>CM038797.1:25134567-25729624 GCA_021764765.1 Vicia sativa
AAGTTCTTGGCGCGGAGACTTAAGCAATGGAAGGACGACGCGTGTTGTAATCCACTCATCCCAGCTTTCAAACACGCTTGCACACATGGCATGGTGGTTAAGACGTTCACTGTGCACAGATGCTCTCCAGGGTCATGAGTTCGATCCCCACTGGCACCGGTTCCATCTTTCTTTTTCCAAACATGCATATTTTCATATTTTCTATTTTATTTAATATTTTCATGTTATTTTAATTTCTTTTCAATATTTTTTATCATGCATTAAAAAAATATCAAAAATTATTTTTCTTTTACATTATTTTCAGAAAACCTTTATTTAATTTATAAAATTAAATATACAATTTTGCATGCATATTTATTTTATTCATAATTTAGCATTTAAATCAATTTTAATTAGTTTTAAATTATTAAATTGCATCTAAAAAATCCCAAAAAATTATTTTAGCATATTTATATTAGTTCCAGCATGTCATATTTTTCTCACTCAAAAAATTGCATTTTGCTAACATTTTTTCTCTTATTCAATCATCTCGTATTTTCCGATTTCTCATTCTTTCACAGTCATTCGATTCGCATTTATTTTTCTTTATCGCTTTTATTTTTCCAATAATGTAACTGCTTATGGGATGTAATAGTTTAAATTAGGTTTTATTTCTCCGTAAGTTTAAATTATGTATCCGCCTAAAGCCATGTAATAGCGTAGGACATTTATCTTCCGCATCTTTACATTCCGCATTTTAATTTCCGCACTCTACAAATTGCTAGTAACTAGGCGTGTATGGCAAGATAATAATGAACATAGCCCACTAATTTTCAAGATAAAATATCTCGAATCAACACACTTTTCACACATGCACCCCTTAGGGTAATTCTCTCGCTGTTTTACGAATTCCAAATGGTCATGTCCTCGAACGTAGAGGTATTCTAGCACCGCTGTTTTCAAAAAATCATCATAGTCCCTTCGATACAAAGATCATAGACCCACGATGTCGCCTCCGAATACATGATCTTGACCTCGATTGTTTCGCTTCAAAAATGATGATAGTCCTTCGAATGTGCTAGGATACTTCCTACAAGTTGCCTTCTATGACCATCCGATGTCCTTCAAATGTCCCTTCCACATCCAATGAATGGAGTTACCAACTAATGGTATGGCTAGCTATTCTAAAGGAACGTAAACAATACAAAATGACAAAATTTAGGTAGGTAATAAGACTTTAGTTGCTTGCTCTATCAAAACACTTTTCACACCTCACACTTTTGTCAAAGTTCAAACTCTTTTCAAAACAAAACATTTCCAACACTTTGTATACATTCCTACATGAATCATTACAAAGTCAAAGCGAAATGCCTTTTTCAAAACATTTTGTCAAACACACGTAAAGCACAAAATTTAAAGTGATCTAGAGAACTAAGAGCCCGTAGATAAACTACGGATGGAAAGGGTGCATACCTTCCCTTTTCATAACCTTTCTCCTTACTCGTAATCTAACGAAGGCCTTTTTCTCGTACTTTTACCTTCCCTTAATTGATAAAAATAAAAGTCGGTATACTTGCTATCCGCACATTTGCGATACAAAAACACTAAAAGTCAGTTCACCGTGTTACATTGACCACTTAAGATTTGGGCGCTCAAGTAAGCGAGTCGTCAAGCGCCCCGATGCACCTCCTGCTCCGCGTATATAAGATTCGATGATGAATGGCTCGGAGGATCTCCAAGAGACGGAGGTGGTGGAGCAGATGACCTGTGTATGTCGCACGGAACAACTCGATCCAGCTTCTTCCTGCATCTCATCGCAGGGGTACATGAGGTTCTTCTTGAGTAGCCAGGCCTTGTGGTCTTCAATGTTAAACAGCCGCTTGGCTCGGCCCGAGGGTCGATCGGTCCCTCGCAAGGAAAACAATGTTAGTGTAAAATCGATTCGAATCACCGGATGGAACTTTCCGTCCGTCCCGCCTGTGGATGAAGGTGATTTGCAATTCTAAAGTGAGCAGGACCGATGGTCGGGATGGCAGATGAGCAAGGGTGTCACCATGGTTTAGTGCTAAAGCAAGAGAAGTGACAAGCCCTCCAAAATAGAAAGGTTTGCCTCCTCTAGTGCAGATGGAGTGAATATGGGCCAGGAGGAAAGGTGCGGCGTTAATTTTCTGACCCGAGAATGCATAATGCATGAAAAACAGCTCCTTAGAGTTTAGCTTGTGGTTACTATCTCTTGCGAAGATTGTATTACCTAGGATACGGTGGAAGTATCGTATGGCCGGATTATGAATTTGAGTGGCGTTGAGATGATCATAAGAGTGTGCTCGGTTGTTGGTGAGGCTATGCCAAAGGTTGAAAGACTCTTCTCCAAAGTTGCTCACATTGAGGTGGGAACCTTCCTCGGTGCAGAAATCAAGCAATTGTCCGAACGCGTTCTGAGTGAACTCGTATTCGGTACCGAATATGCGAAACTTCGCAACACCAAAAAGTTGGTTTGTTGAACCAGGCGGAGTGATGTAGCATGAACCGAGGAACCCAGAGTGAGATTCTCGTGACGCAATGGGCTGGCTACATAGAGTCCACAGGTTGACACTCTGAAGAAGGTGTTGAACACCCTCAAGCAAACCAAGATCTCTGAGGCAGTCAGTGTCAACATACCTAGTGGGGTGTAGACCACGACGTTGGAATTTCAAAACTGCTTGAGTCTCCTTGTTCACCATCACGTAGGGTAATGCCAGGAATAGGTTGGAGGTTGTTCGCCATTTGCATGCAAGAGTGTTTGAGTGAGAATGGGTGTGGTTGGTGAATGAGAGAATGAGAAGATGATACGGGTAATGGATGTATATATAATGAAAGGAGATAGTGGGAAATTTGAAAATTGATAGGAATTAGTGGTGGGTTGAATGGGGTTAATGGGTAGTTAATGGAGGAAGTGGGATGATTGGGGAGTTATGGAAAAAGAAGAGAGAAAGGTTGAGGGAAGAAGAAAAGGGAACGTTCGATAATGTGGTTATCGATGTAGCCTGTGTTACGGTCGAATAATTGTCGATGAGCGTAACACACTGAAAGGCGTGTGACGGTCGTGGGGGGTGGATTACGATCGTGGCAGCTACAAATTTTGCAAATTTTTACAGAACAGAACACCAGTACACAGAGTATATATTTTATAGCAGGCAGAACATCTCAGGCATTCCAACATAAACACAACATTAATTTATTCAACATATAATCCAGTATATATAATTCGCAATAGAGTAGAAAACCATAAAAAATTGTAAGCAGAATAATGAATGCAAGTTTAAAATTGAAAACAAACAATTGCATTAATTCAAATTGAGTAGCTTGTTCTTTTTGACAGAAGATAAATGACTTGTAAATTGAAATGCAGTAATTTAATAAAGGATTGAAACTACCTAGAAACAAAGAAGAATGGAAAAATTCTAAAAACTAAGAATTGAAAAACTGAAAACTGAAAAACTAATAAACTAAAAACTGCTTCATCCAATCTTTTCTTTTAATATCTCTAAAGCTTGGGTGATGTTATAGAATTGCTCCACTGTGATGTCAGTTAAACCAATAAGATCCAAACGCATAGTCTTCAATTCATTCTTTATTCCATCAATGTCAGTTTTATAAGCATCCAAAGTGGTCAGAATGGTGTTTAATTGTGTAGTGTATTCTCCTTGGTTTACATCAGGGGCTACTTGTGCTTCAGCCATATTTGTAAAGTCATGGTAACCAGGAGGAGTTTCGGATCTCGCTTGCTTTCGCATATGAAATTGTCAGCAACAAAATATGATTGTGGTGTTTCTCGTGTCCCAGGATGGTCAGGTGGATTCAATTCATACAACCAATTATCACGGTTATGTGCACTTACTCGGGCATGGTTCGGAAGGGTAAAAAGAGTAACAACTTCGTTCCTTATCAGGTAGTCATATGGTGCACGGCCTAAATTTCCTATTATCGTTGTTGAAACAGTAAATCAATATTCATAGGCCTAATTGATCCAAATGGTACGCTTATTAAGTTGGTAACGAAGTCCAAGAGCATTTGCAATCATTGTAACCAATCCTCCCACACCGACAGAACATTAGGGTCCTCACTAATGCGGGTAAAGGTCTTCATCGAGGGACAAGCATTAACAGTGGCCCTTGTTTATACAATAAAGGAGAGATAATTCATCCTTGGATACAAGATTTTGGTTTTGTTCTTTCCGAAATGGGCAAGAACCTATGGAAATAAGATGGTTGTTATGTATCTCATTGTTATCCATACTTTCTCGGGTCGGTGATAGTTTCGTTAAAGTACCCCGTAGTAATCCACCAAAATCCAATAACCGCCTCGTGGGTGGTAAAAGCTAAGGGTCCACTGGGAATCCTAATAAAGCAACTAAGTCCCTATGGTTATAGGTGAACTCAATACCAAAAGTCTAAAGGCAATGATTCCTTTCGCCCGACACCGTGTTCGTGGATGTAAACTAAAGAACTCAAGAACTCAAGGGTAAGCTCGTAAGTGACAAACCTATTTTTCTGTGTTCTCTCCCATCCCAACGGTTAAACATGTAGTAAACAATCACAAGAATGCCTAAAGTGTCCATAGTGGTTCATCATAATATGTGGTTAAACCGACGTCTCTTTGAGATAAAGCCTCAAATCTTCTCCTTTGGTTTCTACCTCTAAAGGTGGTTTCCATAAAGTTCTGTGGGGGATCCATAACAAAAGTAAATCGGGGAAACAGAGTAGAGGAGAAAGTAAAGAGAAAAAGACTTTTCAGAAATCCTGTAGCAAGTAAAATTGTTTTGAAATCAGTAGCAGTTTTATAAAAGTTTTAAAAATGAAAAATACATATATAGCAAGCAAAAACAAATAAAACAAACAAAATAAAATAAACAAAATAGCAAGCTAAAACAAATAAAATGGGTTGCCTCCCATGAAGGTCTGCTTTTAACGCCATAAGCCCGATTTAAGTACCTAGTGAAAGATTAGCCGAGAAATAGGTGGCAATTCTACGAGTTTAAGCTTATTCAGATAGTCTCTATTATCTATACGATTATATTGTTTTAACTGCCTGCCCGCTTACAATAAACGGGCGCTATTTCTATTCTTAATTTCTACCGCTCCACTTGGAAATACTCTTGTAATTTCGAAAGGACTGGACCATCTAGATTTAAGTTTTCCGTGGAAGAGTCTAAGTCTAGAATTAAATAAAAGTACATCTCCCACACTAAATTCTTTCCGAGATAAACGCTGATCGTGCCATTTTTAGTTCGCTCTTTGTATATTTTAGCTGAAGCGCCTAGTCTTAATTCTTCCAATTCATGTAAATCGAGGATTCTCGCCGCAAAGCAGCAGTAGTTATTATTGAGTGTCTTTATCGCCCAATAAGCTTTATGCTCTAATTCTACCGAGATGATGTGGATTTTCCGTAAACAAGTTTGAAAGGTGTAGTTCCGATAGAGTCTTGTAAGCTGTCCTATAAGCCCATAAAGCTCTCGCTAAGCTTGACGACCAATCTTTTCGAGAAATAGCGAAAGTTTTTCTAATATTTGTTTAATCTCTCCGTCAAACCTCGACTTGTCCGCTAGTTTCATGGATGATAAGGTGTTGCTACGCGGTGTTTCACTCCATATTTAGATAGTAATGTATCAAATATCTTCGAAATAAAATGAGATCCACCGTCACTGATAACAAGTCGAGGAACACCAAAACGCGGGAAAATTATATTCTTGAAAAGCTTTATCACCACTCGTGTGTCATTTGTAGGAGAAGCTATTGCCTCGATCCATTTTGAAACATAATCGACAGCTACGAGTATAAGCTTGTTTCCAAAAGAAGAAGGGAAGGGTCCCATGAAATCTATTCCCCAAACATCAAAGATTTCAACTTCAAGTATTCCTTTCTGAGGCATTTCATCGCGTCGTGAGATTTACCGGTGCGTTGGCATCGATCACAGTTTTTTACGACGATGTGGACATCCTTCCACAGGTTAGGCCAGAAAAGGCCGGCTTGGAGAATTTTGGCACACGTTTTAGAGGTGCTAGCATGTCCGCCATAAGGAGATGAATGACAATGGGAAATGACGTCTTCTATTTCTTCGTCGGGTATACAACGACGGAAAATTCCATCAGGTCCTCGTTTAAATAAAAGTGGTTCGTCCCAATAGTAACTCTTGAGATCATGGAAGAATTTCTTCTGTTGGTAAGTTAAGTCGTGGAAGCGACGGCAAAAATTAACGATGTCAGCATACCAAGGCAATCCTATGGTCATGTCAATGGCTTCCACGACTTCCTTAGCTTCTGGTTTATGTAAATCCAATTGAGCTAGGTCGTTTATCATCTGTGATATCAGATGCTCATACGGAAAATCGTCGTTAATTGGCACTTGTTTGGGTTTTATACCTTCTAAATGGGATAAATGATCCGCTACGACGTTTTCGGTTCCTTTCTTGTCCTTAATTTCCAAGTCAAATTCTTGTAAAAGTAAGATCCATCGGAGGAGTCTAGGTTTTGCATCTTTCTTGGCAAGTAAATATCTGATAGCAGCGTGGTCCGTGTAAATGATAATTTTTGCTCCTACAAGGTAAGAACGAAATTTGTCAAGCGCCAAGACCACGGCAGTTCTTTTCGCCAGGCGTAGTCCAGCTGAGTCTAGCGCTCATCTGGCGAGTAAATTGCGTGAAGTTTCTTATCTTTCCTTTGTCCAAGAACTGCACTCACAACAGTATCACTTGCATCGCATGATTTTGAAGGTAACCTCCAATCGGGCGGTTGCATGATTGGTGCGTAAATAAGGCGGCTTTAAGGGTTTCAAAAGCTTTAAGACAATCGCCATCGAATATGAACTCAAAGATCCTTCATTAATAGACCGGTAAGTGGTTTTGTAATTTCGAGAAATCTTTAAAAAGGCTGAAAAACCGGTCGTGTCCTAGAAAATTTTTATTAGAAATAACATGTCCAAGTACGATTCCTTCTAACCATGAAATGGCATTTTCCCGCTTACACAAGGTTTACTTTCACACATCGCTCTAAAACACTTCTAAATTGGATAGACATCCTTCAAAGCTTTGTCCCACACGTAGAAGTCGCCCATAAACACTTCCATGATGTTGTCAATGAAATCGCGAAAACGCCATCATACATCGTTGAAAGTTGCGGAGCATTACATAATCCAAAAGGCATTCGTCTGTACGCAAACGCTCCATAGGGACACGTGAATGTAGTCTTCTTGATCGCCGTGGTGAATGGAATTTGGAAAATCTGAATAACCGCCAAATAGCGTAAATAGGAGTGTTTGGCTAATCGCTCTAACATTTGATCAATAAAGGGTAAAGGAAAATGGTCTTCCGAGTAGCTTTGTTCGTTTTCATAATCAATACACACTGTGTCCACTAACTACTCTTTTGTGTTATCGACTGCCTTGTGCGTTTTTTCACGACAGTGACACCTCCTTTCTTAGGTACGACATGCAATCGGGCAACCCATTTACTTTCGAGATCTATAATTCCACCATTAGCTTTTGATTTCATCTCTGACTAAAGGTTGAGGATCGGATTGATTCTTCTTTGAGGCCTTTAGAGGTTTTGCAATCCTCTTCTAATAGAATATGGTGCATACAAATTGAAGGACAAATTCCTTTTAAGTCTCGATATGTTGTAACCTAACGCAGAGGGTATTTCTTATAACGCCTAAAAGTTTCGAGTTTCGAGCGTCCTAAACCGAATTCACTAATATGGTGTCGAGTTTGTTCAAGATCAAGGAATTCGTATCGTAGATTTTAGGTAAAACTTTAATTCTAGTTTTGGTTTCTTGCGACATGGCATATGATAGGTGTAAGTGTGTAATACGGTGAACTCGACTTTGTAGGATTTTGTATCCAAATGTGCGATAGCAAGAGTCGCCACCGACTTTTATTTTTATCCAATTAAGGGAAGGTAAAAGTAATGTAAAAAGACCTTCGTTAGATTCTCGAGTTCGGGAGAATGGTTATGAAAAGGTATTAGCACCCTTTCCATCCGTAGTTATCTACGGGCTCTTAGTTGCTCTAGATCACTTTTTAAAATTGCTTTCGTGTGTTTGACAAATATGTTTTGAAAAGGTATTTCGCTTGACTTTGTAATGACTCATGTAGGAGTGTATACAAAGTGTTTGGAAATGTTTCGTTTTGAAAAGAATTTGAACTTTGAAAAAGTGTGTGGTGTGAAAAGCATTTGATAGAGCAAGCAACTAAAAGACTTATTTACCCACTCGAATTGGTCGTTTGTACTTCATTTCCTTTAGAATAGCTAGCCATACCATTAGTTAGTAGGTAGCTCCATCTGTGGATGTAAGCGGACATTCGAAGAGACATCGGATGGTCATAGAAGGCAACTTGTAGGAAGTATCCTAGCACATTCAAGGGACTATCATCATTTTCGTGAGGCGATCAATCGAGGGTCAAGATCATGTATTCGGAGGCTACATCGTGGGTCTTATGATCTTTGTATCGAAGGGACTATGATGATTTGTTTGAAGGCAACGGTGCTAGAATACCTCTACGCTCGAGGGACATGACCATTTTGAATCGAAGGCATCGAGAGAGAATTACCCTAAGGGTGCTGAAAGAAGTGTGTCAAATTCAGATATTTTATCTTGAAGATTAGTGTGAGCTATGTCCATTATTATCTTGCCACACGCCTAATTACTAGCAATTGATAAGGGTGCGGAAAATAAAATGCGAATATAAAGGAATGTAAAGCGCGGAAAGATAAACCTACGCTATTACATGGCTTTGGGGGTATACATAATTTAACATGGAAAATAAAACCCTAGATTAAACTATTACATCCCATGAACAATTACATTATTGGAAAAAAACGATAAAAGAAAACGTCCGAATCGAGAAAACCCGGAAAGAATAAGAAAATCAGAAAATATGATGAAATCGAAATAAGAGAAAATGTTAGAAAAAATGCAATTTTTAATATGAGAAAATTAATATATGCTGGAAATAAGATAAATAAACTAAAATAATTTTTTTGGGATTTTTGGAAGAGATTTAATAATTAAAATGCAATTAAAAGTGAATTAAATGCAAAAATATAAATAAAATAAATATGCATGCAAAAATTATATTTTTAAATTTATTAAATTAAATAAACATTTTTATGAAAATAATGTAAAAAGAAAAAATGTTTTTGGTAATTTTTTAATGCAGAATAAAAATCATGAAAAGAATTAAAATAATGCAAAAGTATTAAATAAAGAGAAATAGGAAAATATGAAATTTGCAAACTTGTAAAAATAAAGTGTCCTGCTGAGCCATGGATCGAACTGGAGACACTAGCTTCAAACTTTGAAAACCAACGCGCTGACCAACTGAGCTCGCATGCCTTACTGTTTGGAAACGGAACGATTTGAAAATAACACGCCGCCATCGCCTTCGCTATCCAAATTATCTTCAACCTTTTGAATTTTTGAAAGATAGCCGGCCGGTTCGACGCCATGCACTCGGCAAAATCAAAAATGCAGTATACATAATATAAATTATATCTAAGGCCATGGTTCGATTCTTTGAAGCATTCCGAATGCAATGGTATAGGTCTTATTGTCCAATTTTATGTATTTCATGAAACCCTAAATCGGCCACATAAACCCTAATCATGGTGAAACACGATTCCGGCCACAGAAATCCAATTGGCTTGCCCAGAAAGTTTGAAAACTTGATTCTAAGCACAAACAAACAATCAAAACAAGTTAATAATGCATGAATATTGATAATCGAATTTGGAAAAAGTTTGACAAACCGAAATCTGATTTGCTCGATTCTTGATGTTTTTGAATGATATAAGAGTCTGGATCGACTCTAAAGACCTCAAGGAATGCAATGGAATCCTCAAAATCGGCTGTGGATGGATGGAACTAGGATTGCTAGTAGCTTCAAGCACACGGTTTTTTCAGTTTGAGAATAGGGTTTCTGAGCCAATTTTTTCGTCCCTTGCAATTGAGATGCATCAAGTATATATGCTGGATGGATTTGGGATTGAATTTGGAAAGAATTAATCAATATTCAATGGAAATCAAATTTGATATTCTCATGAAATCAAATTTTCAAACTTTGTCCAATTTCAATCCAATCTTGCCAAATTTGATCTAATTTCGAAATTGCTGGCATTTATGGGTTGATTGGATCACAAGAAAGCAATAAAAATCAATCTTCCAATTAATTTTGATTTTATAATTTATTTTAAGATTTAATTTGCATTTAAATGAATAAATTACAAATTAAATAGAAAATAAATCAAAAATTCGTGGCATTGGGCTTGGACATTCCTAATTGTATGAGGAACAAGTTAGGATGAAGAAAAGTAGGCCCATTTGCAAAGATTTGATTTTTGAAGTATCTCTCTTGTGCATTCTTTCAAAATTGCCCAACTTGTGGATGGTGTAACTTGCTCAATTTTCCACATTTTTAGTGTTCTTGGACTTTTGAAAGCTCTAAGAGTCCTCTAAACAATGTCTTTGGTCTCATCTCAATTGAGTTACCATGCTCAATATATCTTCAAATCAAAAGTTGACTTTTGTTGACTTTGAAAATGACTGAATGTTTTGAGCTATACCTCTCAAATGAAGCATTTTTGGACATTCTTGTGAGACATGAAGTTGTAGAGAATTGAATTTCCTTCAAAATGAGCTTTGGTGGAAAATTTCTGAGAAAGTATGAGAAAGTTATGATCACCAAAGTTCTTGACTTTTCACCTGAAACCCTAATTTAGAAAGTTCGACTTTGAGCAAATCTTGAGTTTTCTTGATGAATCATGATCAACCCTTGATCAAATGATGAATGTAACTTCAAAATGAGGATGTTGACCAAAATTATGAAGTTTGACCGTATGTTGACCACAGTTGACTTTTGTCCAATACACCGATTTTCAACCATCCGAGCAATCGCTCGAGGAAACTTGACTTGTGAGGCTTAAAACTTGACATGGAGAATCTTTGAAGCATATGAGGAGGCATGAAGACCTGGAGATGTTGGAAATCCATCTTGACTTGAGAGATACCAAACCCTAGTTTGGGTTGATTGTCTAGAGAGAGTTTGTCCGATCAACTCTTGAGGAATCCTCGAGCATATATGTATGAAATCTCTTGAGTAGATGGAGGGCAAATTTTGGGGTATGACAGCTGCCCCTGTTCAATCTTCTTGTACTAGAGGGTTAGATTGACACGCTTGTCTTTCGTGACCTGGAGGTAGAAGATGATTGAACACTCGAGTACACCTGAAAATTTGCACTCGCTATTGGCTGATGACGCGGGAATGGGCTTACAGATGCCATTTGGAGAAGTTGGAGACTTCGCTGGGGAACGAGTCGTACGCTAGACTCGAGAATGTTGATAGAAGAATTGACGGAGATGGGCTTAAGATGCCATCTGGAAAGGTCGATGCTGGGGAGTGAGTCGTATGTTAGACTACGTGTTCACTTTAAATGAAGTTATTGGTCTGTATTGATTTTTAACCATATATGCAGATTCGAAGTGAAGAGATGTTGACAATAGCTCTGAGATGGGCTTAAGATGCCATCCAAGGCAACTGAGTCGTACGCTAGACTCTGTAGTTGTTGTTGATCATAAGGAATCAGAATAAATCTTCGTGCTGATTACTCTGAGGGAGATTGTAGTTGGCAAGAATGTGGATAGCTTCCCTGTTGTGCATCGGGTGTTGATCCATTGCCTGTTATCGGAGGATAACCAGAGGTGGTCTTTCGGATAGTTTTCCCGCCGGTTCGGGCTTAATCCTGGACCTGTCGGAGGACAACCAAGGACGGTCTTCAGATAGTTTTCCCGCGGTTCGGGCTTAATCTCGACCGTCGAGGACAACCAAGGCGGTCTTTCGATAGTTTTCCGCCGATTCGGGCTTAATCTCGACCGCTTATGCGTATGACTTTCAACTGCTTTGGAGAAAACAAGAGAAACTTTGATAGAATATTTGTTAGTTTTATGCAAAGTATGATGCATGATGTTGTATATGAATGACATATGCATGAATTATGACTTTATGAGAAATGTATGAATGATGAATGTTGTGATATTTCAAAACATATCCATCTTGAAGAAGATGCGATATTCTGCTTGAAGATTTCACTCCCGCTGGGAATGTGTAGGTGAGAACCCCGCTGAAGGAGAAGAAAGATATCCTGGATTCCTCCGATGCACTATCCGACCAAGTCTTGGGCCTAGACATTGTTGAGGAAGGTAGAGATTTGAGAAGCTCGTGGTTGGAGATCTCAGACCCTGCTGAGGAGAGTCTGGAGGCGATCCTGCTGGGGACCTTGTATGTAGATCCGCCGAGGAAATTTAGGACGCCACTGGGATTCCGAGTGTAGATCTCGCTGGAGAGCATTTGATGGTTGCTGAGAGACCGGGCTAGAAGAGTCTGGAGTCCGTTGTAATCTCTGGCTGGGGAATAAAAGGTGTATGTTTCTCCGATGCACTATCTGACCAAGTTTCAGTCCGATACCGCCGCCGGAGAAGGGGAGGATTGAGACACGCTAGGGATGAATACCTTGACTGGGATGAGGTGTTACCGCTTGAGACCGATGTAACATTGCTCGGTTGAGTGGAATCATTGATTAACATATACTCCTGGGGATGGTGTGTTGTGAGTGACACTTTAAGTGGGGATCATTTGGTGACTTTCGTCGTCATCCCAATTCGAACCCGTAGTAAGTACTTTTGTATGTTCACTTTCGATGTTTGTGATTAGATTCTTATTGTCAAATGCGATAGTCATTCAAAGCAAACGTTGGACTTATTGCAAACGAAAACAATGGAAATTGTAAAGAGAAAGAATTGTATTTATTTGAAATGTGGCGGCCAAGTAGTTTTATACACAAGAAAGGTAAAAAGCTATGGAAACAATCTCGTTAAGTTCCAACTATGCTAGTACTCATATTTCAACTATCTCATCTCCTTGCCAAGAGAAAGTGAGTAGACCGATCTTGCCATTTGAATCTTGAATGCCGATAGTAGTCTGGAAGTGTGATCCGAAGAGACATAGTCGTACGCTTAAATCCCTAACTTTGCCTAGACCGCCTTTCGTTTTCACCACCGATACCTTTTTGCCCAAGCCGCCTTTTCGTGTTTTCGACTTGCCGGTGTACATGTTTTGTATATCCTTTATTTTTGCCCGAACTTTTGGTTCGCCAGATGCCCTTATTTTTGCCTAGGTTCACCGACCTAGCGGGTCTCTTTATGCGTAGTATTTTTGACTATGTCCGCTCACTGTGGTGTGGAAGTCTTCACCATCCATGGTGCTAAGTATCATAGCTCCACCGAAAATACTGTCTTGACTACAAACGGTCCCTCATAGGTGGGAGTCCATTTGCCCCTCGATCACCTTGTGGAAGAATGATGCGCTGACTACTAGATCACCGACTTGGTAGACTCGTGCTTGACCTTCTTGTTAAATGCTCGATCATTCGCTCGATAACTGTCCATGGCGATGGACGCGAGTCGCTTCTCATCAATCAAGTTGATCCGTCAAGCGGTCTCGAACCCAATCGCCTCGCCTAACTCGCCTCCCGGAGGACTCGTCGAGGGTATCGAACCTCGATGGGTAAGACGGCTTCCATACCGTATACAGAGAGAAAGGGTTGCCCTCGCTGATGTTCGTGCGAAGTGCGATAACCATGAAGAGCAAATGGTAACATCTCATGCCAATCTTTGTAAGTCATCATCTTCAGATAATCTTCTTAATGTTCTTGTTGGCGGCTTCCATCGCGCCATTCATCTTAGGCCGATATGGAGAAGAATTGTGATGCTTGATCTTGAACTGCAGTGAGTTCGGTGATCATCTTGTTGTTGAGATTGGAACCGTTATCTCGTGATAATCCTTTCGGGAGTGCCATACCGATGATAAGATTATGTTTGATGAATCGAGCCACAACATTCTTGGTAACATGCATACGAGGTCGCTTCTACCCACTTGGTAAAGTAATCAACAAGGATGAAACGATGTCCATTGGAAGTCATGGGCTTGATTTCTCCAATCATGTCAATGCCCCACATTGCAAAAGGCCAAGGAGAAGTTAAAACATTCGAGGTACCGAGGTAATGCACTTTGTCGGCATAACCGCACTTGTGACAAGATCGAGCATAGTGACAATCGCCTTCCATGGTGGACCAATAGTAACCTGCTCTCAAAATCTTCTTAGCATGGTGTGTCCACCGGAGTGGTACCAAATTTTCTGTAACTCTTCCATGATACGTATTGTTTTCTGTCTACACAGCGAGTAAGCAAGTCGTGGTTGCGCTTGTATAAGATGTCGCTCGAGGAAGAATTTGATGCAAATCTTCTCATGAATTTCTTATCATTGATGATGCCCCTCGGATATTCCCGAGTCTCAAGATACCTCTTCACGCCATAGTACCAAGGTTTCTCTTCTCGCCAAGCTCACAACAATACGTTCGTCGAAACTTCTCAATGATGATCCGGGGAGCCTCGTTGTCCCATCCGACCTTGAACATAGATGACATAGTAGCCAATGCGCTCGCCAACCGATTCTCTTCTCGTGGAATATGATCAAAAGTAATCTCTTCAAGTAGGGATCAAACTCGTAACATGCTCGATACGGAATGAGATTTGATGCTTCAGATCCCACTCGCCTTAATCCGACCGATCACCAAAGTCGAGTCTCCATACACTTGTAAGAACTTGATTCTTAAGTCAATAGCGTTTTAAGACCCATGATGCACGCTCAGATTCGCCATGTTGTTCGTGCAATCAAACATAATCTGGCGGTGAAAGGCGATGTCCGCCAGGGATGTAATGATGGCGCCAATGCCATTGCTAAGTGCTTTGAGGCTCCATCAAAGACCATAGTCCATCGATCCTTGTTCAGTCCTTCGTCTGGCCTCGGTTCTTCACAATCAGAACTAGTAAAACATCTTCATCTCGAAATTGAACGCATAGACGATAGTCATCTACGGCTTGATGAGCCAAATGATCGGCTACTACACTTCCTTTGATCGCTTTCTCGAGAAGTGTACTGATGTCATATTCGGTCAAGATCATTTGCCATCTTGCTATTCTTCCGAGAGAGCTGGTTTCTCAAATATGTATTTTATCGGATCCATCTTGGAAATCAACAAGGTAGTGTGAGTCAACATATACCGCCTTAGTCGGCGAGCAGCCCAAGCCAAAGCGTTGCAAGTTTTCTCAAGTCGTGAGTATCTTGTTTCACCGGTAAACTTTTGCTAAGGTAGTATATTGCATGCTCTTTTCGACTGCACTCGCCATGTTGCCCCAACACACACCCCATTGAGTTCTCTAACACTGCAAGTACATGATAAGAGGTCTTCCTTCGCAAGCGGCATCGTGATAGGAGGATTCGTAGGTACTCCTTGATTTTAAAAGCGATCGGCAATCGCTGCTCCATTCCACTACTTGATCTTTCTTAAGTAACTTGAAGATTGGCTCACAAGTAGCGCTAGGTGTGCAATGAACTGGCAATGTAGTTCAATCGGCCCAAGAAACCTCTCGACTTTCTCGTGCGGGAGCCGCATCTCTTGAATAGCTTTAACCTTGGCGGATCAACTTCAATACCTTTACCACCGAACAAACCCTAGGAGTTTTCCTGATCCGACTCCAAAGGTGCACTTGTTAGATTCAGTCTCATCCGCACTTCTTCAACCTGTCGAATCAGTCGAAATGATCAAGATGTTCTTCTTCTGATCGAGCTATCATGTCGCCGACGAGACCCTATCTCGTGATGAATCATGTCATGAAATAATGTCACCATAGCGCACCGATAAGTGGCGCTGCTCTTCAATCCAAACGGCATAACCTTGTAGAAAGTGCCCCATGTGTAACAAAAGTAGTCTTCCATGTCTTCGGAGCCATTTTGATCCGATTGTAACCGAGAAACCATCCATGAAGGAGAAAACCTATGCCGAGGTGTTGTCAACCGTAACATCAATATGAGGAAGGGAAATCGCCTTTCTGACTCGCTTTGTTCGATCTCTGTAATCCACACATTCATACCTTACCATCCTTCTTAGGCACGGGTACCACATTAGCAACCCACTGGGATAAGAGGTGACAAAGAAACCATGTTGAACTGCTTCATAACTTCGCTTTGATTTTCTCGACATCTCAGACGATACGACTAACCTTCTGCTTTCATCGAGAAAACCTTCTTTTGTTGGCAATCTGTACCACAATATCAATGTTCAAACCAGCATGTCTTCGTATGACCAAGCAAAACCTCAATATAGTCTCGTAGCATCTGAACCAACCTTTCTTTAACACCGCTTCTCAAGACCCGCCCTATCTTGATCTCTTTTCTGTCTTCGCAGACTCCAAATTCACAACCTCAACTTGCTCTTCATGTGGCTGATAACTCGCTTCTTCTTGCTGTAGCAACCGCAAGTTCTCCGGCACTTCACAATCTTCCTCACTTTCGCTTCGCTTGGTAGATCGGATTATCAAGTCATATTTAGCAATAGCATAGCTGTTATTAACTAGATTCGAGTGATTCTCGCAGTTGTATCACGGGTGTGTGTAAGAAACACATAGCTTTTAAGGGGTGATAAAGTAAAGAAAGAAAACAAACAATTGAATGCAAAAGTCCAACGAATTTATTGAATGAAAATACGCAAACGATGTAATAACCTCGCGAACGAGCCATGATGCCCGGCAAGGCACTAGGCTTTCAAAGTTTATTGTTCAAAACATAAAGAAATACGAAAAGCAAAACAAAACAAGAGCAATTACTCCTGGCTAAAGGAGATTGGTATGACGCCTTCGCCTTCCAATTGCTGAGCCCATGATCCGAGTCGGAAGATCCACTTGCCGATGTCGAAGTCGTTGTCGCTGTCTTCTATAGCATGGATTCCACTGCCGATGCGGAAAGGAAGTTGGCCACGTCATGGGCGTATCATCTTCCGACCCTTGATGGTGAAGCCTAAACCATTTTGTCGGATTTGAAAGGAAGATCGTGAGCTGTCCCCAAATAAAACTACCTTCTTCAAAGCAGCTTGAGCATCTTTCAATGAGGCCATCCTAGGCGGAGCTTGTGTAACTTCAGAGGACGGAGAGTCACTGCATGACTGGTATTGTTTCAAAAGCTTGACAGGAGTCTCAAGAATTCACCCTCCATCTCGAGGTATCGGAATGACCGTAGATGATCGACCATATATTCTTCTTCACCACATATCCGTGACAACCTTCCTTTCACCGGTATTTCAGTTTCTGATGCAAGGTAGAGGTAACGCCGCCCCATGTATCCAAGGGCCCGTAGGCAAGAGTAAGGGACGGATGTCCATGACAAAGAAAGTGGAGTCAAAAGTCCGGGAACCGACTTAACAGCAGAGTGAGCTCTCCAAGCACTGCGCTTAGAACCATCAAAAGCTCTCACGATAATGTCACCGGTCTCGAACCAACCCTTCGACATCAAGTCGATCAAAAGCGCCTTCGAAGGATATTCAAAGCGTAACCGTGTCAACCAAAACATGAGATAGGTAACTTTGCATTCAACAGAGATGCAAGGCTTTGTTTGTTTCCTTCCCAGAGTCAAATCAAGATCGAGAAGCCTAGGCCGTTGTTGGCGCCAAGCTAGCAATACAAACTTCGAATCGATCGCTGGTAGTGTCTTATGGCACATGAGCATTCTTCAAACTTCACCAAGGCATTAGCATGAGCCTCGAGCACAAGAGCAAAGCGAGCATGGATATCTTGGACTGAGTCTGTCCCAATTGTTCCACAACATTGTAGTCACTCTTCTTGATAATCTTCGCACTTCCTCCATTTCTTTTGAGGTGTCTTCAAGAACTTCCTTTGGTACTTCGGTTGAGGTGATGAGCCACCGTTCTTTCCTCTAGCTGGGATATTGGTGAGTAGACGGATGCGAGCTGAGTCGCAGTGTCTTTGGAGGAGAGATATCCGGAGAGAATACTCTTCCGGTTCGGTCACCTTCTAGATCCTGATGTTGTCAATGTCGAATGGTAGCTTCAACAAAAGATCTTCAATGGTCGAGGATCTTGCTTGACACCATGATAGTAAACATCACCCATAATTCCAAGGGATAGCTTTGTCGAGGAATATGGAACTGGTCTTGGAGAAGTGATAATGAGAGGTGCCACCTAGGCACAGGATCACAGAGGAAATCTTATTGTGTTAACATCGATAGTCTTCTGGAAATCGTCACCCCATCCGTCGCCTTAACATCTTCAATAGGAATCTTGTAACTATCGGACCGTGTACTTCACCATGTAATCATACTTTCCACTTGGCTGCCCCAAGGTATCCCACACGATGGCATGCAGGTCGCTCGCATTGTCGATCTTCAACTTAGACATTTCTTCACACCGCATTGTGTGGTTTCGTAAATAGTATCTCACGGTTATCCATCATGCATCGAACACGCCTTCTCAACCAAGCACAACCATCGTGCGAGGGCACCAACGACAATTCTCCGGGCATCCCGGATTGACACCGACTTGCAACAAATTCTTCTTAACAACCATCGAGGATGGTCAAGTCATCTATGTTGAAAACATAAGTATCGCCACCAACAAGATTGGAACTCTTGTCATGGTTAGGCATAGGCGCATTGATCACATTCGGTCTCAACAGAGGATCAAATTCAATCGCTTAGCTTCAATCATATCTTGAATTTGTTCTTCGAGCCCAACAATTGTTGTCGTGCCTCGGGCTATTGGAATGGTAAGCACACTTAGCATTAGGATTGTACTGGAGAGGAAGTGTTGACATTCGAGGAGGATCCCTCAAGGTAATCACCTGCGCTCAACATGTGTTGCAAGGCTTGGCAATGGCATGTTGATCTTCAGAACTGCCTCGTGGCGCTGCTGCCACGCTGCTGTCTCACCGAGGTTGTGCCGATGTAGGATCGAGATCACAACCGCCACAGATTGAGCACGGTCGGTCTTGGTCGGCTTTTCTCGACCATACAAAGATTGGCTTCTTTCTTAGCACCAAAAGATCTCTTCGCAAAGATTTGAAGATGACTCTACATGGATCTTCCCACTTGATACCAAATTTCACCGTCAATATCGCGGTGAATCCTGAAGAATTTCCAATCGATGATTGAAGAATGGGCCTGCTGTTCCCATGAACATATCAACCAACTCCCTATTGGACAAGGGTGGTTGAACTCACCGCTAGATCTCTCCATTTTTAGCATACTCCTTGAACTTCTCACACGACCCATAGACATGCTTTGTAGTTGTGCGAGTGGGTGTCAATTCAAAGATTGTACTCATATCGTCTCGAGAAAGCATCACCAAGTCACCCAAGTACGGATACGGTCATTCTCTAGTCGATACCATTCCAACTGGTTCCGACAAACTCTCTTGAAAATAGTGCATCCACAACTTTCTCATACGTGGGATTGATCTTCGGACATAGGACTTCAAATGCGCTTAGGGCAAGACATGCCATCATACTTGGCAAAAGTAGGAACTTTGAACTTGGGAGGAATCACAACACTGTGGACAAGACTTAGATCATCAAAATTCAGCCCGACATTTTCAAGTTTTCCACAAGATTCGACGTCTTCAAGTTGTTTGTACTTGTCATCTTCATCGTAGTGTTGGCTATAATCGAGTGGTCCTCTCCTTTCTTGGCTCACGCTGATCACCTTCATCCCCTTGGTACTCCCCTCTGTATGGACACTTCCTTCAGAGAGCTCAATACGCCACCTTAGGACCCCCTTTGAAACGCTCTACCCATGTTGAGGAGACCAACAACCTTCTTCTTCTTGTTGATGAGCTTCTTCAGATCTTCTTGGCCTTGGACCAAGCCGGTGAACATCTCTGAAACCGAGCATTCGAGCCTCGGAGATCTTTGATACTGCTCAAGAGCCATTTAAAAATAAATAGCGAGCAAATGAGAAAACCAATCTCCAATGTACCGTGATGCAATGTTATGCTATGCTATGCAATGTTTATGCGATGCAATGCAATGTTTTCAAGGACCTAAGAGATTTAAATTTGTTAAACAAGCAATGAACAAACATTTATTAGTACTTTTTTATTATTCTTTTTTTTCTTTTAAGTACAAGAGATAGTTCAAAACAATAAAAGAAAACATAAACATCCTAAAGCTCTAAGTCTCCCATGGCGCTTCCTCTTGCCGATGTAGGCTGATGTTTCGCCCTCGTGAAGTAGCTTGGTCAACTCTAGAACTTTCTTCTCACTTGCATAGCATCGAGCTTCAAAGGTATCCCTTCTTCTTTGAGTGAATCCAGATCTCTTCAAGTCTTCAAAATCGAGGCATGTCGATGGAGAACAAAGATAGGGTACGCCACCTATAGCAACAGTTCCATAATTATCGGTAAAACAAAGCGTGAATGGCATCATGAGGTTTTGAGCTCGAGCTCGCACCCATTTGAGGTAAGGTTCCCAAGGAATGGAGTTCGGTGCCCCAAAGTCTTGGTATCGCTTTTTACCATGCCCCAAGCATGTATAAACCTTCGCTTGTAATTTCGAGATCGTGGTAGTCGAACACAACATCTGGAGAAGCATATCATGTGGACCATCTCTTCGAAAAAACCAAACCGACGAGAGCTAGAGAAGGGTTGTAAGTAATACCTCCCTTATACCAAGGAGTGGTACATTAGGGAATTCTCCACAACGCCAATGAATGTGAAGTCTTTTGAGAGAAAAGATTCCAACGGATATCCGAATGAGAGTGACATCAATCTTGAGACCATCTCAACCTTTGTTCATTCTTCAAAACTGATGGAGGAAGGTGCGAAATAAACCACCTTGAAAGTAACGGGACACAACACATGAGAGTTCCTTGTCGCTTAGTAGTACGAGTGTGGAGAGAATGTAGGATGTCTCCAAGTAAAGTAGGCACTGGATTGCGGGTAAGAAACAACTTGATGGCATTGATATCTATGAATTGATCCGAGTTAGGAAATAGAACCAAACCATAAATTAGCAAGGCCACAATGTTCTCAAATGCATGGAAACTCATAACTTTGAGGAATTCTCGCTTTCTTGATTAAGAACTTGGAAAAAACCTTAACTCCACTTCTAGTTTCCCAATTGGCTTCAATATCCGAGCGCTTAAGATGTAAGGCGATGCGATGTCTCTTCAACTTAGGAACCTTTTCTAAACCGTGAATGGCATTTGATCAAGAATAGGTATCCCAAGTAGCTTAGAGAACTCTTCCAAGGTAGGAACCAACTCGATAACTGGAAATGTAAAGCAATGGTGTTTCGGATCAAAGAACCGGAATAGACATGCATCATATCTTCTTCAAAACCGAGATAACCAATCAAGCGATAACCATGTCTTTTGATGAATCGAGCATGGTCGGAATTTCGAAACCAATTCTTGAGTTGAGAAGGATACCCATGAAGTTGATTCGATAGTCTTTCTAGAAGCCATAATCCCTACAAAACAGAGCAAAGATAAATCCCTAGGTCCTTGAAATAGTTAGAAATGATATGCAATGCAAATGATGTCATGATGTCATGTTTAGCACACACAAACAATTCACACAATGAGCCTATGTTTAAGGCTTGTATGAGGTATAGGTGATTACCCTACCAAAAGTTTGAGTTGGTTCATCCTGTCCTATAATAGTAACCGGTTCTAGGAATCTCACATCACGATCTTTCTCGTAGGCGCTTATTTCAATACGACGCCAAGTGGTCGATCAAAATGTCCCAAAAGTCTAATCTCAATGAGCGAGCATCGAGTATCAACCAACCTTGGTACACCAAGCCGCCATCTCACTACCTTCTAATGGCCAAGATGGGTCAATTAAGGTTCTAAAAGTTTAGTTAGCGCGATGACACCACGCAGAAGCCAAATACTATCTTCAACTTGGGAATGAAGAGTATCGACAACCAAAGTGTCACGCTAACGTAGCCATCATGTTGACCGTAGTTATACGCCCACGGTCGCGATGATCTAATGCTACTTACCTAAAAGGAAACCCGATCCGTGTAGGATCCCCAACAATATAATACCCAAGCAACCCTTAAAGATAAAGCATACAAGTCAAACAAAAGCAATAAAGGTTATCTAGAAATCCTAAGGCAATTCTCTTTAAGGGTACTCCCACAGAGTCGCCAGCTCTGTAATACGGTGAACTGACTTTGTAGGATTTTTGTATCCAAATGTGCGGATAGCAAGAGTCGCCACCGACTTTTATTTTTATCCAATTAAGGGAAGGTAAAAGTAATGTAAAAGACCTTCGTTAGATTCTCGAGTTCGGAGAATGGTTATGAAAAGGGAAGGTATTAGCACCCTTTCCATCCGTAGTTATCTACGGGCTCTTAGTTGCTCTAGATCACTTTTTAAAATTGCTTTCTGTGTGTTTGACAAAGATGTTTTGAAAAGGCATTTCGCTTTGACTTTGTAATGACTCATGTAGGAGTGTATACAAAGTGTTTGGAAATGTTTCGTTTTGAAAAGAATTTGAACTTTGAAAAAAGTGTGTGGTGTGCATTTGATAGAGCAAGCAACTAAAAGACTTATTTACCCACTCGTAATTGGTCGTTGTATTTACTACTCCTTTAGAATAGCGCTAGCCATACCATTAGTTAGTAGGTAGCTCCATTCGTGGATGTAAGCGGACATTCAAGAGACATCGGATGGTCATAGAAGGCAACTTGTAGGAAGTATCCTAGCACATTCAAGGGACTATCATCATTTTTCGAGGCGACAATCGAGGGTCAAGATCATGTATTCGGAGGCCATCGTGGGTCTTATGATCTTTGTATCAAGGGACTATGATGATTTGTTTGAAGGCAACGGTGCTAGAATACCTCTACGCTCGAGGGACATGACCATTTTGAATCGAAAGGCATCGAGAGAGAATTACCCTAAGGGTGCAAAAGAAAGTGTGTCAAATTCGATATTTTATCTTGAAGATTAGTGTGAGCTATGTCCATTATTATCTTGCCATACACGCCTATTTACTAGCAATTGATAAGGGAAAATAAAATGCGGAATATAAAGCGGAATGTAAGGTGCGGAAAGATAAACCTACGCTATTACATGGCTTTGGGGCGATACATAATTTAACATGGAAAATAAAACCCTAGATTAAACTATTACATCCCATGAACAATTACATTATTGGAAAAATAAAACGATAAAAAGAAAACGTCCGAATCGGAGCAACCCGTGAAAGAATAAGAAAATCGAAAATATGATGAAATCGAATAAGAGAAAATGTTAGAAAAATGCAATTTTAATATGAGAAAATTAATATATGCTGGAAATAAGATAAATAAACTAAAATAATTTTTGGGATTTTGGAAGAGATTTAATAATTAAATGCAATTAAAAGTGAATTAAATGCAAAATATAAATAAAATAAATATGCATGCAAAAATTATATTTTTAATTTATTAAATTAAATAAACATTTTATGAAAATAATGTAAAAGAAAAATGTTTTTGGTAATTTTTAATGCGTAATAAAAATCATGAAAAGAATTAAAATAATGCAAAAGTATTAAATAAAGAGAAATAGGAAAATATGAAATTTGCAAACTTGTAAAATAAAGTGTCCGAGCTGTGGATCGAATCGAGACACTAGCTTCAAACTTTGAAAACCAACGCTACTGACCAACCGAGCTGGCATGCCCATCGTTTGAAACGGAACGATTTGAAAATAACACGCCGCCATCGCCTCGCCGCGCCATCCACTATCTTCAACCTTTTGAATTTTTGAAAGATAGCCGGCTTTGGTTCGACGCTACGACCCCGCAAAATCAAAATGCAGATACATAATATAAATTATATCTAAGGCCATGGTTCGATTCCTTGAAGCATTCCGAATGCAATGGTATAGGTCTTATTGTCCAATTTTACGTATTTCATGAAACCCTAAATCGGCCACATAAACCCTAATCATGGTGAAACACAATTCCGGCCATAGAAATCCAATTGGCTTGCCCAGAAAGTTTGAAAACTTGATTCTAAGCACAAACAAACAATCAAAACAAGTTAATAATGCATGAATATTGATAATCGAATTTGGAAAAAGTTTGACAAACCGAAATCTGATTTGCTCGATTCTTGATGTTTTTGAATGATATAAGAGTCTGGATCGACTCTAAAGACCTCAAGGAATGCAATGGAATCCTCAAAATCGGCTGTGGATGGATGGAACTAGGATTGCTAGTAGCTTCAAGCACACGGTTTTTTCAGTTTGAGAATAGGGTTTCTGAGCCAATTTTTTCGTCCCTTGCAATTGAGATGCATCAAGTATATATGCTGGATGGATTTGGGATTGAATTTGGAAAGAATTAATCAATATTCAATGGAAATCAAATTTGATATTCTCATGAAATCAAATTTTCAAACTTTGTCCAATTTCAATCCAATCTTGCCAAATTTGATCTATTTTCGAAATTGCTGGCATTTATGGGTTGATTGGATCACAAGAAAGCAATAAAAATCAATCTTCCAATTAATTTTGATTTTATAATTTATTTTAAGATTTAATTTGCATTTAAATGAATAAATTACAAATTAAATAGAAAAATAAATCAAAAATTCGTGGCATTGGGCTTGGACATTCCTAATTGTATGAGGAAAAGTTAGATGAAGAAAAGTAGGCCCATTTGCAAAAGATTTGATTTTTGAAGTATCTCTTTGTGCATTCTTTCAAAATTGCCCAACTTGTGGATGGTGTAACTTGCTCAATTTTCCACATTTTTAGTGTTCTTGGACTTTTGGAAAGCTCTAAGAGTCCTCTAAACAATGTCTTTAGTTTCATCTCAATTGAGTTACCATGCTCAATATATCTTCAAATCAAAAGTTGACTTTTGTTGACTTTGAAAATGACCTGTAATGTTTTGAGCTATACCTCTCAAATGAAGCATTTTTGACATTCTTGTGAGACATGAAGTTGTAGAGAATTGAATTTCCTTCAAAATGAGCTTTGGTGGAAAATTTCGAGAAAGTATGAGAAAGTTATGATCACCAAAGTTCATTGACTTTTCACCTAGAAACCCTAATTTAGAAAGTTTGACTTTGAGCAAATCTTGAGTTTTCTTGATGAATCATGATCAACCCTTGATCAAATGATGAATGTAACTTCAAAATGAGGATGTTGACCAAAAATTATGAAGTTTGACTGTATGTTGACCACAGTTGACTTTTTGTCCAATACACCCGATTTTCAACCATCTGAGCAATTGCCTGAGGAAACTTGACTTGTGAGGCTTAAAACTTGTCATGGAGAATCTTTGAAGCATATGAGGAGGCATGAAGACCCTTGGGGATGTTGGAAATCCATCTTGACTTGGGAGATACCAAACCCTAGTTTGGGTTGATTGTCTAGGAGAGAGTTTGTCTGATCAACTCTTGAAGAATCCTTGAGCATATATGTATGAAATCTCTTGAGTAGATGGAGGGCAAATTTTGGGGTATGACAAAGTGCTAGACTTTCGCTTAGACTGTCATCTTTATATGGTTCTCGCCAATTGTCGTCTTCGAATATCAGAGGGGTTTCAATTTTCATTATTTCGGAATATGTGGTTTGTTCAGCTTCCATCTCTCTCACGCACTCGTCTATAATATCGAGTAAATAACACGTGTCATTCATGGCAGGTGCTTGTAGAAATTGAGTGAGGATGAATTCCACTTTTTCCTCTCCGACTTCGAATGTCAATCTTCCCTTCTTTACATCAATTATAGCTCCAGCTGTAGCTAGGAATGGTCTTCCTAATATAATAGGGGTAACTGAATCTTCGGTAATGTCCATGATTATAAAATCGGCCGGGATATAGAATTGACCTATTCTAACTGGAACATTTTCCAATATACCTACAGGATACTTAACTGATCGGTCAGCTAATTGAACAGACATTTTTGTAGGTGTAAGTTCTCCCATTTCCAGCTTTTTGCAAATAGATAGGGGCATGACACTGATACTTGCTCCTAAGTCGCATAGAGCTTTGTGTATGACGAATTTTCCAATATTACAGGGTATAGAGTAACTACCTGGGTCTTTTAGCTTAGGAGGCATGTTATTCTGAATGATAGCACTACATTCAGCAGTGAGGGTAACTATTCCGTTATCTTCTAACTTTTTCTTGTTAGATAGGATTTCCTTAAGAAATTTAGCATACGATGGCATCTAGGTAATGGCTTCTGTGAATGGTATTGTGATATTTAGTTGTTTCAGAAGTTCCACGAATTTCTTAAATTGGCTCATCGATTTAGAATTGGTTAATCTCTGAGGATACGGAATTTGTGGTTTATAGGGCGGTGGAGGCACATAAAGTTTTTCTTTTTCTACAGCCTCTTGAGTTTCGTTTTCCTTTTCTTTTGGTTCGCTCTCGTTCTCACTTGGCGTGTCTTGCTTCTGATACATAGCTGGGTTTTCTAGTCTTGGATCAATAGGTCCGTCAAGTTCTTTTCCACTCCTAAGTATCACTGCATTAGCGTGTCCTTTCGGGTTAGGTTGTGGTTGACCAGGAAATATTCCAGCAGGAGCAGCAGTAGGTGCCTGCTGTTGAGCTGTGAAATGAGTTTCAAGCATCTTGTTATGGGTAGCTAAAGCATCGACCTTTCTAGATAATTGCTTAATTTGCTCATTGGTATGTAAGTTCTGATTTAAAACATCCTTATTGGTCTGGGATTAAGAAGCAATGAAGTGTTCTATCATAATTTCGAGGTTTGATTTCCTAGGAATGTTGGAAGTATTAGGTTCGTTATTAGGATGATTTGGGATAGCTTTTGGATAACCAGGTGGTGTAGCAGGAGCTTGTCCAGGAGCATACAATGCATTGTTGCTTTTGTACGAGAAATTTGGATGATTCTTCCAACTCGGTTATACGACATCGTAGGGATTTCCTTGCACGTAGTTAGCTTGTTCGGCTGGTACTCCGGTCAAAAGGGGGCATTCTGGAGCAAGATGTGATTGAATACCACATAGATCGCAAGTTGGAATCACTGCAGCTACGGTAGCTGCGGGAGTGACGGAAAGATTTCTAATTTTAAGAGCTTCCACTTTAGCATTAACTTGATCCAGTCGTTCACTTCAACCTTGATACCTTTCGCTTCGAGATTTCTACATTAGCTCTCTCGCTCCCCATTGGTAGTGGTTCGAGCCATACTTTCAATAAGTTGGTTCACTTCGCGTATGGTTTATCCATCGCGCGCCACCAAAGCAGCATATGGTTAATCTTGTGTTGTACAATAGACCGTTATAGAATGTGTGAATAATCAACCATTCTTCTAAACCATGATGAGGGCGTAGTCTTAGCATATCCTTGTATCGCTCCCATGCTCAATAAAGATTCATTGTCTTTCTGCTTGAAACCATTGATGTTGGCTCTAAGCATAGCGCTTTGCTTGGAGGAAAATATCTAGCTAAGAAGACTTTCTTCAACTCACCAAGTGGTGATTGAGTTGGCAGAAAAGATTGAAGCCAAGCACGAGCTCGCTCTTAAAGAAAAGGAAATAGGCGCAATCGACGCTTCGGGTTTACTCCATTCGCCACAGGTCTCTGCATCGCACAAACACGATAGATGTAGATTAGGGTCAAGAGGAGCTCTAGAGAACCGGTTCTCTGAACGGCGGAAAGAAGCGAAGGTTTCAACTCGAATCGCTTGAGCAACAGGTGAGCCAATGTTGTTATGAGGTTCGCTTGAGAAGGAACTCGTAATCCTTAAGAGGAGGAGGAGGAGGAGGTGGATCACCATTCTTCGTAATTCGTCAATATCCGGAAGAATGAGACGGAGGAAGATTGTTGAGTGCACGTATTTTGAATTCGTCTTCTTAATCGAAGATAACGCCGATATCAGATATGGGTATATGCAAAGTACCGCCTTGAGAGCGAGTATTTGGCATACACAAAAGGAAAATAAAAGTTGCCTTAGCCTAGACAAGTTATTTTAAGAGTGCACTAGTGACTAGATCAAAGTTCGCAACGGCGCCAAAAACTTGATGTGCGATAAACCTAATGTGTCTAACGATATCTTAACGCAAGCGCATGCCTATCGCGGTAGTAATAAAAGATTGTCGAATCCATGTGACTTTGTAATCACTCTAGTGCGGGAAAGTAATGCTAGTTTAGCTAAGGCGGAAATTGTCACGTTTGGTTTTGGGAAGGTTAAGGAAGGTAAATTAATTGATTTTAAAGTAATTATAAAATGAAATGGTCGGTATGCAATAGTAGTCACCTAAAGGATCTAATCTGCCTAGGCATATAAGGATTGTCAACTTGGTTTATCCGTGGAATTAATCGCTTTAAAACCCTCAACTCACACTTTCATGGTCTTATCTCGTATTATACGTCTAAAGCCCTATACCTGCTTTCGCTAGCCTATAAGTGTTTAGAAGTATTTTTTGGAAACTTAATTAAATCTAATTTGGTTTAAAGCGCTTTCACTATATTTAAATCAAATGCCTAACTTTAGCTATCCGGTTAAAAACCTCACACTTTCGTGGTCTCGATCTAACCTATTTACTCTTCTTACGTAATAAAGGTTTTATTTTAAGCATAAAATGTTATAACCGTAGTCAAGTTGATTAAAGTTTTAGCCTAAGTTTGATCGATGCCTAATGTCTTTACTATCCCATACCGACGCTTAAAGGTTTAGCTAGCCATGGAAATTAAAACGAACGACGGAAATAAAACAAACAAATATAAATTGGACATTATAAATAATAAATTAAACTTGCATTAATTAATTAAAAGGTATGTAATACAATTGCAAAATAAAAACCTGAAATAAAGCAGTATCCTATATCCTTCTTCCACAGGTCGGAAATTCGGACTTCGGAAATTGGAATGTAAAAAATTCTGAGGCTTGAATAATAAATCCTAAACTATAATAATAATTTCCTGATGTTGGAAATTATTATTTGGGCAATGAAAATGAAAGAACGTGAATAATTGAATGCAGAGGAAATTAAAAACTGAAATAATACTGGGTTCAAAAATCGGCAGAGCTTCCGCACAAGTAAACTATCAAATGCTCTGTACCTCTAACACTAAAATGTTGAGGTATTTATAGAGGAATGAATCTGGCAGTTTGATTTGAAAACTTGTCACGAAGCCTTCCTTCAAATTCTCCACGAATGTAGGAACGTGGGTAGTTGAGGAAGAAGTGGTGAACGTGGGCGAGAAATAAGGAGTTTCAAAACTCCTTCTGTTTTGCTTTGCCATGATCTGCACTTTCATTTAACTGATACGCGCATTACGGTCGTCACTGATGCGTTACGAGCAGGTTTGGTGTTTCTTCCGTGTTACGGTCGTGGTGGGTGTGTTACGGTCGTCACACGCTTCAGAATGTGTTACGGTCGTGGCAGATGTGTTACGACCGTCACAACTACAAAAACTGTATCTTTTGACAGATTTATCTTTTTCTTCTATTCTTTTGGCGCTTTCTTGCATTGTTTCATGTTTTCTTCTGTTTTGAGCTAAGATATGAATACCTGCAAAAAGTAATGACAAACTCGGAATATTCGGGAGTTAATCGGGTCAAAATAATACAAAACGGGTTAAATTCATGGAAAATAAACGATATGATTTCGTGTTATCAAACATCCTTTTGAGAATACGTAGGCACAAGGTCTCATCCTTGCCGAGCAAATTTCTTTCTCTCTCAGACCAAACAAACCATAGATCCCTGTAGATCCGAGCTACAAATGCTCCGATTCCCACTAGGATATGTATGCGTAAGATCCACGATCTTTATGAGCACAATAATAACAAACATTAGGATCCCACATAATCTATCATTCTTAAAATCCCAAAGGAGAAACTTTCCCAATCATAGCAAATAGCAATTAAAACACACAAACATATCAAACGTATTCATATATAAAGCTATAGATAACTATATATATTTAGGGTGCTCCATCTATTCCCTTTATATAACAAACCCCTTACTCAAAATCTCCCCAATGCTATGCCTAGTTTGCGCTTAGTCGTTACACATATCAATATCAATTGAGGGTATTACAACTTTCCCTTTTCATAATCATTAAATCATCTTTCTTGTGTTGAAAATAATAAAGCTTGATGCTCGCGGCATCTTTATAAACAAATCAAAAGAGTAAATCGTTTCGAGCCAGAGAATCCGAATTCACGTTCGAATCCTCTAGTGCGTCACCTTTTAACGCGAACAGGAAGGTATCCCCACAAAATTGATTCGGATAGTATTCCTGCGATCAGAAGACATAAACCTACAATAAATAGCAAAGATAAATCCCCAGGTCCTTGAAATGGTTAGTGAAATGTTATGATGATATGATGTCATGTTTAAATAAATGGAAAACACAAAAAAGTCACACAATAGCCTTAGGGGTTTAAAGGCTTGCATGAGGTCCATAGGTGCATACCCTTTACTAAAGTTAAGTTGGCTCAACCTGTCTTATAATAGTAACCGGGTTCTAGGAATCTCAAATCATGGACCTTTCTCAAGGATTTATTTTAGCGTGGCAATTGACTTGCCACCAAAACATGTCAAAGGTCCAATCTCATTGAGCGTAGTTTCGAGTGTCAACCAAATTCAGACTGCACCAAAGTCGATTACCTCGCTACTTTCTAATGGCCAAGATTGGTCAATTAGGACTCTAAAAGTCTGGTTAGTGTTGATGACACCACATAAAAGCCAAATGTTTTCCTTAATTGGATTTAAGGAACATCAGGACAACCAAAGTGTCGCACTAACTGTAGCCATCATTTTAACCGTGTAGATCTACACCGTACAGTCTTGATGATCTATTGCTACTTACCTAAGAAAACCTGGATCCGGGTGTAGGATCCCCACAAGTGTAATAACCCAAGCAAGAAACCTTTAAAATAAATCAGACAAGTCAAACAAACAAAAGCAAGTAACGTGATCTAAACCCTAAGGTAACCCCTCCTTGAGTATCTTTCCCTAACAAAGTCTCCAGTTCTATGATACGGTGGGAGAACTGATTTAGTTATTTTTGAGTTTTGTCGTAAATGTTGCTGTTAGCAAGAGTCGCCACCGACTTTTCTTTTATCCAATAAGGAAAGGTGAAAAGAACAGGAAATACGTTTATCGATTTTGAGTTCGGGGGTAAGTTATGAAAAGGGAATTGTCATACCCCAATTTTTGACCTAAGATACCATCTCATATCATTCACATATGCATCATTGAATCACTGACAAATTGTAAAACAAGATAGCTTGTGTGGTTGCTTAGCCAAATTAGGGTTTTGAATCAAATATTTCATCAGTGCAAGATGTGATTAATTAGGGTTTGAGTATCCACTCACCTTTAGTGATATACATTCATCAATCACTAACATTTGATCTTCAAATTCCAATCATTTCCTCCAGATCTATCATGAACCGACCAAATTAGGGTTTTGATCGAGGATGGTACATCATTGATTTTTGGATCAATGTATGACCTAATTTCTTGGAGCATGATCTCAATATCAACAATGCAATATCTTGACCTAATTTCTTGGTTCAAAACATCTCCAATGCCATGGTTGATTAACAGTGAAATTCTGAATCATCTGACAAAAAGTCAATTGTCCAGATCAGTCAAACTTTGACTTTTTGGTCAACTATGAAATTCAAATTTTTCAATCATCAAATGATTTCATATTATCCATAATGGTCATCAAGAATAAACAATGTGGGAAAAAGTCAAAACTGGATTTTTCTAAACACTTGGAAAAAATTTAAAGTGTTTTTACAACTTTTTTCACCATTTTCATGGCCATTTTTCACCAAGATCCATTTTGATTCAAGAAAAACTTTCAACATGAAAGTTGTAAATCTTGTTTAAATCTTTCCAAAATGTCCAAGAACATGAAAAACTGTTTTGTGGAGCTAGGGTTTTGAAATTAGACATTATATTTCCAAAAACTTACATTATAAGTCATTTTCACAAAGTTTTCAAGCAATTTTGCAAATGACTTATCTCTTTCTCTTCTAGAATCCTAGGTGTCCCAAAAATATATTGAGTTCATGATTGAAGTAAGGAAAAGAAAAATTGCTATTTTTAACCATCATTTTCATTTTTAACCATGTGCATTAAATGATAAGATTCCTTTCTTATCTCTTAAGGCCAAGTTGCAAAAATCATAAATCCTTGCTTGCCTTGATCTCCAAACATCTTGGCTTATAAATAGAGTTCCTTTCATCATTTGAAAATCACACCAATACAACTCTAAACTTGTTTTCTCAATTCTTCCTTAAGTTACAAGTTTCAAAGTTTCAAAAATGTGAGAATTGCAACTTTCAATCCTTGCAAGTTCTAACCAATCCATTGCTTCAAACACTCTCTAAACATCATTATAAAGTTGTTAAAACCAATCTTATATCACAAAATCAATCAAAAACCAGATTCCTCAAGAAAACTCCATAAGTGTGCATTTTGAGCCCTAACAAGCCAAATCCAAATCCACTCGTGCGTTTTCCATTCCAATCATTCAAACATCATCCATACATCCCATAGAGGTGATACAAACCATTAGAACACATATGGAACCTCAGGATCATAATCTTTATCTTCATATTGGTCAACCTGTAGTTGGAGTTGGACAGCAAGTTCCAGGCCATCTTTAAGCAAACTGGGAATTCCAACACCTTTCCTAAGGTCCAAGGAAGCTGTCCAGATCATCAAACAACTTCTGGAAACACTCTAGCTTAGAATTCGATTTCTGCTTGAAGAGGTTAGTAACTCAAACTTTGAATTCTATGATTCATGCATTACAGATGAGAAATTGCTATACCATCTTGTTTCTGCACGTATACTGAATGATCTCCCTCAATCAATTGTCATTAATCATGCACCTACACGATTTCATCAAGCTTTGTTTAAATTAGGGTTCATATGTTTTTTCACGAATTCATTCACCTTAAACTTAAAATAAATGAAATTAAAGGCTACCATCGTGTTCCTTATGAAAAAACGAGCAAGTTTCATTTTTATATCATTCAATTTCATCAACAAACAAAGAAGTTATGAATCAAAGAACTTGAGGTTGAAGATGAAGATGGTGGCGCCATTTTCAAATTTTTAAAAATTTGTTTTGTAATATATACATGTGTTTGTGTTTTAATTAACGGATGTATAGCCACTCCAGTGGTAGAGCGCGCGCCCTTAAGTCACTTCTTTGCCTCCAGGTCTGGGGTTTGAATCCCCCTCGCCCCAAACATTTTTCAATCTTTTTCTCATTTTCCAAAATATTTTCAAAACCATTCATAACTTGTTTTAACATATAATTTCCTGAACCCGTGTGTAAATAACAAGTCATGCATGTGGCCTAGTGGTTATTCTATTCACCTTTCAAGTTCAGGTCCTGAGTTCAACACTCATCAAGACCAAAACAAATTTTTATCACTTGTTTTTTTCATGTTTTTCTTAACAACTTCAACGCTTTCAAAAAACCAATCAAAACTTCTCATTTTGAGATGATTTTTTGCACACTTGTCATTTAGTATACCTTTTATGACTATGTCAAAAAATGCTTTCTTCTTGATTTTTTAACCTAATCTTTTTAAAACACTTATGTGAATAAACTTTCACTCTTCAAGTCTTTTCAAAATATTCAAAATGTTTTAATTGACTTACACACCTCTTTTTCCATGATCGATTCGATTTATTCCTTGAAAATATAAACTGAACTAGGTTTTTCCTCGAAAAATCTTTCGAACTCAAAATCAAATTGATCATGGGCCTCCCTTACAGTGTAAGTCCCAACCCACTTTGTACATATTCAATTCCTTGTACATATTCAACCCTTTTTGTACATACTTAAATCTTTGTACATATTCAACCTTTGTACATATTCAACCTTTGTACATATTGAAGTATAACTAGCTTTGTTCTATAGTTTTATCCACTTGTTTATACACCAATTCCACTAGTATTAAGAGTAGCATTATTCTCGGTTAAACTGCTCTTATTCAAGTGGGCCTCCCTTAAGGTGTAAGTCCCACTCCCTTGTATATATATCCAAGTACACTAGATTTATTCGCTTGTTTTATACACTTATTTATATATTTCCTTCATAAACTCCTATGAATGCACACACGCACTTTGTCATATATATACTTGTTCATATACTTGTTCATGTTTATTTATGTCATTATAACAACTAGGTTCCCCCATAGCCTCCTCTTGGGCTTCGTACAAAAGAACTCCCTTGTTGAGTTAGCCTCCTCTTGGGCTTCGCACAAAAGAACTCCCTCGTTGAGTTGGCATCCTCTTGGGCCTCATACAAGAAATAGATCTGGAAATCTCCAACAACCTCCTATTGGGCTTCGTACAAAGAATCTCCTTATCTAGGATAGAACCCAAAGAGTATGGTTTCCTGGTGAAATCACTCTTAAAGTCAAGCCAGCCATACCCTATAGCCTCCTCTTGGGCTCCCAATACAAGGACCCTTGATGACCCTCGAAAAGCCTCCTCTTGGGCTCACAATACAAGGACCCTCGATGTCCCTCGGATAGCCTCATCTTGAGCTTACAATACAAGGACCCACATGCTTCATAAAAGCATCCCCGCAAACAATAACAAAACATTTCTCCTCGGAGATGAGACATGAATCATCTCTATGGAAGAAGTATCTCATCTATAACATCATATTCTAATCAAACATTTCCTAAAATAAAACATTTCCATAAACAAAACATCTTTCTTAACTGTAAGTGGCATACTTGTACACTCAAATTAAACGCCCAATGCATACAAAGAAAGATTCAACATTTTTCAAAACATATTCTCATTCTAAGAACTATAAGTGGTATAATTGTTGTAATACGGTGAACTGACTTTGTAGGTTTTTGTATCGCAAATGTGCGGATAGCAAGAGTCACCACCGACTTTTCTTTTATCCAATTAAGGGAAGGTAAAAAGTACAGAAAAAGACCTTCGTTAGATTCTGAGTAAGGGAGAAGGTTATGAAAAGGGAAGGTATTAGCACTTTTCCATCCGTAGTTATCTACGGCTCTTAGTTGCTCTTAGATCACTTTAAAATTGTGCTTTCGTGTGTTTGACAAAATGTTTTGAAAAGGCATTTCACTTTGACTTTGTAATGATTCATGTAGGAATGTATACAAAGTGTTCGAAATGTTTCATTTTTGAAAAGAGTTTGAACTTTGACAAAAGTGAGGTGAAAAGTATTTTGATAGAGCAAGCAACTAAAAGTCTTATTACCTACTCGTAATTGGTCGTTGTATTGTTTTACGCTCCTTTAGAATAGTGCTATCCATACCATTAGTTGGTAGGTAACCCCATTCGTTGGATGTAAGAGGACATTCAAGGGACATCGATGGTCATAGAAAGCAACTTGTAGGAAGTATCCTAGCACATTCAAGGGACTATCATCATTTTCGAGGCGACAATCGAGGGTCAAGATCATGTATTCGGAGGCGACGCCGGGTCTTATGATCTTTGTATCGAAGGGACTATGATGATTTGTTTTGAAGGCAACGGTGCTAGGATACCCCACGCTCGAGGGACATGACCATTTGTATTCGTAAGGCAACGAGAGAATTACCCTAAGGGGTGCATGTGAGAAAGTGTGTTGATTTCAGGTATATGTTATCTTGAAAATTAGAGTGAACTATGTTGATTTTAGTCTTGCCATACACGCCTAATTACTAACAGTTTATAGGGTGCGGAAATTAAAATGCGGGAATGTAAAATGCAGAAAGATAAATCCTACGCTATTACATGGCTTTGGGGCAGATACATAATTTAAACTTGCGGAAAATAAAAGCCCTAATTAAAACTATTACATCCCATAAGCAATTACATTATTGAAAAAAAATGAAAACGATAAAAGAAATCGTCCGAAACGGGATAACCTGTGAAAAGATGAGAAATCGGAAAATACGAGAGAAATCGAATAAGAGGAAAATGTTAGTAATAATGCAAGTTTTTGAATGAGAAAAATATTTCATGCTGGAAATAACATTAATATGTTAAAATAATTTTTTGGGATTTTTTGGAGATGATTTAACAATTAAAAACTAATTAAAAGTGATTTAAATGATAAATTAGAAATAAAATTAAATATGCATGCAAAATAATATTTTTTTAATTTTATAAATTAAATAAACATTTTCTGAAAATAATGCAAAAAGAAAAATATTTTTTGAAGTTTTTAAATGCATGATAAAAATTATTGAAAAGAAATTAAAATGCATGAAAATATTAAATAAAAGAAAATATGAAAATAATAAAAAGTGTGAAGTTTGTAAAAGAGTAAAAAAAACAATGGTCTTGCCAGGATTCGAACTGGAGACCTTGCCTTCAAACCTTGAGTCCCCTTGCCTTGACCAACTGAGCTAGCGTGCATCACTGTTTGGAAACCGGAACGAGTAAAGGAAAAACAAGTGTCGCTCCCTGACTGCCTCGTTTCCGCGCCAAGCTTCGTCTTCCTCAATTTAAATTTTTTGAAAATTCAGCGTCGGCCTTGGTTCGACGCTACAACCCTGGCTAAATCAAAAATCACATACAGATAATATAAATGAATTCTAAAACCATGGTTAGACTCGTCTTGGTCCACTGATCACTCTGAGGGCATCGATTTGTTCCAATTTATCCTAATAAGCAAAGCCCTAAATCGTGTCCAGGAACCCTAGTCATGGCAATTCGAGTTTCAGGCCATAGAAATACAATTAACCTGCCCAGATCGCTTGCAAACTTCTCACTAATCACAAAAACAACAACAAATCGTGTTAAAAATGCATGAATATGAGAAATCGATTTTGAAATATATTTGAACAAACCGAATTCGGATTCTTTGATTCTTGATGGTTTCGAGCAATGTGAGGGTCTGGATCGATTCTGAATGACCCAAGGAACAAGATGGAATGCTCAAAATTGCTTGAAATCAACTAGAACCAAGGCTACCAGTTGCTTGTAAGCCACGGATTTTTTGAACTTCAATAGGGTTTCTCCAGCCAGTTTTTCTACCCTAATTCGTGTGGCATGTGTTGTATATATATAGTAGATGGATTCAGAGTTGTTTTGAGAAAGAATCAATCATCAATCAATGTAAAACAAATTTGATTTTGTACAAAATCAAATTTCTCTTTGATCAATTTTCAATCAAATCTTGCCATATCCAACCAAATTTCGAAATTTTCTGGCTTTATTGAGTTGCTTGGATCTCAAGGAAAAGAGAAAAATCAATTTTGCATTTAATTTTGATTTTATACTTTATTTTTGAATTTAATTTGTATTTAAATGAATAAATTCCAAATTAAATAGAAAAATAAAATAAAATTGTGGCATTGGGCTTGATATTCCTAATTGCATAAGGAACAAGTTTGGGTAAAGAAAAAGTGAGCCCATTTGCAAAAATTTTGATTTTTAGAAGTATCTCTCTTTGTGCATCTCTTCAAAATTGCCCAACTTGTGGATGGTGTATCTTGCTCAATTTTCCACATTTTTGAGTGTTCTTGGACTTTTTAGAAAGCTCTAAGCGTCCTCTAACCAACATTTTTGGTCTCATCTCAATTGGAGTTTCCATGCTCAATATATCTTCAAAACAAAATGTTGGCTTTTTGTTGACTTTGAAAAGGACCTGTAATGTTTTGATCCATACCTTCCAAATGAAGCATTTTTTGAACATTCTTGTGAGACATGAAGTTCTAGAGAATTGAATTTCCTTCAAAACAATAGGTGGTGGAAAAATTTCTGAGAAAGTATGAAGAAGTTATGATCAGTCAAAGTTTGGTTGACTTTTCACTGAGAAACCCTAATTTAGAAAGTTTGACTTTTGAACAAATCTTGAGTTTTCTTGATGAATCATGATCAACCCTTGATCAAATGATGAATGTAACTTCAAAATGAGGATGTTGACCAAAAATCATGAAGTTTGACTGTATGTTGACCATAGTTGACTTTTTGTCCAATACAACTGATTTTCAACCATCTGAGCAATTGTCTGAGGAAATTTGATCTGTGGGGCTTGAAACTTGACATGGAGAATCTTTGAAGCATATGAGGAGGCATGATGACCATTGGAGATGTTGGAAGTCCTTCTTGATCTGAGAATTGCCAAACCCTAGTTTGGGTTGATTGTCTAAGAGAGGGTTTGTCTGATCAACCCTTGAAGGATCATTGAGTATGGATGCATGGAATATCTTGAGAACATGGAGGGCAAATTTTGGGGTATGACAGCTGCCCCTGTTCAATCTTCTTGTACTGGAAGGGTTAGATTGGCGTGCTTGCCTTTCATGACCTGGAGGTAGAAGATGATTGAACACTCGAGTACACCTGAAAATTTGCACTCGCGGTTGGCTGATGACGCGGGAATGGGCTTATAGATGCCATTTGGAGAAGGTAGAGACTTCGCTGGAGGATGAGTCGCACGCTGGACTGGAGATTGTTGATAGGAGAATTGACGGGGATGGGCTTAAGATGCAATCTGGAAAGGTCGGCGCTGAGGAGTGAGCCGTACACTAGGCTCTATAGATGTTCTTAATAGTGGAAGGAGCATGGAGATGGGCTTAAGATGCCATCCGGAGGGAGTCGTACGTTAGACTTCGTACTCACCTTTGAATGAAGTTATCGGTTTGTATTGGTTTTTTAACCAAATATGCAGCATTCTGAAGGTGAAGAAATGTTGACAAGTAGTCGGGGATGGGCTTTAAGATGCCATCCAAGGCAACTGAGTCGTACGCTAGACTCTGTAGTTGTTGTTGATAATAAGAGAGCGTCAGAATAGATCTTCATGCTGATTACTCTGAGGGGATAGTAGTTGACAAAATATGGATAGCTTCCCTGTTGTGTATCGGGTATTGATCCACTGTCTGTTATCGGAGGATAACTTGTGATCGTTCGGATAAGGTTTCCCGTCTGGCTTCGGGTATTAATCCTGGATCTGTTGTCGGAGGACAATGAGGGCGGTCGTTCAGATAGTTTTCCGTCCGATTCGGTCTTAATCCGGACCAGCTTGTTGGAGGACAACTAGGGGCGGTCTTCGATAGTTTTCCGTCTGATTCGGTCTTATCTTGGACCAGCTTGTCGGAGGACAACTAGGGGCGGTCTTCGATAGTTTTCCGATCGATTCGGGTCTTAATCCGGACCGCTTATGCTGGTGACTTTCACCTGTTTTGGAGAAAACAAGAGAAACTTTGATAGAATATTTGTTAGTCTTATGCAAAGCATGATGCATGACAATGTGTATGAATGACATATGTATATATGAGAAATGTATGAATGATAGATGTTGTGGTATTTCAAAACATATCCATCTTGAAGAAGATGTGGACGTTCTGCTTGAGGATTTCTGACTTCTGCTTGGGGATGAAATTGATGAAAACCCTGTTTTTGAAGGAGAAGAAAGATATCCTGGATTCCTCCGATGCACTATCTGACCAAGTCTTGGGCCTAGATATTGTTGAGGATGATAGAGATAAAGAGGCGTGCCGCTGAAGATCTTGTGCGTAGACCCTGCTGGGGAAAAATTATGAGGCGCTCTACTGGGGATCTTGAGTGTAGATCTCACGGAGTGCGCTGATGCCATCGAGACCGGTTGGAAGAATCGAGCCCGCCAAAATCTCCGGCCGGGAATAAGATGTAGGTTTCCTCCGATGCACTATCCGACCAAGTTTCAGTCCGATACTACCGGAGAAAAAGGGGAATTGTTGAGAGATATCTGCTGGTGATAAATACCTTGGCCGGGGGTGAAGTGTTGCTGCTGAGATTGATGTAACGTTACTCAGTTGAGTGGAATCACTGTTCGGGGACTAACACATACTCCACTGGGGGAAGGTTTGTAGTGAGTGACGCCTCTGTGGGGATCCTGCTTTGCAGGGGAATGTTTTGGTGACTTTCGTCGTCATCTCAATTCCTAGAGCCTGTAATAATTATCCTTGTTCGTTCACTTTTCGCATGTTTGTAAGTAGATTCTTATTGTCAAACGCATATAATCATTCAAAGCAAAGTAGTTTGTACACAGGAAAAGTAAAAAGCTATGCGGAAACAATCTCGTTAAGTTCCATCTATGCTAGTACTCATATATTTCAACTATCTCATCCCCTTGCTGTCAGTAGAAAGTGAGTGAATTGATATTCTCCATTTGAATCTTGAATGCTGATAGTAGTCCGAAGGTGTGATCCGAAGAGACATAGTCGACGCTTAAATCCCTAACTTTGCTCTAGACCGCCTTTCGGTTTTCACCACCGATACCTTTTTGCCCAAGCCGCCTTTTCGTGTTTTCGACTTGGTGTACATGTTTTGTATATATCCTTAACTTTGCCCGAACCCTTGGTTCGCCAGATGCCCTTATTTTTGCCTAAGTCACCGACCTAGCGGGTCTCTTTATGCGTAGTATTTTTGACTATGTCTCGCTCATGTGGTGTGGAAGTCTTCACCATCCATGGTGCTAAGTATCATAGTTCACCGAAAATACTGCCTTGACTACAAACGGTCCTCATAGGTGGGAATCCATTTGCCCCGGATCACCTGTGGAAGAATGATGCGCTGACTACTAAATCACCAACTTGATAAACCTTGCTTGACCTTCTTGTTAAATGCTCGATCATACGCTCGATAGATCCGTCCATGGCGATGGACGCGAGTCGCTTCTCATCAATCAAATTAATCTGGTCAAGGCGAGTCTCGACCCAATCGCTCGCTTAACTCAAGGCCCGAGGACTCGTCGAGGGTATCTCGAACCTCAATTGGTAGGACCGCCCATACCATATACAAGAGAGAAAGGGGTTTCCGTTGATGTCCGATCAGAAAAGCGATAACCATGAAGAGCAAATGGTAACATCTCATGCCAATCTTTGTAAGTCACTATCATCTTCAGATAATCTTCTTAATGTTCTTGTTGGCGCTTCCATCGCGCCATTCATCTTAGGCCGATACGACTAAGAGTTGTGATGTTTGATCTTGAACTCGCAAGAGTTCGGTGATCATTTTGTTGTTGGATTAGAGCCATTATCCGTGATAATCCTTTCGGAGTGCCATACCGATGTGATAAGGTTATGCTTGATGAAACGAGCCACAACATTCTTGGTAATGATGCAACGAGGTCGCTACCCACTTGGTGAAATAGTCAATTGCCACAAGGATGAAACGATGTCCATTGGAAGTCAGGGCTTGATTTCTCCTATCATGTCAATGCCCCACATTGCAAAAGGCCAAGGAGCTTAGGACATTCTGAGGTACGGAGGTACGTGCACTTTGTCGGCATAACCGCATTTGTGACAAGATCGAGCGAGCGGACAATCGCCCATGGTGGACCAATAGTAACCTGCTCCTTAATCTTCTTAGCCATGGTATGTCCAATCGGAGGGTACCAAATGCGCCTTCGTAATTCTTCCATGATACGTATTGTCGCTTTTTTGGTCTACACAATGAGTAAGCATAAGTCGTGGTTGCGCTTGTATAAGATGTCGTTGCCGAGGAAGAATTTGGATGCAAATCTTCTCATGAACTTTATCATCGATGATGCCCTCATGGATATTCTTGAGTCTCAAGATACCTCTTCACTTCAGAATACCAAGGCTCCTCTTCTATATCAAGCTCATAACAATATGTCGGTTCACAAACTTCTCAATGATGATCCGGGAGCCTCGTTGTCCCATCTCGACCTTGAACATAGACGATATAGTAGCCAATGCGTCCGCCAACCGATTCTCTCGTGGAATGTGATCAAAAGTAATCTCTTCAAGTAGGGATCAAACTCAAAACATGCTCGATACGGAATGAGATTCGGATGCTTCGATCCCACTCGCCTTTAATCGACCGATCACTAAAGTCGAGTCTCCATACACTTGCAAGAACTTGATTCTTAAGTCGATAGCAGCTTTAATACCCATGATGCACGTCAGATTCGCCATGTTGTTAGTGCAACTAAAACATAATCTGCGGTGAAAGGCGATGTCCTCATGGGATGTAATGATGGCGCCAATGCCATTGCCAAGTGTATTTGAGGCTCCATCAAAGACCATGGTCCATCGATCCTTGTTCGTGTCCTTCGTCGGGTCTTGGTTCTTCGCAATCAGAATTAGTAAAACATCTTCATCCGGAAATTGAACCGCATAGATCGATAGTCACCTACGGCTTGATGAGCCAAATGATCGCCACAACACCTTTGATCGCTTTCGAGAAGTGTACCGATGTCATACTCGTCAAGATCATTTGCCATCTTGCTATTCTTCCGAGAGAGTCGGTTTCTCAAATATGTATTTTATCGGATCCATCTTGGAAATCAACAAGGTAGTGTGAGTCAACATATACCGCCTTAGTCGGCGAGCAGCCCAAGCCAAAGCGTTGTAAGTTTTCTCGAGTCGTGAGTATCTTGTTTCACGCTGTAAACTTTTGCTAAGGTAGTATATTGCATGCTCTTTTCGACCGGACTCGCCATGTTGCCCCAACACACACCCCATCGAGTTCTCTAATACCGCCAAGTACATGATAAGAGGTCTTCCTTTGGCAAAGTGCATCGTGGATAGGAGGATTCAGGTACCCTTGATTTTGTCAAAAGCGATCCGCAATCGCTGCTCCATTCCACTACTTGATATTTCTTAAGTAACTTGAAGATTGGCTCACAAGCAGCGCTTAGTGCACAACTGCAATGTAGTTCAATCGCCCAAGAAACCTCCGACTTCCTTCTGGGGCGCTGGCATCTCTTGAATCGCTTAACCTTGGCGGGTCAACCTCAATACCTTTTCCATCGACAACAAACCCTAGGAGTTTTCCTGATCCGACTCAAAGGTGCACTTGTTAGATTAAGTCTCACCACTTCTTCAACTCACAAATAGTTTCGCAAATGATCAAGATGTTCTTCCTCAACTGTGATCGAGCTATCAAGTCGCCGATGTAGACCTCTATCTCGTGATGAATCATGTCATGAAATAATGTCACCATGGCACGTTGATAAGTGGCGCCTACGTTCTTCACCCGAACGGCATAACCTTGTAGCGTAGTGCCCCACCGTGTAACAAAAGTAGTCTTCTCCATGTCTTCGGAGCCATTTTAACTGATTGTAACCGAGAAACCATCCATGAAGGAGAAAACCTTATGCCGAGCGTGTTGTCAACCGTAACATCAATATGAGGAAGTGGGAAATCATCTTCGAACTCGCTTTGCTCGATCTCTATAATCCACACACATCGCATTTTTTACCATCCTTCTTAGGTACAGCACCATATTTGCAACCCACCGTGGATAGGAAGTAACATTTAAGAAACTCGTTGAACCGCTTCATAACTTCAATTTTGATTTTCTCTCGACATCTCGTGACGCATGCAACAAACCTTCTGCTTTCACCGACAAAACCCTCTTTGTCGGAATCGTGTACCACAATATCAATGTCCAAACCTGCATGTCTTCGTATGACCAAGCAAAACCTCAATGTAGTCGCAGAGCATCCGAACCAATCTTCCTTTAACACTGCTCTCAAGACCCGCCCCTATCTTGATCTCTTTATGTCTTCACAAGACTCAAATTCACAACCTCAACTTGCTCTTCGTGGTCAGATAACTCGCTTGTCAGAAAGCCCGCAAGTTCTCCCGAACTTCACAATCTTCCTCACTTTCGCCTTCGGCTTGGTAGATCGGATTATCAAGTCATATTTAGCAATAGTATAGCTGTTATCAACGAGATTCTGCAGTGTATCACGTGGGTGTGTGTAAGAAACACATAGCTTTTTGAAGGGGTGATAAAGTAAAAGAAAACCAACAATCGAATGCAAAAGTCCAACGATCTTATTGAATGAAAATATGCAAATGATGATAATAACCCTCACAACGAGCCATGATGCCCCGCAAGGCAATAGGCTTTAAAGTTTATTGTTCAAAACATAAAGAAATATGAAAAGCAAAACAAAACAAGAGCAATTACTCCTGTCTAAAGGAGATTGGTATGACGTCTTCAGTCTTCCAATTGCTGAGCCCTTTGTCTGGAGTTGGGAAGATCCACTTGCTGATGTCGAAGTCGTTGTCGCCGCCTTCTATAGCATGAACTCCACTGGCCGATGCGAAAGGAAGTTGGCCGCACGTCACGTATCATCTTCGACCTTGATAGTGAAGCCTAAACCAGTCTTGTTGGATTTGAAAGGAAGATCGGGGAGCTGACCCCAAATAGTACTACCTCCTTCTTCAACTGCAGCTTGAGCATCTTTCAGCGAGGCCATCCTAGGCGAAACTTGTGTAACTTCAAGAGTGGCAGGAGTGTCAACAGGCATGACTCTGGGGATTGTTTCAAAAGCTTGACAGGGAGTCTCGAAGAATTCACCCTCCATCTCAAGATAACGAATGATCAGATGATCGGCCATATCTTCTTCACCGTGATATAACAACCTTCCTTTCACCGGTACTTCAGATGCAAGGTAGAGGTAACAGCGCTTGCCCCATGTATCCAAGGGCGTCCGAGTAGGCAAGAGTATGCTGGACAGATGTCCATGACAAAGAAAGTGGAGTCGAAAATATAGGATCCAACTTTAACAGGCAGAGCGAGCTCTCCAAGTACCGTTCGCTTAGAACCATCAAAAGCTCTTACAACAATGTCACTGGGTCTCAGAACCAACCCTTCAACATCAAGCCAATCAAAAGCAGTCTTCGGAAGGATATTCAGAGCAGAACCGGTATCCACCAAAACATGAGACAACGTAGTGCCCTTGCATTCAATGAGATGTGCAAGGCTTTGTTGTGTTTCTTTCCAAGGAGTCAAATCAAGATCGAGAAGCCTAGGCCGTTGTTGGCAGCTAGCCAGAATACAAACTTCAAACCGGTCAAGAGTAGTGTCTTCATGAGCATTCTTCAAAACTTCACCAAGGCGTTAGTATGAGCCTCGAGCACAAGAGCAGAGCAAACATGGAAATCTTGGACGAGTCTCACCCAACTGCTCCACAACATTGTAGTCACTCCTCTTGATAATCTTCGAATTTCCTCCATTTCTGCTTGAGGTGTCTTCAAGAACTTCCTTTGGTACTTCCGTCGAGGTGATGAGTCACCGGTTCTTTCCTCTAGCTTGGGAATGGGTGGAATAGCCGGAATGCGAGCCGAGTCGCAGCTTTTGAGAGATATCCGAGAGAATACTCTTCCTGCTCCGTCACCTTACTAGATCCGTGATGTTGTCAATGTCGAATGGTAGCTTCGTATGTAAGATCTTCAATGGTCGAGGGTCTTGCTTGACGCCATGATAGTAAACATCGCCCATAATTCCAAGGGATAGCTTTGTCGAGGAATATGGAACCGGTCTTGGAGAAGTATGATGAGAGGTGCCACCGGCACCGAATCACAGAGGAAACTTTATGTTAACATTAGCATAGTCTTCGGGAAATCGTCACCCCATCCGGTCACCTTAACATCTTCAATAGGAATCTTGTAGCCTCGTGAACAAAGTACTTCACCATGTAATCATACTTTCCACTTGGCTGCCCCAAGGTGTCCCATACAGAGCATCGCTTTTATTCGCATTGTCAATCTTCAACTTAGACATTTCTTCACACACCGCATGTGGTTTCGTAAATAGTATCTCACGGTTATCCATCATGCATCGAACACGCCTTCTCAACCAAGCACACCATCAGCAGATGGGCACCAACGACAATTCTCCGGGTATCCTGGTTGACAGCTTGCAACAAATTCTTCTTAACAATCATCGAGGAATGGTCAAGTCATCTATGTTGAAAACATAAGTATCGCCACAACATTGGAACTCTTGTCATGGTTAGGCATAGGAGCGCTGATCACATCTGAGTCTCAACAGAGGGTCAAACTCAATCGCTTAGCTTTAATCATATCTTGAATCTTGTTCTTCGTGAGCCCAACAATCATCGTGTTATGTCCAAGGCTATTGGAATGGTAAGCACACTTAGCATTAGGATTGTATCTGAGAGGAAGTGTTTACATTTTGAGGAGGATCCTCAAGGTAATCACCGCTTTCAACATGTGTTGCAAGGCTTGCATAATGGCATGTTGATCTAGAATCGCCTTCATGGCGCTGCTCGCTGCGCTGTCTCACCGAGGTTGTACCGATGTAGGATCGAGATCACAACCGCCTCATTGAGCGCGGTCGGTCTTGGCTCGGCTTTTCCGACCATACAGATTAGTCTCTTCTTATCACCAAAAGATCTCTTTGCAAGATTTGAAGATGTCTCACCGAATCTTCCCACTTTGATACCACCAATATGTTCTCCGTTAATATCAACTCGTGAATCCTCAAGAGTTTCCAATCGATGATTGAAGAATGGGCCCGCGTGTTCCCATAAACATATCAACCAACTCCCTATTGGACAAGGGTGGTGAACTCACCGCTAGATCTCTCCATTTCGAGCATACTTTGAACTTCTCATCACGACCCATGGACATGCTCAGAGTTGCATGCGAGTGGGTGTCAATTCAGATTGTACTATATCGCCTGTAGAATGCATCGCTAAGTCACCCAAGTACGGATACGGCCATTCTCTAGTCGATAATACCACTCCAATTGAGTTCCTGACAAACTCTCTTGAAAATAGTGCATCCACAACTTTCTATCATCAGTGTGGGGATTGATCTTCTGAACATAGGACTTCAGATGCAGCTTCGGACAAGAAATGCCATCATACTTGGTAAAAGTAGGAACTTTGAACTTGGGAGGAATCACAACACCAGGAACAAGACTCAGATCATCAAAATTCAGCCCGGACATTTTCAGATTTTCCACAGCATTCAGACGGTCTTCAATTTGTTTGTACTTATCATCTTCATTAGAGTATCTATAGTCGAGCGATCCTCTCCTTCTTTCTTAGGCTCACGCTGGTCATCTTCATCACCCTTGGTACTCCCCTCGGTCTTGACACTTCCCTCAGAGAGCTCTATTCGACTGACCACTTTAGGACCACCTTTGTAGTGTCTGCCCATGTTGAGGAGACCAACAACCTTCTTCTTTTTGTTGATGAGCTTCTTCAGATCTTCTTGGCCTTGGGACCAAACTGGTGAACATCTGCTGAAACTGAGCATTCTGAGCTTGAAGATCTTTGATAGACTGTTCAAGAGCCATTTCTGCTAAAATAAATAGCGAGAGAATGAGAAAACCAATCTTCAATGTACTTGTGATGCAATGTTATGCTATGATATGCAATGTTTATGCGAATGCAATGCAATGTTTTCAAGGACCTTAGAGATTTAAATTTGTTAAACAAGCACGAACAAACATTTATTAGTTCTCTTTTTATTCTTTTTCTTTTTAAGTACAAAAGATAGTTCAAAACAATAAAAGAAAAACATGTAAATCCCAAAGCTCTAAGTCTCCCATGGGCGCTTCCTCTTGGTGCCGAGGTAGGCGTTGATGCTTTGCTCCTCGTGAAGTAGCTTGGTCAACTCTAGCACTTTCTTCTCACTTGCATAGCACTGTGCTTCAAAGGTATCCCTCTCTTCTTTTAGTTGAATCCAGGATCTCTTCAAGTCTTCAAAATCAGTAGGCATGTCAGGATGGAAAATGGTATAGGGTACGTCACCTATAGCAACAGGTTCCATAATTACTGGTAAAACAGGCGTGAATGGCATCATGAGGTTTTTGAGCTCGAGCTCGCACCCATTTGAGGTAAGGTTCCCAAGGAATGGAGTTCTGTGGTGCCCCAAAGTCTTGGTATCAGTCTTCTTTACCATGCCCCAAGCGTGTATGAACCTTCGTCGATAATTCTGGAGAAGCATATCATGCGGACCATCTCTTCGAGCAAAACCAAACTGACGTAGAGCTAAAGAAAGGTTGTAAGTGATACCTCCCCTTATACCAAGTAGCGGTACATTAGGGAATTCTCCACAACGCTCAATGAATGTGAAGTCCTTTTGAGAGAAAAGATTCCAATGGATATCTGAATGAGAGAGTGACATTAGTCTCTGAGACCATCTCAACCTTTGTTCATTTTTCAAAACTGATGGAGGAAGGTGCGAAATAAACCACCTGGAAAGTAACGGTATGCAACACATGAGAGTTCCTTGTCTCTTTGTAGTACGGGTGTGGAGAGAATGTAGAATATCTCCAAGTAAGGTAGGCACTGGATTACGGGTAAGAAACAACTTGATGGCGTTGACATCTATTAATTGATCCGAGTTAGGAAATAGAACCAAACCATAGATTAGTAAGGCCACAATATCTTCAAATGCATGGAAACTCATAACCTTGAGGAATTCTCGGATTTCTTAATCAGGAACTTAGCAAGTAAACCCTTAACTCCGCTTCTAGTTTCCCAATTGGCTTCAATATCTGAGCGCTTTAGGTTGTAAGGAGGATGCGATGTCTTCGTACCTGTCATACCCCAAAATTTTCCCTCCATCTTCTCAAGGCATTTCATACATCCATACTCAAGGATTCCTAAAGGATTGATTAGACAAACTCTCTCCTAGACAATCAACCCAAACTAGGGTTTGGCAATTCTCAGGTCAAGATGGACTTCCAACATCTACAATGGTCTTCATGCCTACTCATATGCTTCAAAGATTCTCCATGTCAAGTTTCAAGCCTTACAAGTCAAGATTGCTCAGACAATTGCTCAAATGATTGAAAATCAACAGATTGACAAAAGTCAACTGTGGTCAACATACAGTCAAACTTCATAATTTTTGGTCAACATCCTCATTTTGAAGTTACATTCATCATTTGATCAAGGGTTGATCATGATTCATCAAGAAAACTCAAGATTTGCTCAAAAGTCAAACTTTCTAAATTAGGGTTTCTAGATGAAAAGTCAACTGAACTTTGACTGAGCATAACTTCTTCATACTTTCTCAGACATTTTCCCACCACCTCTTGTTTTGAAGGAAATTTAATTCTCTACAACTTCATGTCTCACAAGAATGTCCAAAAAATGCTTCATTTGAGAGGTATGGCCCAAAACATTACAGGTCATTTTCAAAGTCAACAAAAAGTCAACATTTTGTTTTGAGTATATATTGAGCATGGAAACTCCAATTGAGATGAGACCAAAAAGGTTGGTTAGAGGACTCTTAGAGCTTTCCAAAAAGTCCAAGAACACTCAAAAATGTGGAAAATTGAGCAAGATACACCATTCACAAGTTGGGCAATTTTGAAGAAGTGCACAAAGAGAAATACTTCTAAAAATAAAAAACTTTGCAAATGGGCCTACTTTTTCTTCATCCAAACTTGTTCCTTATATAATTTGGAATATCCAAGCCCAATGCCACGAATTTTTATTTTATTTTTCTATTTAATTTGGAATTTATTCATTTAAATACAAATTAAATTCAAAAATAAAGTATAAAATCAAAATTAATTGCAAACTTGATTTTTATTTCTTCCTTGAGATCCAAGCAACTCATAAATTGGATTGAAAATTGATCAAAATTTGAAGATTTGATTTTGTACAAAAATCAAATTTGATTGGCATTGATTATTGATTAATTCTTTCCCAAAACAACTCTGAATCCTTCTACTATATATACATGATACATACCACACGAATTAGGGTAGAAAGTTTGACTCAAGAACCCTATTCCAAGCTCAAAAAAACCGTGCCTCCCAAGCAACTTGCAGCCTTGGTTTTGGATCGTTTTAGTTGATTCCAAGCATCAAAACACATTCCTTGATACCTCTTGAATCGATCCAGACCTTCACTTTGCCCAAAACCATCCAGAATCAAGGAATCCGAATTTGGTTTGTTCAAGAAAATTTCAAAATCGTATTCTATTATTCATGCATTATTAACATGTTTTGTGTTTGTTTTTGTGATTAGTGATGAGTTTGCAAGCATTCTGGGCACTTTGATTGAATTTCCATGGCCGGAAACACGATATGCCATGATTAGGGTTTCCTATGCCGTTTTAGGGTTTATCTTAAATGAAAAAATTGGACCACGAGACTAGTACCAATGCATCCGGAATGATCTCAGGAATCGAACCATGTCTTTAGAACTTATTTATATTATGTATGCTGGGTTTTTGATTTTGTTGGGACATAGCGCCGAGCAATGGCCGACGAGTTTTTAAAATTCAAAAGGAGGAAGACGGTTTTGTGATGGAGGCGTTCAGGGAGCGACGCGTGTTTTGATCCCACTCGTTCCGGTTTTCAAACAGTCAAGCAAGCTGGCTCAGTTGGCAAAGCATGTGACCTGTGAAGGCAAGGTCTTGGGTTCGATTCTCCCCAGGACCATTTGGTTTTTTCTCTCTTTTTACAAACTTTTCTATTTTTCTATTTTATTTAATATTTTCATGTTATTTTAATTTCTTTACATACTTTTATTTCATGCATTAAAAATCACCAAAAATTATTTTTTCTTTTGCATTTATTTTCAGAAAATGCTTATTTAATTTATAAAATTAAAAAAATATAATTTTGCATGCATATTTATTTTAATTCATAATTTAGCATTTAAATCAATTTTAATTAGTTTTAAATTATTAAATTGCATTCAAAAAATCCCAAAAAATTATTTTATCATATCTATGTTATTTCCAGCATGTCATATTTTTCTCATTCAAAAAACTTGCATTTTTCTAACATTTTTTCTCTTATTCGATTCATCTCGTATTTTCCGATTTCTCATTCTTTTACAGGTTATTCCGTTTCAGACGGTTTCTTTTACCGTTTTCATTTTTTCCAATAATGTAATTGCTCATGGGATGTAATAGTTTAAATTAGGTTTTTATTTTCCGCAAGTTTAAATTATGTATCTGCCCCAAAGCCATGTAATAGCGTAGGATTTATCTTTCTGCATTTTACATTCCCGCATTTTAATTTCCGCACCCTATAAACTATTAGTAATTAGGCGTGTATGGCAAGACTAAAATCAACATAGTTCACTCTAATTTTCAAGATAACATATACCTGAAATCAACACACTCTTTTCACACATGCACCCCTTAGGGTAATTCTCTCTCGTTGCCTTACGAATTCAAATATGGTCAAGGCCCTCGAACGTAGAGGTATCCTAGCACCGTTGCCTTCAAAATAAATCATCATAGTCCCTTCGATACAAAGATCATAAGACCCACGATGTCGCCTCCGAATACATGATCTTGACCCTCGATTGTCGCCTACGAAAAATGATGATAGTCCCTTCGAATATGCTAGGATACTTCCTACAAGTTGCCTTCTATGACCATTCGATGTCCCTTCGAATGTCCCGCTTACATCCAACGAGAATTACCTACCAACTAATGGTATGGATAGCACTATTCTAAAGGAACGTAAAATAATACGAAAACGACCAATTCTGAGTAGGTAATAAGACTTTTAGTTGCTTGCTCTATCAAAACACTTTTCACACCTCACACTTTTTTCAAAGTTCAAACACTTTTTCAAAACAAAACATTTTCGAACACTTTGTATACATTCCTACATGAATCATTACAAAGTCAAAGCGAAATGCCTTTTCAAAACATTTTTGACAAACACACAGAAAGCATAATTTTAAAGTGATCTAGAGCAACTAAGAGCCCGTGGAATAAACTACGGATGGAAAGGGGTGCTAATACCTTCCCTTTTCATAACCTTCTCCCTTACTCAGAATCTAACGAAGGTCTTTTTCTGTACTTTTACCTTCCCTTAATTGGATAAAAATAAAAGTCGGTGGCGACTCTTGCTATCCGCACATTTGCGATACAAAATCCACAAAAGTCAGTTCACCGTGTTACAGAACTGGCGACTCTGCTGGGGAACACCCTAAAAGAGAGAATTGCCTTAAGGACTTCTAAATCACCTTTATTGCTTTCTGCTTGATTTGTATGCTTTACTTTTAAGGGTTGCTTGGGTATTATATTTGTGGGGGATCCTACACCCAGATCCGAGTTTCCTTTTAGGTAAGTATCAATAATCGTCATGACTGCTAGACGACATCAAAACGGTCAACATGATGGCTACGTTAGCGTGACACTTTGGATGTCCTGATACTCTTCATTCCTAAGTTGAGGATAGTATTTGGCTTCTGCATGGTGTCATCAAGCGCTAACTAAACTTTTAGAACCTTAATTGACCCATCTTGGCCATTAGAAGGTAGTGAGATGGCCGGCTTTGGTGCACTAAGGTTGGTCGATACTGATGCTACGCCATTAAGATCGACTTTGGGATATTTTCGATCGACCACTTGGTAGTCGTATTGAAATAAACACGAAAGATCAATGATATGAGATTCCTAGAACCCTGCATTATTATAGGACAGATGAACCAACTCAAACTTTTGGTGGGTAATCACCTATACCTCATGCAAGCCTTAACCCTAGGCTCATTGTGTGAATTGTTTGTGTGCTAAACATGACATCATGACATCATTCGCATTGCATATCATTTCTAACTATTTCAAGGACCTAGGGATTTATCTTTGCTGCTTTGTAGGGATTATGGCTTCTAGAAAGACTATCCGAATCAACTTCACGGGTATACCTTCTCACCAAAGAATTGGTTTCAAATTCCCACCATGCTCGGCCATCAAAAGACATGGTTATCTACTTGATTTGGTTATCTCCGTTTTGAAGAAGATATGATGCATGTCCTATTCCAGCTTCTTGATCCGAAACACCATTGCTTTACATTTCCAGATTATCGCTTGGTTCCTACCTTGAAGAGTTCTCTAAGCTACTGGGATACCTATTCTTGATCAAATTCCATTCACCGGTCTAGAAAAGGTTCCTAGGTACGAAGACATTGCATCTTTACATCTTAAGCGCTCGTATATCAAGCCAATTGGGAAACTAGAAGGGAGTTAAGGGTTTACTTTCCAAGTTCCTGATTAAGAAAGCTAGAGAATTCCTCAAAGTTATGAGTTTCCATGCATTCGAAGACATTGTGGCCTTGCTAATCTATGGTTTGGTTCTATTTCCTAACTCGGATCAATTTATAGATGTCAACGCCATCAAGTTGTTTCACCCGTAATCCAAGGCCTACTTTGCTTAGAGATATCCTACATTCTCTCCACACTGCATTACTAAGAGACAAGGGACTCTCATGTGTTGTGTACCGTTACTTTCCATGTGGTATATTTCGCACCTTCCTCCATCAGTTTTGAAGAATGAACAAAGGTTGAGATGGTCTCAAAGACTAATGTCACTCTCTCATTCAGATATCCGTTGGAATCTTTTCTCTCAAAAGGATTTCACCTTCATTGAGCGTTGTGGAGAGTTCCCTAACGTACCGCTACTTGGTATAAGGGGAGGTATTACTTACAACCCTTCTCTAGCTCTACGCTTGGTTTTGCCCAAGAGATGGTCCACATGATATGCTTCTCCAAGATATTGTGTTCGATTACAATCACGATCTTCAGAATTACCGACGAAGGTTCATACACGCTTGGGGCATGGTAAAGAAGACTGATACCAAGACTTTGGGGCACCAAAACTCCATTCCTTGGGAACCTTACCTCAAATGGGTGAGAGCTCGAGCTCAAAACCTCATGATGCCATTCACTGTTCTACCAAGAATTATGGAACCTGCTATAGGTGACGAACCCTATCGTTTCTCCATCCCGACATGCCTACCGATTTTGAAGACTTGAAGAGATCATGGATTCATTTTAAAGAAGAAAGGGATACCTTGAAGCTCTATGCGAGTGAGAAGAAAGTGCTAGAGTTGACCAAGCTACTTCACGAGGAGCGAAGCATCAACGCCTACCTCGGCACCAAGAGGAAGCGCCCATGGGAAACCTAAGAGCTTTCGGATTTTTTATGCTTTCCTGTTGTTATTATTTTGAACTATCTCTTGTACTTAAAAAGAAAAAGAATAATAAAAAGAGTACTAATAAATGTTTGTTCATTGCTTGTTTAGCAAATTTAAATCTCTAAGGTCCTTGAAAACATTGCATTGCATTCGCATAAACATCGTATAGCATAGCATAACATTGCATCACAGTACATTGAGATTGGTTTTCATCCTCTCGCTATTTATTTTAGCGTAAATGGCTCTTGAACTCACAAGGATCTTCGTGCTCGTAATGCCTGGCCAGCAGATGTTCACCAGTTTGGTTCAAGGCCAAGAAGATCTGAAGAAGCTCATCAACAGAAAGAAGAAGGTTGTTGGTCTCCTCAACATGGGCAGACGCTACAAAGGTGGTCCTAAGAGAGTCAGCCGAATAGAGCTCTCTGAAGGATATGTCAAGACTGAGAGGAGTGTCAAGGGTCATGACGAAGGCAGCCAGCATGAACCTGAAAAAGACTATGATGATGGCCAATACTCTGATAAAGATGACAAGTACAAGCAACTTGAAGATCGTCTAAATGCTGTGGAAAACCTGAAGATGTCCGGGCTGAATTTTGATGATCTGAGTCTTGTTCCTGGTGTTGTGATTCCTCCCAAGTTCAAGGTTCCTACTTTTGCCAAGTATGATGGCATGTCTTGCCCTAAGCTGCATTTGAAATCCTATGTTCAGAAGATCAATCCCCACACTAATGACAGAAAGTTGTGGATGCATTATTTTCAAGAAAGTTTGTCCAGAACTCAATTGGAATGGTATTATCAGCTAGAGAATGACCGTATCCATACTTGGAATGACTTAGCGGATGCTTTCTATAGACAATATGAGTACAATGTGAATTGACACCCACTGCATGCAACCGCAGCATGTCTATGGGACGAGAAGTTCAAGGAGTATGCTCGTGGAGAGATCTAGCAGTGAGTTCAACCACCCTTGTCCAATAGGAGTTGGTTGATATGTTTATGGGGACACCGACAGCCCATTCTTCAATCATCCGATTGAAACTCTTCACCGGTTCACCGAAATGATATTGACAAAGAGCGATCAAGTCGGTATCAAGAGTGGGAAGATTCATGTAGAGTCATCATCAAATGTCGCAAGAGATCTTTTGGTGGTAAGAAAGAAGCTAATGTTGTGTATGGTCGAAAAGCCGAGCCAAGACCGACCGTGCTCAATCTGGGGGGCAGATTCCAATCCTCATCAAGACAACCTCAAGACAACACGCGTAGCTAGAACGCGCAACGAAGACAGTTTACGAAGATCAACATGCCATTGTCGCAAGCCTTGCAACACATGTTGAAAGTAGAGCTGATCACCTTGAGGGATCCTCCTCAGAATGTCAACACTTCCTCTCCGAGATACAATCCTAATGCTAAGTGTGCTTACCATTCCAACAGCCCTGGACATAGTACTGATGATTGTTGGGCTCTGAAGAACAAGATTCAAGATATGATTGAAGCTAAGCAGATTGAGTTTGACCCTCCTGTTGAGACTCCGAATGTGATCAACGCTCCTATGCCCAACCATGACAAGAGTTCTAATGTTGTTGGTGACAATACTTATGTTTTCAACATAAATGACTTGACTATTCCTCTGATGACTGTTAAGAAGAATTTGCTGCAAGCCGGTGTCAATCCAGATGCCCAGAGAATTGTCGTTGGTGCTCATCCGCACCGATGGTTGTGCTTGGTTGAGAAGACGGTCCAAGGTATGATGGATAACCGTGAGATACTATTTCAAACCACCGTGCGTAAGCTGTGAAGATATGTCTAAGTCAAGATCAAGATGTGAATGAAACTACACCACCGTGTGGGATACCTTGGGCAGCAAGTGGAAAGTATGATTACATGGTGAAGTACACTGCTCGAAAGCTACAAGATTCCTATTGAAGATGTTAAGGCGATCGGATGGGTGACGATTTCCCGTAAGATTATGCCGATGTTAACACCATAAGGATTTCCTCTGCTGATCCTGTGCCTAGAGTGGCACCTCTCATCATTACTTCTCCAAGACCAGTTCCATATTCCTTTGACAAAGCTATTCCTTGGAATTATGGAGCTGATGTCTACTATCATGGTGTCAAGCAAGACCCTCTGACCATTGAAGATCTTACAGTTGAAGCTACCATTCCTGACATTGACAACATCACCGGATCCAGTAAGGTGACCAGAACCGGAAGGGTATTCTCTCCAGATATCTCTCCTCCAAAAGACACTACGACTCCAGCTCGCATTCCAGCTATTCAACCCATTCCCCAAGCTAGAGGGAAAGAACCAATGACTCATCCTACTCAACCAGAAGTGCCAAAGGAAGTTGCTGAAGACACCTCCAAACAAGAAATGGAGGAAATTCTGAAGATTATCAAGAAGAGTGACTACAATGTTGTGGAACAGTTGGGACAAACTCCATCCAAAATCTTCATGCTTGCTCGGCTCTTGTGCTCTGAGGCTCATGCTAATGCCTTGGTGAAATTTCTGAAGAATGCTCACGTACCACAAGACACTACTACTGACCAGTTTGAAGTTTGTATTGCTTGCCTGGCTGCCAACAACGGCCTAGGTTTCTCTGATGCTGATTTGACTCCTGCCGGAAAGAAACACAACAAAGCCTTGCACATCTCTATTGAATGCAAGGGTACTACCTTGTCTCATGTTTTGGTGAATACCGGTTCTGCTCTGAACATCCTTCCGAAGACTGCTTTTGATCGGCTTGATGTCGAAGGGTTGGTTCTGAGACCCAGTGACATTATTGTGAGAGCTTTTGATGGTTCTAAGCGAACAGATTGGAGAGCTCATCACGGTTAAAGTCGGTTCCCACTTTTGATTCTACTTTTTTGTCATGGACATCCGTCCATTTACTCTTGCCTACTTGGACGCCTTGATACATGGGCGTACATTCTACCTTGCATCGGTCAAGTACCCAAAGGAAGGGAAAGTTGTTACAGATGTGGTGAAGAGGAATATATGGTCACCATCTATGCCATTCCGATACCTCGAGATGGAGGGTGAATTTTTGAGACTCCGCAAGCTTTTGAAACAATCCCCGTAGTCATGCCCTGACTCTCCCACACCCGGTTACACAAGTTCCGCTTAGGATGGCCTCATCAAGGATGCTCAAGCCGCTGGAACAAGGAGATAGTACTATTTGGGGACAGCCCCGATCTTCCTTTCAAATTTGACAAGACCGGTTTAGGCTTCACCATCAAGGGTCAAGATGATACCGCGAACGTGTCGGCCAACTTCCTTTCCGCACAGCCGAGTGGAATCCACGCTATAGAAGACGATTTACAACGACTTCGACATCAACAATTGATCTTCCTAACCCGCATAATGGGCTCAAGAATTGAAGATCAAGACGCATACCAATATCCTTTAGTCGAGTAATTGCTTTGTTTTGTTTTGCTTTTCGATTTCTTTATGTTTTGAACAATAAACTTTGAAAGCCTAGTGCTTGCCCAGGCATCATGGCTCGCTTTGAGGGTTATTATCCGTTGCGCTGCTTTCATTCAATAAATTTGGACTTTTGCCTTCATTGTTTGTTTTCTTTCTTTACTTTATCACCCCTTCAAAAGCTATGTGTTCTTACACACACCCACGTGATACATCGCAGTAATCACTCCGAATCTCGTTGATAACAAATGCTATTGCTAAATATGACTTCGATAATCCGATCTACCAAGTCAAGACGAAGTGAGGAAGATTGAAGTGCCGTGAGAACTTGTCGATCGCAAGAAGAAGAGCGAGTTATACCCATACGAAGAGCAAGTTAAGGTTGTGAATTGGGTACCGACGAAGATGTAAAAGAGATCAAGATAGAGCGAGTCTTGAGAACAATGTCGAGAAAGATTGGTTCAGATGCTACGAGACTATATTGAGGTTTTTGCTTGGTCATACGAAGACATGCCGGTTTGACATTGATATTGTGGTACATCGATTGCATAAAAGAAGGTTTTCTCCCGTGAAGGAGAAGGTTCATCGATGCGCCCGAGATGTCGAGAAAATCAAAGCCGGTTATGAAGCGCTCAACGGTTTCTTAGTTGTCACTTCTTATCCACAAGGTTGCAACGTGTGCCCGTATCTAAGAAGGATGGTAAGGTACGAATGTGTGGATTACGTAGATCCGAACAAAGCGAGTCCGAAAGACGACTTTCCGCTTCCTCATATTGATGTTCGTTGACAACACCGCCAAAGACAAGGTTTTCCTTCATGGATGGTTTCTCCGCACAATCGATCAAAATGGCTCAAGACATGGAGAAGACTACTACATAGTGGAGCACTTTCTCACAAGGTTATGCCGCTTGATCAAGAACGCAGCGCCACTTATCGCGCTATGGTGACATTATTTCATGATATGATTCATCACGAGATAGAAGTCTACATTGACGACATGATAGCTCGGTCACAGACTGAAGAAGAACATCTTGATCATTTGCAGAAACTGTTTGATAGGTTGAAGAAGTACAGGTTGAGACTTAATCCTAACAAGTGCACCTTGAGTCGATCCGAAAACTCCTAGGGTTTGTTGTCGTGGTAAAGGTATTGAAGTTGACCCCGCCAAGGTTAAAGCCATTCAAGAGATGCCATCTCCCTGCACCGAGAAGGAAGTCAGAGGTTTCTTGGGCCGATTGAACTACATTTCCAGATTCATTGCACACTTAACTGCTACTTGTGAGCCAATCTTCAAGTTACTTAAGAAAGATCAAGTGGTAGAATGGAACGACGATTGCCGATCGCTTTTGACAAAATCAAGGAGTACCCATGTAATCCTCCTATCCCGATGCCGCCACCAAGGAAGACCTCTTATCATGTACTTGATGTGTTAGAGAACTCAATGGGTGTGTGTTGGGCAGCATGACGAGTCCGGTCGAAAAGAGCATGCAATATACTACCTTAGCAAAAGTTTACCGATCGTGAAACAAGATACTCGCACCGAGAAAACTTGCAACGCTTTGGGTTGCTCACCGACTAAGATAGTATATGTTGACTCACACTACCTTGTTGATTTCTAAGATGGATCCGATAAAATACATATTTGAGAAACCAGCTCTCTCCAGAAGAATAGCAAGATGGCAAATGATCTTGACCGAATACGACATCCAATATACTTCTCAGAAAGCCATCAAAGGAAGTATAGTAGCCGATCACTTGGCTCATCAACCCGTAGATGACTATCAGTCTATGCAGTTCGAATTTCCAGACGAAGATGTTCTACTAGTTACAGATTGCAAAGAACCAGGCCCAGACGAAGGACCTGAACAAGGATCCCGATGGACCATGGTCTTTGATGGAGCCTCAAACGCACTTGGCAATGGCATTGGCGCCATTATTACATCCCCTGCAGGCCGACATACGCCTTTCACCGCCAGATTATGTTTCATTGTACCAACAACATGGCCGAATACGGCTGCATTATGGGTATCAAAGTCGCTGACTTAAGAATCAAGTTCTTGCAAGTGTATGGAGACTCACTTTAGTGATCACCGACATGGGCGAGTGGATACGAAGCATCCGAATCTCATTCCAGATCGAGAGCATGTTCGAGTTTGATCCCTACTCAAGATATCACTTTCAATCATATTCCACGAGAGAGAATCAACACGATTGGCTACTATGTCGCCTATGTTCAAGGTTAGATGGGACAACGAGGCTCCCCAGATCATCATTGAGAAGTTTGACAAACCAGCATATTGTTATGAGCTTGATATAGAAGAGAAACCTTGGTACTACGACGTGAAGAGGTATCTTGAGACTCAAGAGTATCCCCAGGGCATCTGTCAATGATAAGAAGTTCATGAGAAGATTTGCTCCAAATTCTTCCTCAACAACGCATCTTATACAAGCGCAACCACGACTTGTTTGTCTACTGTAGACAAGAACACAAAGAATACGATCATGGAAGAGTTACACGGGATTTGGTACCCACTCCAAAGGACATACGATGGCTAAGAAGATTTTGAGAACAAAGTTACTATTGGTCCACCATGGAAGTCGATTGTCACCGCCACGCCGATCTTGTCACAAATGCCGATTTATGCATAAAGTACACGCACTCCAAAGATCAATGTTTTAACTTCTCCTTGGCCTTTTGCAATGTGGGGCATTGACATGATTGGAGAAATCAAGCCCACGGCTTCTAATGGACATCGTTTCATCCTCGTGGCAATCGACTATTTCACCAAATGGGTAGAAGCATCCTCGTTCGCATCTGTTACCAAGAATGTTGTGGCTCGTTTCATCAAGCATAATCTTATCTGTCGATATGGCACTCCCGAAAAGATTATCACAGATAATGGCTCTAATCTCAACAATAAGATGATCACCGAACTCTGCACGCAGTTCAAGGTCAAACATCACAACTCTTCTCCTTATCGTCCTAAGATGAATGGCGCAGTGGAAGCCGCCAACAAGAACATTAAGAAGATTATACAGAAGATGACAGTGACTTATAAGGATTGGCATGAAATGTTACCATTTGCTCTTCATGGTTATCGCACTACAGTACGAACATCAACCGGGGCAACCCCCTTCTCTCTCGTATATGGTATGGAAGTCGTCTTACCCATCGGGTTCGGGATACCTCAACCGTAGTCCTCCGAGGCGAGTTAGGCGAAGATGATCGGGTCCGATCGCCTTGACCGATTAATTTGATTGATGAGAAACGACTCGCATCCATTTGCCATGGACAGATTTATTAAAAACGAATGATCAGAGCATTTAACAAGAAGGTCAAGCACCGAGTCTATCAAGTCGGTAATCTAGTAGTCAAGCGTATCCTTCTTCCACAAGGTGATCCTGGGGAAATGGACTCCCACCCACGAGGGACCGCTTGTAGTCAAGATGATTTTCCTACGGAGCTATGATACTTAGCACCATGGATGGTGAAGACTTCCCACACCCTTTGAACGCAGATATAGTCAAAAATACTACGATGAAGAGACCCGCTAGGTCGATCGACCTAGGCAAAATAAGGCATCTGGCGAACCAAAAAGGTTCGGCAAAAGTTAAGGATATATACAAAACATGTACACCCGCAAGTCGAAAACTAAAAGGCGGGCAAAAAGGGTATCCCAGATCGAAACCCGAAGGGCGGTCTAGGCAAAAGTTAGGATTTAAGCGCATGACCATGTCTCTTCCAGATCACCGCTTGCACTACTATCAAGATTCAAGATTCAAATGATAAGATCAATTCACTCACTTTCTAACGACAAGGAGATGAGATAGTTGAAATATATGAGTACTAGCATAGTTGGAACTTAACGAGATTGCTTCCGCATAGCTTTTTACTTTCTTGTGTATAAACTACTTGGCCATACGCCACATTTCAAATGAACACAAGTTTCTTTCTCTTTACAATTTTTGTTGTTTTCGTTTGCATAAAGTCCAACGTTTGCTTTGAATGATTATATGCATTTGACAATAAGAATCCATTCACAAACATACGAAAAGTGAACATGCAGAGTAATTACCACAGGCTCCAGGAATTGAGATGACGGCGAAAGTCACCAATACATGTCCCCACAGAGCGCGATTCCCACAAAAGGTGTCACTCACTATAAACCTCCCCCCAACGGAGTATATGTTAATCCACGAGCAGTGATTCCACTCAACTGAGCAATGTTACATCAGTCTCCAAGCAATAACACTTCATCCTCAGCCGAGGTATCTATCATCAGCGGAATATCTCTCAACAATTTCCCTTTTCTCCAGCAGTAGTATCCAGACTTGAGACTTGGTCAGATAGTGCACCGGAGAAAATCTACATCTTCTATTCCTCAGTCAGAGATTTCAACGGGCCCCAACCCGGTCTCCCAGCAACCATCAAACGCTCTCCAGTGAGATCTACACTCCACATCCCCAGTAGAGCGCCTCCTAATTTTTCCACAACAAGGTCTACATGCAAGATCCCCAACGGATTTCCCCCCAGACTCTCCCCAGCAGGGTCTATGTATGAGATCTCCAACAACGAGTTTCTCAATTTCTACCTTCCTCAACGGTATCTAGGCCCAAGACTTGGTCAGATAGTGCACCGGAGGAATCAAAGTTTCCTCTCTTCTCAGGGTTTCCGTCCCCAAACAGAAGTCAGAAATCTCCAAGCAGAACATCCGCATCTTCTTCAAGATGGATATGTTTTGAAATACCACAACATCTATCATTCATACATTACTCATAAAGTCATAATTCATGCATATGTCATTCATATACACTGTCATGCATCATACTTTGCATAAAACTAACAAATATTCTATCAAAGTTCTCTTGTTTTTTCCAAAACAGGTGAAAGTCACTTTTGATGCAAACAGGTCCAGGATTAAGCCCCGAATCTCGACGGGAAAACTATCTGAAAGGCCGCTCCTAGTTGTCCTCCGACAGCTGGTCCAGGATTAAGCCCCGAATCTCGACGGGAAAACAATCTGAACGACCGCCCTCGTTGTCCTCCGACAATGGATCCAGGATTAATACCAAGCCGACGGAAACCCTATCCGAACGATCACAAGTTATCCTCCGATAACAGGCAGTGGATCAACACCCGATGCACAACAGGGAAGATATCCACATTTTGCCAACTACTAATCCCCTCAGAGTAATCGACACGAAGATCTATTCTGACCCTCTCTTATTATCAATAAAGAACTACAGTAGTCTCAAGCGACGACTCTTGTTTCGATGGCATCTTAAGCCCATCTCCGACTACTTATCAACATTTCTCCACTTTTGGAATGCTGCATATTTGGTTAAAAATCAATACAAACCAATAACTTCATTCAAAGATGAGCACAAAGTCTAACGTACGACTCCCTCCGGATGGCATCTTAAGCCCATCTCCTCTCCTTTCTGGAAACATCTACAAAGCCTAGCGTACGGCTCACTCCCCAGCATCGACCTTTCCAGATGGCATCTTAAGCCCATCCCCGTCAGTTCTCCTATCAACAACCTCGAGTCTAGCGTACGACTCGTTCCCCAGCGAAATCTCCAGCTTCTACAAGTGGCATCTGTAAGCCCATTCCCGCATCATCCAAGAGCGAGCTAAATTTTGTGTGTGAGTGTTCAATCATCTTCTACCTCTGTCACGAAAGGCACGCATGTCAATCTAACCCTTCCAAAGACAAGAAGATTGAACAGGGCAGTGTCATACCCCAAAATTTGCCCTCATCTTCTCAAGGCATTTCATACCATACCAAGGATTCCTCAGGATCGATCGACAAACTCTCTCAGACAATCAACCCAAACTAGGGTTTGGCAATTCTCGTGTCAAGATGGACTTAACATCTCCAATGGTCTTCATGCCTCCTCATATGCTTCAAAGATTCTCCATGTCAAGTTTCAAGCCTTACAAGTCAAGATTGCTCGAAAATTGCTCGATGATCGAAAATCAACAGATAGACAAAAGTCAACTGTGGTCAACATACAACAAACTTCATAATTTTTGGTCAACATCCTCATTTTGAAGTTACATTCATCATTTGATCAAGGGTTGATCATGATTCATCAAGAAAACTCAAGATTTGCTCAAAAGTCAAACTTTCTAAATTAGGGTTTCTAGATGAAAAGTCAATCAACTTTGATCGAGCATCTTCTCCATACTTTCTCAGAAATTTTCCCACCACCTCTTGTTTTGAAGGAAATTCAATTCTCTACAACTTCATGTCTCACAAGAATGTCCATAAAATGCTTCATTTGAGAGGTATGACCCAAAACATTACAGGTCATTTTCAAAGTCAACAAAACGTCAACATTTTGTTTTGAGGATATATTGAGCATGGAAACTGCAATTGACATGAGACCAAAAAGGTTGGTTAGAGGACTCTTAGAGCTTTCCAAAACGTCCAAGAACACTCAAAAATGTAGAAAATTGAGCAAGATACACCATTCACAAGTTGGGAAATTTTGAAGAAGTGCACAAAAAGAAATACTTCTAAAAATCAAAAACTTTGCAAATGGGCCTACTTTTTCTTCATCCAAACTTGTTCCTTATACAATTAGGAATATCCAAGCCCAATGCCACGAATTTTTATTTTATTTTCTATTTAATTTGGAATTTATTCATTTAAATACAAATTAAATTCAAAAATAAAGTATAAAATCAAAATTAATTGCAAACTTGATTTTTATTTCTTCCTTGAGATCCAAGCAACTCATAAAGGCCAGCAAATTTCGAAATTTGGATTGATATGGCAAGATTGGATTGAAAGTTGATCAAAATTTGAAGATTTGATTTTGTACAAAAATCAAATTTGATTGGCATTGATTATTGATTAATTCTTTCCCAAAATAACTCTAAATCCTTCTACTATATATACATGATACATACCACACGAATTAGGGTAGAAAATTTGACTCAAGAACCCTATTCCAAGCTCAAAAAAACCGTGCCTCCCAAGCAACTTGCAGCCTTGGTTTTGGATCGTTTCAGTTGATTCCAAGCATCAAAACACATTCCTTGATACCTCTTGAATCGATCCAGACCTTCACTTTGCCCAAAACCATCCAGAATCAAGGAATCCGAATTTGGTTTGTTCAAGAAAATTTCAAAATCGTATTCTATTATTCATGCATTATTAACATGTTTTGTGTTTGTTTTTGTGATTAGTGATGAGTTTGCAAGCATTCTGGGCACTTTGATTGAATTTCCATGGAAACACGATATGCCATAATTAGGGTTTTGCCGCTTTAGGGTTTCTCTTAAATGAAAAAATTGGACCACGAGACTAGTACCAATGCATCCTAATGATCTCGTGAATCGAACCATGTCTTTAGAACTTATTTATATTATGTATGCTGGTTTTGATTTTGTTAGACATAGCGTCGAGCAATGGCCGACGCCGAGTTTTTAAAAATTCAAAAGGAGGAAGACAAGTTTGCGTGATGGAGGCGCTCAGGAGCGACGTGTTTTGATCCCACTCGTTTTCAAACAACAAGCTGGCTGGCTTGGAAAAGCATGTGACCTGTGAAGGCAAGGTCCTGGGTTCGATTCTCCCCAGGACCATTTGGTTTTTCTCTCTTTTTACAAACTTTTCTATTTTTCTATTTTATTTAATATTTTCATGTTATTTTAATTTCTTTACATACTTTTATTTCATGCATTAAAAATCACCAAAAATTATTTTTTCTTTTGCATTTATTTTCAGAAAATGCTTATTTAATTTATAAAATTAAAAAAATATAATTTTGCATGCATATTTATTTTTATTCATAATTTAGCATTTAAATCAATTTTAATTAGTTTTAAATTATTAAATTGCATTCAAAAAATCCCAAAAAATTATTTTATCATATCTATGTTATTTCCAGCATGTCATATTTTTCTCATTCAAAAAACTTGCATTTTTCTAACATTTTTTCTCTTATTCGATTCATCTCGTATTTTCCGATTTCTCATTCTTTTACAGGTTATTCCGTTTCAGACGGTTTCTTTTACCGTTTTCATTTTTTCCAATAATGTAATTGCTCAAGGGATGTAATAGTTTAAATTAGGTTTTTATTTTCCGCAAGTTTAAATTATGTATCTGCCCCAAAGCCATGTAATAGCGTAGGACATTTATCTTTCCGCATCTTTACATTCCGCATTTTAATTTCCGCACCCTATAAATTGCTAGTAACTAGGCGTGTATGGCAAGATAACAATGAACATAGCCCACTAATTTTCAAGATAACATATACCTGAAATCAACACACTATTTTCACACATGCACCCCTTAGGGTAATTCTCTCTCGTTGCCTTACGAATTCAAAAATGGTCAAGGCCCTCGAACGTAGAGGTATCCTAGAACCGTTGCTTTCAAAACAAATCATCATAGTCCCTTCGATACAAAGATCATAAGACCCACGATGTCGCCTCCGAATACATGATCTTGACCCTCGATTGTCGCCTACGAAAAATGATGATAGTCCCTTCGAATGTGCTAGGATACTTCCTACAAGTTGCCTTCTATGACCTTTCGATGTCCCTTCGAATGTCCCGCTTACATCCAACGAATAGAATTACCTACCAACTAATGGTATGGATAGCACTATTCTAAAGGAACGTAAAATAATACGAAAACGACCAATTCTGAGTAGGTAATAAGACTTTTAGTTGCTTGCTCTATCAAAACACTTTTCACACCTCACACTTTTTTCAAAGTTCAAACACTTTTTCAAAACAAAACATTTCCGAACACTTTGTATACATTCCTACATGAATCACTACAAAGTCAAAGCGAAATGCCTTTTCAAAACATTTTTGACAAACACACAGAAAGCATAATTTTAAAGTGATCTAGAGCAACTAAGAGCCCGTGGAATAAACTACGGATGGAAAGGGGTGCTAATACCTTCCCTTTTCATAACCTTCTCCCTTACTCAGAATCTAACGAAGGTCTTTTTCTGTACTTTTACCTTCCCTTAATTGGATAAAAATAAAAGTCGGTGGCGACTCTTGCTATCCGCACATTTGCGATACAAAATCCACAAAAGTCAGTTCACCGTGTTACAGTACCTAGGAACCTTTTCTAGACCGGTGAATGGCATTTGGTCAAGAATAGGTACCCCAAATAGCTTAGAGAACTCTTCCAAGGTAGGAACCAACTGATAATCCGGGAATGTAAAGCAATGGTGTTTCTGATCAAAGAACTGAAATAGGACATGCATCATATCTTCTTCAAAACCGGAGATAACCAAGTCAAGTAGATAACCATGTCTTTTGATGAACTGAGCATTATCGGGAATTTCCGAAACCAATTCTTTGAGCTGAGAAGGTACACCCATACAGTTGATTCGAATAGTCTTTCTAGAAGCCATAATCCCTACAAAACAGAGCAAAGATAAATCCCTAGGTCCTTGAAATAGTTAGAAATGATATGCAATGCAAATGATGTCATGATGTCATGTTTAGCACACACAAACAATTCACACAATGAGCCTAGGTTTAAGGCTTGCAAGAGGTATAGGTGATTACCCCACCAAAAGTTTGAGTTGGTTCATCCTGTCCTATAATAGTAACCGGGTTCTAGGAATCTCACATCATTGATCTTTCTCGTAGGCGTTTATTTCAATACGACTACCAAGTGGTCGATCGAAAATATCCCAAAAGTCTGATCTCAATGAGCGTAGCATCGAGTATCAGCCAACCTTAGTCTGCACCAAAGCCGACCATCTCACTACCTTCTAATGGCCAAGATGGGTCAATTAAGGTTCTAAAAGTTTAGTTAGTGCTTGATGACACCACGCAGAAGCCAAATACTATCCTCAACTTGGAAATAAAGAGTATCAGGACATCCAAAGTGTCACACTAACGTAGCCATCATGTTGACCGTTTCGATATACGTCTAACGGTCGCGATAATTTATTGCTACTTACCTAAAAGGAAACCCAGATCCGGGTGTAGGATCCCCCACAAATATAATACCCAAGCAACCCTTAAAGATAAAGCAAGCAAGTCAAACAAAAAACAATAAAAGTGATTTAGAAATCCCTAAGGTAATTCTCTCTTTAGGGTATCCTCCCCAGCAGAGTCGCCAAGTCTGTAATACGGTGAACTGACTTTGTAGGTTTTTGTATCGCAAATGTGCGGATAGCAAGAGTCGCCACCGACTTTTCTTTTATCCAATTAAGGGAAGGTAAAAAGTACAGAAAAAGACCTTCGTTAGATTCTCGAGTAAGGAGAAGGTTATGAAAAGGGAAGGTATTAGCACCCCTTTCCATCCGTAGTTATCTACGGGCTCTTAGTTGCTCTTAGATCACTTTAAAATTGTGCTTTCTGTGTGTTTGACAAAAATGTTTTGAAAAGGCATTTCGCTTTGACTTTGTAATGATTCATGTAGGAATGTATACAAAGTGTTCGGAAATGTTTCGTTTTTGAAAAGAGTTTGAACTTTGACAAAAGTGTGAGGTGTGAAAAGTATTTTGATAGAGCAAGTAACTAAAAGTCTTATTACCTACTCAGAATTGGTTGTTTTCGTATTGTTTTACGTTCCTTTAGAATAGTGTTATCCATACCATTAGTTGGTAGGTAACCCCATTCGTTGGATGTAAGAGGGACATTCGAAGGGACATCGTATGGTCATAGAAAGTAACTTGTAGGAAGTATCCTAGCACATTCGAAGGGACTATCATCATTTTTCGTAGGCGACAATCGAGGGTCAAGATCATGTATTCGGAGGCGACGTCGTGGGTCTTATGATCTTTGTATCGAAGGGACTATGATGATTTGTTTTGAAGGCAACGGTGCTAGGATACCTCTACGTTCGAGGGACATGACCATTTGTATTCGTAAGGCAACGAGAGAGAATTACCCTAAGGGGTGCATGTGTGAGAAAGTGTGTTGATTTCAGGTATATGTTATCTTGAAAATTAGAGTGAACTATGTTGATTTTAGTCTTGCCATACACGCCTAATTACTAATAGTTTATAGGGTGCGGAAATTAAAATGCGGGAATGTAAAATGCAGAAAGATAAATCCTACGCTATTACATGGCTTTGGGGCAGATACATAATTTAAACTTGGGGAAAATAAAAGCCCTAATTAAAACTATTACATCCCATAGGCAATTACATTATTGAAAAAAAATGAAAACGATAAAAGAAATCGTCCGAAACGGGATAACCTGTGAAAAGATGAGAAATCGGAAAATACGAGAGAAATCGAATAAGAGGAAAATGTTAGTAATAATGCAAGTTTTTGAATGAGAAAAATATTTCATACTGGAAATAATATTAATATGCTAAAATAATTTTTTGGGATTTTTTGGAGATGATTTAACAATTAAAAACTAATTAAAAGTGATTTAAATGATAAATTAGAAATAAAATTAAATATGCATGCAAAATAATATTTTTTTAATTTTATAAATTAAATAAACATTTTCTGAAAATAATGCAAAAAGAAAAATATTTTTTGAAGTTTTTAAATGCATGATAAAAATTATTGAAAAGAAATTAAAATGCATGAAAATATTAAATAAAAGAAAATATGAAAATAATAAAAGTGTGAAGTTTGTAAAGAGTAAAAAACAATGGTCTTGCCAGATTCGAATCGAGACCTTGCTTCAAACCTTGAGTCCCTTGCCTTGACCAACGAGCTAGCGCATCAATGCTTGGAAACCGAACGAGTAAAGGAAAACAAGTGTCGCCCCTCGCCTCGCTTCCGCGCAAGCGTCTTCCTCAATTTAAATTTTTTGAAAATTCAGCGTCGGCCTTGGTTCGACGCTACAACCCTGGCTAAATCAAAAATCACATACAGATAATATAAATGAATTCTAAAACCATGGTTAGACTCGTCTTGGTCCACTGATCACTCTGAGGGCATCGATTTGTTCCAATTTATCCTAATAAGCAAAGCCCTAAATCGTGTCCAGGAACCCTAGTCATGGCAATTCGAGTTTCAGGCCATAGAAATACAATTAACCTGCTCAGATCGCTTGCAAACTTGTCACTAATCACAAAAACAACAAGAAATCGTGTTAAAAATGCATGAATATGAGAAATCGATTTTGAAATATATTTGAACAAACCGAATTCGGATTCTTTGATTCTTGATGGTTTCGAGCAATGTGAGGGTCTGGATCGATTCTGAATGACCCAAGGAACAAGATGGAATGCTCAAAATTGCTTGAAATCAACTAGAACCAAGGCTGCCAGTTGCTTGTAAGCCACGGATTTTTTGAACTTCAATAGGGTTTCTCCAGCCAGTTTTTCTACCCTAATTCGTGTGGCATGTGTTGTATATATATAGTAGATGGATTCAAAGTTGTTTTGAGAAAGAATCAATCATCAATCAATGCAAAACAAATTTGATTTTGTACAAAATCAAATTTCTCTCTTTTGATAAATTTTCAATCAAATCTTGCCATATCCAACCAAATTTCAAAATTTGCTGGCTTTATTGAGTTGCTTGGATCTCAAGGAAAAGAGAAAAATCAATTTTGCATTTAATTTTGATTTTATACTTTATTTTTGAATTTAATTTGTATTTAAATAAATAAATTCCAAATTAAATAGAAAAATAAAATAAAAATTCGTGGCATTGGGCTTGGATATTCCTAATTGCATAAGGAACAAGTTTGGGTAAAGAAAAAGTGAGCCCATTTGCAAAAAATTTGATTTTTAGAAGTATCTCTCTTTGTGCATCTCTTCAAAATTGCCCAACTTGTGGATGGTGTATCTTGCTCAATTTTCCACATTTTTGAGTGTTCTTGGACTTTTTAGAAATCTCTAAGAGTCCTCTAACCAACCTTTTTGGTCTCATCTCAATTGGGGTTTCCATGCTCAATATATCTTCAAAACAAAATGTTGGCTTTTTGTTGACTTTGAAAAGGACCTGTAATGTTTTGATCCATACCTTCCAAATGAAGCATTTTTTGAACATTCTTGTGAGACATGAAGTTGTAGAGAATTGAATTTCCTTCAAAACAAGAGGTGGTGGAAAAATTTCTGAGAAAGTATGAAGAAGTTATGATCAGTCAAAGTTTGGTTGACTTTTCACTGAGAAACCCTAATTTAGAAAGTTTGACTTTTGAACAAATCTTGAGTTTTCTTGATGAATCATGATCAACCCTTGATCAAATGATGAATGTAACTTCAAAATGAGGATGTTGACCAAAAATCATGAAGTTTGACTGTATGTTGACCATAGTTGACTTTTTGTCCAATACAATTGATTTTCAACCATCTGAGCAATTGTCTGAGGAAATTTGATCTGTGGGGCTTGAAACTTGACATGGAGAATCTTTGAAGCATATGAGGAGGCATGATGACCATTGGAGATGTTGGAAGTCCTTCTTAATCTGAGAATTGCCAAACCCTAGTTTGGGTTGATTGTCTAGGAGAGGGTTTGTCTGATCAACCCTTGAAGGATCCTTGAGTATGGATGTATGGAATATCTTGAGAAGATGGAGGGCAAATTTTGGGGTATGACAATTGTACACTCAAGTTAAACACCCATTTCTTACAATGAAAGTTTCAACAATCAATTTTTCAAAATGTATGTGATGAAATAAATTAGATACATTTTTTTATTAAGATGACATTTGTCGTTATCTCTTAAAAATCATTGCTTCCATTAGCACATAAGTGGGAACTACAATTGCTCTGACTTTCTCAACCTCCTAACAAGAATACGTAAGAACAAGGTCTCACCCTTGGTGAGCATACTTCTTTCTCCCTTAAACCACACAACCTTAGTTACCCTCAGATCCTAAGCTACAATTGCTCTAATTCCCTCTAGGGGATATGTATGCAGAAGATTGCAATGATCTCTGCGAGCATAATCATAATAAACAAACTTAGGTTCCTACCCAACCTACCTTCTTAATACCAAAGGAGAAACTTTCCCAATAGCATAGAAAATAAAACACAAACACACAAAAGATCCTATAGAGTACTATAGATACATAGGGTGCTAATACCTTCCCTTTGTATAACCTAACCTCGAACTTAAGAATCTCTACTCCCTCATGCTTAACATTTAGTTTCATACTAATCGCATTGCATATCTTTTAAATAAATTAAAATTAAATTGTTTTTGAGCTGGAGAGCCAAATTCCGATTTGGTTCCCTCGTTCTTCACTTTTTACCGCAATCAGAAAAATGGCGACTCTGCTGGGGAGTACCAAGTTTTTTTTGTTTAAAAATAAAAGGGGGTTAAATCTTAATTGTGCATTTGTTTGTTTTATTTTTTATGTTTTTTTTTCTATTACTCGCGATTTCATGTGATGGAAAAATCCTAACCCGGATTAAGAAACACTTAAGAATTAGGTGGGGGTATAGTCATGTTAACTTATGAGGAGTCTCAGTCCTTAATAAGTTAACTTGAGATCCCTCGCTCAGTGGAGGTTTCTTTGGGGATAATTTTGTTTAGAAAGTTTGTTGCAAAGACATTTTTTCTTCTCAAGCGAACCAGCGAAGCTGAGTTGGCTGTAGAACCCATAACCCATCCTGGCATTTTAGGATGTACCACATAAACTATTCAGGTATAGACTTGGATTAGTTGTCATGCGAAACTATGATCAGGCGAGTTTTTCTTGAAAAATATTATTGGACCACAAGTTAATTGTGTAATTCGATAATATTTAAAAGAGAAGCATAGACCCTGTATTATTAGTAGAACATGTTTTACAGGTTATTAAACCCATAGTACTTACCCATGTTTAGTTCTTATCCTTGACCTCATGCTCGTGATTTCGAACCTTTGAACCAATTTTGTGGGTAACCATGTTTGTATCTTTGTGGCATTCATGCATTCATAAACTTTTAATTTTTCTTTTTCTTTCCATTAAAATTTCCAAAGAATTTAGAGAATTTTTCTTCAAACATTCTAGGTTAGAGTGATGGATTTGAGAAGAAGAAACACCAAGAGAATTTCCTGATGTGAAGAGGTTAAAAGAGTTAGCATCCTTGGTCGAAGATCCCTCGGATTTAAAAATATGCTATGGAACGCTTTTAACTATCTCGAACACTAACGTTGATGAAGGATTTCTCAAGACATTGGTTCAATTTTATGATCCTGTCTATCGTTGTTTCACTTTCCCTGATTACCAATTGATGCCTACTTTGGAAGAGTACACAAATCTTTTAGGTATCCTAGTGTCTGACAAAGTTCCTTTCAATGGTTTGGAAGCCATTCCGAAGCCACAAGTTATTGCAGCGATAACTCACTTAAGGAAATCTGAGATAGACAAAAACTTGACTACTAAAGGAAATCTCTTAGGATTAAATTTAAAGTTTCTAATGGAGAAAGCTTTTAGTTTTGCCGAAGCAGGTAGCATGGTAGCTTTTGAGGCTATTTTAGATTTGCTTATTTATGGGTTGGTCTTGTTTCCTAACGTCAAAGACTTTGTTGACATCAACGCTATAAGGATCTTTTTGATTGGAAATCCTGTTCCCACTTTGCTTGGTGATACGTATTTTTCTATTCATCATAGGAATCGTCAAGGAGGTGGAATTATTGTGTGTTGTGTACCTTTGTTGTTCAAATGGATTGTTTCACACTTTCCTAAGTCTCCTATCTTCAAAGAAAACAAAGTTGGTTGGCATTGGCCTCAAAGTCTCATGTCTCTTACTAATGATGATATTCATTAGTATACTTTGGCCTACAATGATATGGAAATCATTGACAGTTGTGGAGAGTTTGCCAACATACCTCTCATTGGTTCACAAGGGGGAATTAATTACAACCTATTCTTGGCAAGACGTCAACTTGGGTATGCAAACTCGAGTAAACCCATTGGTCTTACAGTAGAGGGTTAGTTTTATCATGAAGGGGAAGATTCCCAAGGTTTGAAAGCCAGAATGATAAGAGCTAGGCACCATATTCGAAGGAAAGAAAAAGGTGAGTTAAGGAATTGTGTAGCCATGGAAATCTACACTTGTTGGGTAAAGAAAAGAGTGAAGGAAATTTGAATGCCTTATGCTTATGAAAAACCCATGTTCCTAGTGGTATCTAAATCGACCACCATTCCCATTGAGACAATGGGAGAATACCAAGAAGCTTTGGCTAAGATGAGGCTAGAGAAAGATGCTTGGGAAGACAAATTCCTTAAGGCTGACTTTGAGAATGTAAAGCTTAAGAAACATGTCAAGGGTCATGAAAAAACGCTCTACTTTCAAGATGGATGACTCATGGAGAAAGATGAGAAAATCCTTCAAAAGGATGATGCGATCAAGAAATACATCAAAGAAAGAAAAAGAAAGCTTGAAGAATTTATAAATGGTACTCCTTCTCCTGACGAGTGGAAGAATGTTGTTAACAAGATAAAAGCCGAGAAAGCTGAATTGAAAGCTTACTATGGAAAAGGGATCCTGAAGATGAAGTTGTATCAAGCATTTGGTTCTTCATCCGACGAAGATGCTTGATTAAGATAGTTTATATTTTATTTTTAATTTACTTTGTTGTTGTAAGAGCTTTGCTCCAACAACAAAAAATTGTAATCTTTTCTTAAATATGTTAATAAAATAAGAGCTTTGTGTTCCAAATGTTTGCAAGAAATTTCTCTTTAAATTCTTTGGAAAAATCTGCATTCATAATCATGCATCATCTTGCATTTCGAGTTTGTTATCTAGAGTTTTATCTTTTGGAATTTTCTCCAGAGATCGTCAAGTTGTCGCGTCTTAGAGTTTCTTGATTGCATTCACAGTCAGCTCAGAGATACAATACTCGTGAAAATATTAAGAAAGAAATGGAAGATTTCGAACAAGAGAATATTTAGCTTCGTGGTACAGTAACCACACTTCAAGAGGAAGTGGAAAGACTCAGTGTTTTGGCGAGCTCGTTGGTAGCTACACATAATCAACAACCACCATCTAACAGTCAAGTTCAAGCCAACAGTGATTTCCAAAATCACTACTACTCCAGCTTTTGCAGTCACAGTTAGCAATCCACTTTTCACTATGCAAGAGGGTTCCCCTTGGGGTATGCCTTTCAACTTCGACGTAGGTTTTCGTCAAAATACTTCTGAAGTACCGGCAACCACAATTGAGGTTCCTACTTTATAGAATTTAACGTTCACTTTGCAACCCGGAGTAACCTTTCCTCAAGTCACTATGCCAGTTTCTCAACCAATTGTGACAAATTCAACTCATGTGGTTCACAATATTCCTTATGTGAACAACGAAGTTTATCACGATCTAGGCGAAAACACAGATTCTCGTGCCGTATGAAAGATCTCCAAGAACAGTTTAACAAGATGCAACTAGAGATCAAAACTATTCGTGTAAAGGATTTGTTTGGGAAAAATGCCCATGATCTGTGTCTGGTTCCCAGTGTAAGAATACCATCCAAGTTCAAAGTCCACGACTTTGAGAAGTACAGAGGCAACTCTTGCCCACAAAGCCATCTTGTGATGTATGCTAGGAAGATGTCTACTCACAATGATAATCATCAATTGCTCATTCACTACTTCCAAGACAGCCTTACTGGTGCCGCTCTAAAATGGTACATGGGATTGGATAGTACTAATATTCGAACTTTCAACGACCTAGGCGAGGCCTTTATTTGATAATATAAGTACAACTTAGACATGGCTCCAGATCGAGACCAACTCAGAGCAACATCTCAAAGAGATAATAGACTTTCAAAGAGTATGCCCAACGATGGAGGGAAATTGATGCCCAAATCAATCCATCATTGGAAGAGAAAGAGATGACCATGATCTTCTTTAATACTCTTGGCCCTTTCTACTACGAGCGCATGATCACTAGTGCTCCAAATGATTTCACTAAAATGGTAAACATGGGGATGCGACTGGAAGAAGGAGTCTGAGCAGGACATTTGACCAAAAAGTTGGATCTTCAAGCAGAACCAAGAAATTTGGAAGTGGTTTCCCAAAGAAGAAGGAACAAGATGTTGGAACGGTATCCCAAGGGAGACCAAGAAGAAACATTAATCACCGACAACAGGTAGCCACTATTGCACCAGTTATTAGTTCAACTTCAAATACGAGATTCACCCTACAATTTCAGCAACAAAATCAATAGCCTCGACAACAGGCTCAACCATTCAACAATAATCAGGATTGTGTTCCAAGGATTTCATAGTTTGACCCAATTTCGATGTCTTATACGGAATTATATCATGCTTTAATCGAGAGAAATCTTGTTCAAACTAGAGCACCACCTCCAGTGCTTAGTAAGTTACCTTGGTGGTACAAAGATGATGTGTCTTGTCCTTTTCACCAAGGGGTACCTGGCCATCATCTCGAACATTGCATAGCTTTGAAGGCTGAGGTTCAAAGATTGGTTAGATCTAACCTTATTTCTTTTAGGGATTTGAATCTGAACGTACAAGCAAATCTGCTGCCTAATCATGGAGGGCACGTTGTGAACATGGTGTATGAATGTCCTGGCCAATATCAAGTCTTCGACATAAACTTGGTAAGAGCAGATTTAGTGCAGATGCATGCTATTTTCTGCGTAATGGGTGGTTTTGCTCGACACAACTACGAATCTTGTAGGATTTGTTCTAGAGATTCTCGTGGATGTTCTACTGTGAAAGAAGATCTTCAGTGACTAATGGATGATGGCTACATTCGAATCCTCGGAATAAGAATGAAGTAAACATGATAGGATGTTATCCGCATGAGCATTTAGTCTCAAATATCAACTCGGTAACTCTTGAAGTTAACGTCATCATTCCTTATTTCAATTTGCCCGAGCGCGTAGAGGTCACATACAACAATCCAAGGGTTCCTGTTTCTCCTTTAATCATCTGTCTACCTAGACCTATTCCTTATGACTTTGACAAAGTAGCTCCCTACCAATACAATGCAAAAATGATGGAAAATGGGAAAGAAGTCCCCATACCTACTATTTTATTTGTAGTTAACATCGATGAAGTAAGTCGAGTAACTAGGAATGGGCGTGTGCATACCCCGTTGCCACCAAAACAGCCTATCGCTCCTGCAGCTAGGAAAAGTACTATCGATATACCCGTTGTGAATCCTGTAGGAACTCTCGTTGGTAATCCAGACTTAAACATTGGTCCATCCCATTAAACTAGTATTAATCCCGACTTTGATGAAATTCTAAAGCTAATCAAGGAGTGAATACAAAGTTGTGGATCAACTGATCCGAACTCCTTTCAAGATCTCAATACTCTCTTTGCTCTTAAACTCTAAAGCCCGTCGAGAGGCCCTGATGAGAGTCTTGGATCAAGTCTTCGTAGATCACGATGTGACTACCGATCAATTTGGTGGGATAGTAGCCAACATAACAACTTGCAACAATCTGAGCTTCTATGATGAAGAACTCCCTAAAGAGGGTAGGAATCACAATTTTGCTCTGCATATCTCTATGAACTATCAATCTGACTCTTTGTCCAACGTGTTAGAGGACATTAGCTCTTCCTTAAACGTAATGCCAAAAACGACTCTCGCTCGTTTGTCTTACAAAGGAACACCTATGAAATTCAGTGGTGTGGTAGTCAAAGATTTTGATGGATCAAGAAAATCTGTTATTATAGAAATCGACCTTCTGATGACAATTGGTCCACATAATTTTCAAGTAACCTTCCAGGTTATGGATGTTCAAGCCGCCTATAGCTGCTTGCAAGGTCGACCATAGATTTATGAAGTTGGAGAAGTAACATCTACGCTCAACCAAAAATTGAAGTTTGTAACAAATGGAAAGTTGGTAACCATAAGTGGGGAGCAAGTCTTGTTGCTAAGCCACTTTTCCACTTTTTCTTTCATCAATGGTTATGATGTGGAAGGAACGTGGTTCCAAGGTCTCTCTTTAGAAGACGAATCTACTAAGAAATATAGATCATTTATCCTCTTACAAAGAAGCAACACAGATAGTGAAAGACGATACTACCGTCGGTTGGGGATAAGTTGTGACTCATGTAAACAACGAAACCAAAACGGGACTCAGATTTACTCCAGTGCTCTCAAAAGCCACCGAGAAGGATGAAACTCTTCGTCCAATCAAAGAAGTGTTCCATAGTGGAGGTTTTCTTAACCCTGTTCCTCAAGAGGTCAATGTCCTTATTGAAGAGAACACTGAAGAAAATCTCTCTGGTTCTGAAGAATGGAAGTCTTATCTCAACGACTCTGGATACATATCTCAGGAAAAACCGTATACACCGTTCTATCCTCCATTAGATAAGTTCGAAGGCATGTTCTAGCAAGATGATAAAGAAGAAATTCCACATATCCCACCCGAGGTTTGGGATACCTTGGGACAACCGAGTGGAAAATTTGACTTTATGGTAAAATATACTGATCGCGACTTTATCGTCTATAAATTGGGAGACTGCAAGTGCACAGTCCTATCGCGTAGTTTTAAAAAGATATCGAACCCATAGAGACTATAAATCGATCTATTGTTATCCTAAGTTACGGTATACAGCTAAGGCGAATAATTCTTTTGGATAAGGGTTAAGGAAAAATAATAAATAAAACGGATATCGGTACGTAACGTAGTGAACCTAAGCGGATTAAATCGAACCTAAGCGTATAAAGATTGTTAACTTAATTGTTCTGTAGAGATTATCAGTTTAAAAACCCTCAACTCACATTTTCGTGGTCTTATCTCGGATTATACTCCTAAAGCCCTATGCCTGCTCTCGCTAGCCCATAAGTGTTTAGAAAATATTCTTTGAAAACTTAACAAAATCTAATTCGTTTTAAAGCGCTCTCGTTGTATTTAAATCGAATGCCTAACTTTAGCTATCCGGTTAAACCTCACACTTTCGTGGTCTCGATCCTAACCTATTCTACTTTTCTTACTTTCGTAACGAAAAGATTGATTTTAATTACAAAAAGTCATAACCAGAATTTAAGTTAATTAAGATTTTAGCTTAAGAACAATTTAATTCCTACTCTTACTATTGTTACTTACCGATACCTACACGGTTTAGCCGGACATATTTATTAATTCGAACATGCATAAATAATAAGGTTCAATATATTTAAACATTTCCATAATCAAATAAATAAATATCGAGCAACAATACTTTAAATAAAATAAAATAATTATATTAAAAACCTGAAAATAAGAATACTGGAATAATCTTGTTCTTCGAAATAAACGAACATTCCACCACAAGTCGGCTGGATCTGCTCGGAGAATTCTTGAATCGAAAAGAAAATGCGACAAGAATAAAAAGGCACTAGATCTAACGTAAGGTTAGATCAGTGAAAAATACACAACAATTTCCGGTGTAGAAATTGTTGTGAGAAAATTATAAAAGCTTAAGACTAAAATAAAATCTAAGAAAAGAAACTGAAATGAAAAATAAAATAGAAATACAAAACTGAAAAGAAAAATAGAAATGCGAAGGAAAAAAAACGTAATAACGGTTGTTCGGTAAAAATTGCCGACCATTGCTCTGAAACTTGAACTTGTATTTATAGCTTCACTTAGTAACTTCCCGTTTCCAATGTTTTACGAAGGCAAGTGGTGAACGTGTGTAAAACTGCCAGAACATGGGACTAAACATGGCACGGACGCCTCTTGAAGAGAAGAAGTATGAGACGTGGGTCTCACATAATGGGAGGATAGGAGACGTGGGTCCCAGAGTGAGAGGCGGGCGCCTCCTGCTGAGTGGACAAATGTGAGACGGTCGTATCACTATAGTGGGGGTGTGCGCCTCAAGGCTGTGACGGTCGTCACACCTTGTGGGTTGAACTTGCTGGGCTTTGCTCTTCTGGGCTTAGTCTTATAATTATTTCTTTCTTCTTAAGTCCTCTTTTTTGCTATATCACCCCTTTGCTTCATTTCTTTGGCTTTTTAATCCGATTTTTCCTCAATTTTATTTCTTTGCTCAATTGATCTTTATTTAATGCAAATACCTGAAACAAAAGAAATACCAACGTAATACGGAAATAAAATAGAATAATTAAATAAAAATAGTAACATTATCTATGAAAATTAAGTCAAATATGTTATATAAATTCGTGTTATCAAACTCCTCTGTACTTAAACCTTTGTTTGTCCTCAAGGAAAAATTAAAAATGAAAATCACTTAAGTATTTTTCAAACGCAGATATAAAACATAATTCAATTCGTACTTGGTTGCAATTCACTTCTTTGTTGGATAACTCAAGTTTAGACATCGACACCAAAATTACCGTAAAAACACTAGATAACCCCATTTGTGCAGACCAATTTAAGTCATGTATTATAGCTCGACCTAATACTTTCATTTCTTTTCACCCGTTTTCATTCTGGTGCAATCACATTAAGCCCTTTACCTTACGCGCACATGGTGGAGTAACCGGTTAGTGACTTTGATCTTTATAATCCAGCTAGGAGTTCTGGTACTTATATTTGGTACTCCTTTATCCAATTACAAATTGGGGATCGAACCGTCTCCCTACCAAGTTCAAAGACCGTAAACCATCGAACCAATTCATAATGGTTTATTTGCATAATGATTTTATAGTTTCAATCGTTGAATTAAATGATCTGGTAAGGACCATCTAACTTAATAAGTGCATCTTCTAATAAAAATTTCTCTTAAAAATCTTGATCAATCACTTATATTCATCGATTCTCCACGTAGTTTTTCGTTTAAGGCGGTGCCGACTGCTTTTATAAACTACTCGGGATTACTTTAAAACTAAATCTTAAGGTGTTGGTATAATAAGTACTTAAATCAATCTAACGCGTTGGGGTTTTGAAGTGTTAGGACGATAACGATTTTGCTTTAGTCACACTCGAGTTCTTATTTATAAAAATAAGCAACCTTAATACTAGTTGAGTATGTCAAGATATGCGTTTTAAGTTTTTCGTTATGGCTCAAGAAAATGGAGGAATTCGAATAAGCACGAGAATTTTACATAAAAGACTAAAATTACATAAACATGTATTTTATTGAATGGAAATTTTGCAATACATATAGAAGAAAGGAAACTAAAGGGAAATACTAAATAGAGCAAAGAAAATAAAAACGAGCTAAGAAATATTCTGACCCAAAAACTTAAAATGAGCATTGTCCTCAATGCGATAGAACCAGGAGAAACAGAAAGGAGGAGGGTGATCACTCGTCGCTTGGAAAATTTCGTCCTCTTGCTCCTCTACCTCTAGTGCGAGGTCGTCGACGCCGGTCGGAATCAGAATCGTTAAGATGAAGAGCATCCGCGATACGAGCAGTCAATGCTTCGAAGTTACGATCGTTGCGAAAAGCATACTCGCATTGTTCGCACTGTAACTCTCGTTGGTCGGGCTGTATCTCTCGAACAAGACGCAAAGTTTCAGCTTGGTTTTGTTCCATTGCTAGGAACCGTTGATCTTGCCGGTTGAAGGCCACATGCATTGCATCGAAATTAGCAGCTGAATTTTCTTGGGGTGGCTGCGCAATAGGTGCATTAAGAGCAAAACACCAGTTGTTGCGGCTTCGGACATTGATTTGAATTGGACAAGGCAACACTACACCAGGCACCAGACGTCGGTTGATCATTAAAGTGTACCGTCCATCTTGTCTCAGGGAGATGATATGGGAATCACGACAGTAAATTACATCTAGTAGATTTGCAGGCATCATAAATTGTCCCAAGGATAAAAGCTCGTTGGATAAGCCTAAGGCAAAAGCTAAAGATGTGATGATTCCACCAAAGACAAAGGGGTTGGTACCTGCCGCATTGACGCATATATGAAAGTGGCTAAGCATGAAAGGAGCGGCGTTGACAGCTTGATCGTTGAGGGCACAGAAAATAAGGAACATCTCATTTTGGTTGACCTTGTGGTTATTGGTCCTGCCAAAAATGGTGTTCGCGAGAATTCGGTGAAAGTACCTCAGAGCGGGATTATGAATATGTGAAGCGTAGAGATCACGCCAACTTTCTGTGGGTTGACCGGTTAGATCATGCTAAAGACAGAAGCCAACTTGATCCCAAGAAATGTCGCCTTCGGGGTCGAAAGGTTTGCAGTGAACGTTCGGACCTCTAGTGAACTGTAAAAGTTCAGCGATTCTTTCTTGATCAATGGCATATTCTTGGTTAAACATGCGGAAATTTGCGGTGCCGGTCGTGAATGGATCGTCAGGAGGCGTATTGTAAGAGAATGAACTAAGGAACTTAAGAATGAGAAGTTCGAAGGTTGGAAAGGGATTTGAACAGAGGCTAAGCAGACCTCGTATTGGTGAGCATGAAAGTGATGCTCTCTGCCATACCCAAGGTATCTAAATAGTCGGTGTCCATATATTTGGTGGGAACAACCGAACGTGAATAGAACTTCATGTATTTCTCGCGTTGTTGGCCATCATCGTGATCTCGAAAGACAATGGTAGACAAATATGGTGGTGGTCGGTCGGGTTTCACTTGACGTTGAGTGTTTCGTGGAGCCATGATAAGAGGAGGAATGAAAAAGAAATTTGGTAGAAATATGGGTGGATGGGAGAAATATAAGAGGAGAAGAGTGAAGGGATGTGAAATGAGAAGAAATGAGGATGGGTATTTATATTGTGTTTAGGATTTAAGAGGAATAAATTATAATAATAATATGTTGGGGAATGGAAGAGAAGAGTTTGAATGTATTTTATGGTGGGAAATGAAAAGAATATTTTGATTAATGGTATAATAAAGAAATGGTTGAATATGAGTTATTGTGGGAGATGAAAAGAAGGAAACGGACGAAATACAAAAAGACAAGGAGACAATAGACCAGTAGACGAGACAATGGGAGAAGCACGAGCCGAGGCGGGGGCCACTGAAGAGATAAGACGTCTGTCTCATAAAGAGAATTGAAAGACAAGAGAGACAGGGACGATCTTCTCAAGAACATGTGAGGATGGCAGAGGCGTGCGTCTCCATGTACATAGGGAAGGAGGCGTGCGTCTCCACTGTGAGGAACAAGCACGAGGCGAGCGTCTCCATAAACAGCATGCATGGCACGAATAATTGAACATGCAGGGAGTCTCAAAGGCAATGAGGTGACCGTCTTGGGCAGCGAAATATGCATGCGTTGTGACAATTGAATGCAGGGAATCTTAGCATAAAGCCAAGTCGTCCATCTCAAGAAAACATGTGACTTGAGGCACGAGATAGGGAATAGATCTGTAGATCACATGCATACATACTACATATATATAGATAATATAGATTTTTAAACAATATGATATATATAAAATAATACTAGTATATATAATGCCTTATAATTAGTACTATAAATATTGGGAAATATTAATTCAGTATATTGATTGAAAAATACGATAATTAAAATACTCAATTATTATATAAATATTAATGCAGATTATTTAATTGAATATAATTATCAGAATTACAGGGAAATAGTTCAAATGCATCAGAAGAAAGGGTGCAACCGATAATCGAGTAAAAATTTAAAATTTAACATAAAGTAGAAAAATTAAAATACGAAGAAGAAAGAAATTAAAAACTAGAATGACTACTCGTTGATTTTCCATGGCCACTTATCAAGCCATCTCACATATCCCTCACCTTTTCTTTTCTTACGTTTGTAGGGTGGTTCATTCTTTCGAAATTGTGGTGGTGGTTCTGGATTTATCCTAAGTATAAGCTTTTCAAATTCGGGCTTAGTGATTTCATCCATCGCCTCATAAGTTAACCTTGCCCTTTTAACATTAATTATATCTTTAATTTCATGGTCCTCTAATTTTCGCTTTTTAGGCGAGACTTCAAATAGTGGTGCATTAGTGTGGATACTTTTTAATACCGCAACATACGTTTTAAATTGGGAGTCTATCGGAGTTTCCATAAAAAAATTTGGGAAAGAAATCAGTGGGTGTAGTGATTTGGGATAACAATATGCACTTCCTTCTCTACCTCTTTTACAACATCCTCTTCGAATGGTGTTGGTGAATTCTTCTCAATCTCCACTATTTTCTCGTCAGAACTTTCCTCGGCCACAATATCACTCTCTTCAAACTCATCATCACTCTCTATATTTTCAAATAGTTTTTCTATAATGGTTGTTTCAACATCCTCATCTTCTTTGGGAAATGGTCCTAGAAGGTTTTGTTCAAGTTGGGAGATTTGAGTCTCTAAGGCCATGTTGTGAGTCGTGAGGGACTCAACCACAATGGTTAGTTGGCTAAGGGTTTCATTATTTTGAAGACTTTGTTTTCTTACCTCTTTATTTTGGACAATTTGTGTCTCTACAAAGTGCTCAATCATAGACTCTAACCTAGAGTTAGTTATCATCTCATCGGAATCTTCCATTGATGTTTCGAAGTTGAAATCTTGCGATTCTTCTGATTCTTGAAAGTGAGTTAGAGTCTCCTTTTATGCTTCCCCGAAGCGTTCTATCATCCTAGATGTTTCATTAAAATTTTCCATTAATATTTCGAGGTCAGACTTATATGGTTCTGGTGATTCTTCAAAATATTGGATGTGATAATTGTAGAGAGGATTGGGTTGAGGAAAAGTTTGGTCAAAATTATAAGTTTCTGGTTCTTCAAAATGTGGGGATTGGTAGTTTTGGAGGTAATTTGGGTAATAGTAGGTTTGTGAAGCATTGAAATCTTCCATCAGTATTTCAAGGTCGGATTTATGGGGTTCCTGTGATTCCTCAAAATACTGATAATGGGCGTGGGAAAAATTTGGGTTATACATAGTAAATAAGATAAAAGTGCCTTAGTCTATACGGTGTAACACCAGAGTTACAATATCGACTTAAATAGTCCCCAGCAACGGCGCCAAAAACTTGACCGCGACTTTATCGTCTATAAATCGGGAGACTGCAAGTGCACAGTCCTATCGCGTAGTTTTAAAAAGATATCGAACCCACAAAGACTATAAATCGATCTATTGTTATCCTAAGTTACGGTATACAGCTAAGGCGAATAATTCTTTTGGATAAAGGTTAAGGAAAAATAATAAATAAAACGGATATCGGTACGTAACGTAGTGAACCTAAGCGGATTAAATCGAACTTAAGCGTATAAAGATTGTTAACTTAATTGTTCTGTAGAGATTATCAGTTTAAAAACCCTCAACTCACATTTTCGTGGTCTTATCTCGGATTATACTCCTAAAGCCCTATGCCTGCTCTCGCTAGCCCATAAGTGTTTAGAAAATATTCTTTGAAAACTTAATAAAATCTAATTCGTTTTAAAGCGCTCTCGTTGTATTTAAATCGAATGCCTAACTTTAGCTATCCGGTTAAACCTCACACTTTCGTGGTCTCGATCCTAACCTATTCTACTTTTCTTACTTTCGTAACGAAAAGATTGATTTTAATTACAAAAAGTCATAACCAGAATTTAAGTTAATTAAGATTTTAGCTTAAGAACAATTTAATTCCTACTCTTACTATTGTTACTTACCGATACCTACACGGTTTAGCCGGACATATTTATTAATTCGAACATGCATAAATAATAAGGTTCAATATATTTAAACATTTCCATAATCAAATAAATAAATATCGAGCAACAATACTTTAAATAAAATAAAATAATTATATTAAAAACCTGAAAATAAGAATACTGGAATAATCTTGTTCTTCGAAATAAACGAACATTCCACCACAAGTCGGCTGGATCAGCTCGGGGACTTCTTGAATCGAAAAGAAAATGCGACAAGAATAAAAAGGCACTAGATCTAACATAAGGTTAGATCAGTGAAAAATACACAACAATTTCAGGTGTAGAAATTGTTGTGATAAAATTATAAAAGCTTAAGACTAAAATAAAATCTAAGAAAAGAAACTGAAATGAAAAATAAAATAGAAATACAAAACTGAAAAGAAAAATAGAAATGCGAAGGAAAAAAAACGTAATAACGGTTGTTCGGTAAAAATTGCCGACCATTGCTCTGAAACTTGAACTTGTATTTATAACTTCACTTAGTAACTTCCCGTTTCCAATGTTTTACGAAGGCAAGTGGTGAACGTGTGTAAAACTGCCAGAACATGGGACTAAACATGGGACGGACGCCTCTTGAAGAGAAGAAGTGTGAGACGTGGGTCTCACAGAATGGGAGGATAGGAGACGTGGGTCCCAGAGTGAGAGGCGGGCGCCTCCTGCTGAGTGGGCAAATGTGAGACGGTCGTCTCACTATATATAGTGGGGGTGTGCGCCTCAAGGCTGTGACGGTCGTCACACCTTGTGGGCTGAACTTGCTGGGCTTTGCTCTTCTGGGCTTAGTCTTATAATTATTTCTTTCTTCTTAACTCCTCCTTTTTGCTATATCACCCCTTTGCTTCATTTCTTTGGCTTTTTAATCCGATTTTTCCTCAATTTTATTTCTTTGCTCAATTGATCTTTATTTAATGCAAATACATGAAACAAAAGAAATACCAACGTAATACGGAAATAAAACAGAATAATTAAATAAAAATAGTAACATTATCTATGAAAATTAAGTCAAATATGTTATATAAATTCGTGTTATCATATACCACCCCTGAAAGTTCAAGAATTTCAATCGAAGAGATCCAACCAACTGGATGGGAAGATCCTCTTGAATATCTCAGTCAACCAGAAGAGGCCTACATGCCTTCTCAATCTCCTCAACAATTTGAGATCACGATTGAAGACCTTCGCTTTAATGCACCTGCCAAGGTTGTTGAACCTGAATTTGTCTATTCCCAAATAAATGCAATTTTTGGAGACGATTGGGAAGATGGTCCTGAAAATTACTTGGAAAATGTCTCTGACAACGAGTCTATTCATCTAGAATATTGGGAATTACACCCTAAAATCCCATGATACATGTCGCCTGAATATACATGTACCTAATTTTACACTCCTCGACCTGTCGAACAAGCAGGGAAGATCGCCTCAGCAGTACAAAGGATAAGGTTAACAAACCAGAGCCTTTAAATCCTGCTCGACCAAAGGTCAACGTCATCACTGAAGATGATACTAAGGGAAAACTGTCGGAATACATAGTGTACCAAGGAGTTCGCCTATCGAAAGTGTTGAAGATCATTGTTCACTGCTCAAAGTAATCATCTTGCTTTTATTTTGAACTCTCACCCAGCCCAAGGCATAAATATGTTTCATAGGTATAGTTTTTAAATGTTTTTCTCTTTGTATCGCCCAAGACAAAAGAGTTTGTGTTTAGGTCCTTGTTTCAAATATGAATCATAAATAAAGCATCATTTTGAATTCCCACATTTATGTGTTTGTTTTTTCGTTTTTTGCTTTTTTTTTCTTCTAGAAATGGTAATCCTAAAAAAAAAACTTTCAAATAATCTGCATACACTTTTGCATTCGCTGTTTTCTATATAATGAACATAAATCACATATGCAAATTAAAAATCTATAAACCCATTGAATGCAATAACCCTATGCCCTCTCCCAACTTTGAATGCCCTGTGTTCAAAGCCGAAGAAGAGGAAGAAGAAGGGATCCCATATGAGATTTCCCGACTACTTAAGCATGAGGAAAGAGTCATTCAGCCTCACGAAGAGCCTTTGGAAACGATCAACTTGGGTTCTGAGGAAAATAGAAAAGAAGTAAGCATCGAAGCGCTACTTGATGACGATGTCAAGAGAAAACTGATAGATCTTCTCAAAGAATATGTCAATGTGTTTGCTTGGTCCTACCGGGACATGCCAGGGTTGGATACCAACATCGTAGAGCATCACTTACCATTAAAGCCTGAATGTCCACCAGTAAAGCAGAAATCGAGGAGGACTCACCCTAACATGGCTGATAAAATAAAAAAGGAGGTTTAAAAACAACTCGACGCAGGTGAAGGAATTGGACAAACTCATCTGATAGAATATCAATAAAGTCGCCAGTGAATGTTTTTCATCTCAACTAAGGAGAAAGGTAAACACCGAGAAAACCTAAAAGGGAGAAATCATGGTCTTACGAATGAGAGATTGGGTAAGGGAGTCATTTACGCAAGGGGAAGGTATTAGCACCCCACACGCCCGTAGTACTATACGGTATCCACTTCTACTTTCTATCTAATGGGTGTGTTAATCTATCACTTAATCGCTACATTTGTGTCTATGCTATGCTAAGGGAAATGCATGTGAAAGAAAGAAAACAAACACGGGGAAAAGAAGGAAGTATTTACAAAGTTTGCTCGATCGAACCCCGTGACAAGATGCCTACATATTCCCTCATGCAATGGGAAAGTTAGAGCACCGTAGTTCGCCTCACATGTTTTGGTGGGTTGCAATGTTTTTTATGGGAAGTTCGATTCTGCATCCTCACAATTGCAACTCGTGCTTGGAGTTGCAGCTTATCGTAAGACTTATGCTCGGTCGCTCGCACACTTAGCAAGTCGCTTGGATTTGAAAAAGAATACCCTTATTGAAAACATTTTAAACATAGAAAAGAGAGTCCGGAGGTGAAAAAGATTTGCATTGGTTGGTTGTTTTTACCTTGTAAAAGGAGTTTTGAACCATTATTAAGTGTTTTGATTTTCAAAAGAAAATAAAATAAGTTTTAGTTTTAATATGCAAGCATGCAAAAGAAAAGACAACATACACTACGCCATAAAAGACCTTCGAAAGCGCTTTTTATGGGCTTTAAAAGCGCTTTCGTAGGTGGCGCTGCTGTAGGTTTTAGCAGCGTTTTTTGTTTAGGCAAAAGCGCTTTCGTAGGTATACCTTAGGCCACTTATGAAAGCGTTTTTTGATAAAAAGCGCTACCTTAGGCCTACCTATGAAAGCGCTTTTAAAAGCGCTTTCTTATGTATACCTTAGGCAACGCTTTTACTCAAAAAGCGCTTTCATAGGTGGCCTAAGGAAGCATTTTCTTAGGGTTTTTACTGAAAAACCCAAATTTTATATAATTTTTAAACCTGCATTTTTTGCAACATTATTTCATAAACCTATAATTCATAAACCTATAATTCATATACCTATAATTCATAAACCGGTAATTTACAATCTTAATCCCGTTATTTCAACAAAGAGATTATATACATATAACATTATATACCATTGTTATCCAAAATATATATACATCATTGTAATTGAATTCACATATTTTTAACATTACCAAAATCAACCCTAACAAAATCAACTATAACAATAACTAAATCAGTCCTAATGTATGAACAAAACACAATCAATTATATATTCAAGGTCCTGGTCCTGCAAGATATGAACATAATAACACGGTCAGTATTGCATTCACACAACAATGTATTCATAACCATTTTCACACAATAATTTATTCATACCTTATAGGATTCTTTACTCAATAAAATATTGACACAATTCCTCTTTGAGTTCTTCCAACTGACGTTTCGTGTAATATGCACACTTGTGTTCATCGAAGTACTACATAACAAAACAGATAATATGCATGATTTAGTTAAAAATAATAAATTATATGAAATATCCGATAAATAATAAAACAAATCCTAAGTTATCAATCCATATCATGACTGGAATCTCTATTTGATTCATTTGAAGGATTTCTTTGATAAACTTCAAAACAAAGTATCCGCAATCTATGCCATTTTATTGTTGAGGACACTACATAGAAAAACAAATAAGAATATATAGTTGTCTTATTTTATCAAGTAGCATAAATATTATAAGCAAAATTGTGGAAATTAATATATCTGCACTTTGATCCAATTAATGTTGTTTGATTTAGATCGTGGTACCCGAGCTTCTCTTTGACATCGGAATACTTGTATTACTCTAACAAAATAAAAATATATATTTAGAACAATGTCACATAAATAATTAAATATATAAATACACACGAATATTTAGAATAATCTCACTTACGTATCAATCATTAACTTCATATCTGGATAATTTGTCCAATCACCGTCAACCGGATTCAGATAATAGACCACTTCTTTTATAGGATCGATAGCAACCAACAACCAGTGAGATCTATAAATTAAAACAACAATTTAGATGAAAATTTTCATGCAAAAAATACAAATATTAATATGAACTTAGAATGAAAGTCTAACCCTGTAGGAATAATATTATACGCCAAAAGATACAAGCTTTCTGTACTTCCAGTTGCCATGAATCTCTCGACTAAGTGCTCTCTTACTGACTCTGGTTCCCTAAGAATTGTCGCTCCGCTGACACGGGAGGAAGACACGAAATGGAATCTATTTATTTCTTCCCGCGCATCAATTTGTCATATAACGACCTTAAATAAAAACATAATTAATATTAGACTATTTTCATTGAAATGTTTAAAAAAAATGTTCAACCAATTAAATAATATATTGATCGGGTTACCGGATGTATGAGTGCATAACACTGACGCCTAATTCTCTATGAAGAAAAATGTGTTCCATGTCCTCTTGTCCAATTGTTTCGGTGCAAGGAAAACCAAAGATACCTTCATTCATATCCATTTGACGAATACCACCATTCATCAAATCTAATGTTCCCACTAGTGTTTCAAGACACTGCCAGAATCTAGGCACAAATTTTCTGACGGGAACCCTTTTCTTGGGTGGTACCCTACCAACTTTCTGGCTCACTTGTTGTGACCCTTGAAAAGGCACCTAAAAATCATATAGACTTAGGTAAACTATAAAGTTATGAAGTTTTTTATTCGGATCATATAATTAACACTTTAAATGTACCCAAGAGCTATTAAAGGCATTCAAAGATAGCCTGGACGGTGCACAACAAGTCATTGACAGATTTTCTCAGCCTAAATTAATGCACCTTGACCAAAAATTAAGTTATCGTTAATTCCTAAGAAACTACTGCTCTATTTATAAGAGATCTTCACTACCATCTAGCCAGAAGTGAACATTCTAAATTCTCATCAACATGAGTATCACTAAAGCATGGGTAAACTGTACCTGGATCTGGTTTGGTGAGGGCTATCATTGTCAAATTTTAGCTAAAAAGGGTGAGAGAAATAGTGTCACACAGAAAGCAAAGAAAGAAGAAAAAGTGAATCTATATCACAAAATAAGTCACAACCATACCAAATTATTCAACAGGCCTCTGCCTAAAAATTATATTGTGACTTATGATCTGAGTTTTTAAGACAATTGTGACTTGTGTTCTAAGTTACCTGGGGAAATTTCAGGATACCTCTTAAAAGGTAGCTTATTTCCCACAGTCCTTTTTTCCACCACCTGTGACATGAATTGGCTTTTGCCTTAAGGGGGAATGAGATATATATATATATATATATATATATATATATATATATATATATATATTCTTCCTCGTGCACTACTGGACCTTCTTTCCCTTTGACTTGTTGGTTCAATGGAGGAAATCAAAAACACAAGAAGATGTCGAACTGGATGTTGAGACATTGTCTTCGACTGACAGACCAACAATGCACACCTTGTAAACACTATTGAAGATCCCTCTGAAGTCTGCTCCCCTACTCCTAAGACATGAAGTTGTTGAAGACCATTTAAATTATAAATTTTTATTTGTAAATTGTTGCTGCTGTTTTGATGTAACTGCTTGTAATTGTATTTATTTGTTTTAGCTAAAATTTGCCAAAGGGGGGATATTGTAAGTTCCTGGTTTTTAAGGATTGACTTAATTTTAATAAAACAAATAATAGTAGCAACAATGTATTGCACAATAGGATATTTAAGAACTTATAAATCCTATTGGAATACCTAAACATGTTGTGTTGAGTAAAATCAACATCTGGAATAACATGTCAAAGAGGATGTCATGACATCAGACATCACGCTATTGAACTGTTAAGTTTGTTACAGTTCTGGTTTTAAGTTATGCAAAATATTCTGGGCATATTATGCATCATATATGGCATGTTTGTGAAGGCATTTGTGGAGGTCCATAAGCTAAGGAGAAAAATCAGTAAGGACCTTGATTGTAGCAGAAGCTATCTGCTTGTTTGTTTTTCTGCAAAGTTTGTTACAACTTTAAGCTGTTGTTTGAAGGCCCAAATCCAGTTGGGTGATAGGTTATAAATAAGGAATTTGTAACCTAGTTTTAGGAAGCTAGCCAACTATAGAAAAATGTAATCATTAGGGTTAGCCATGTAAGTAAACCACCCGGATTGCGGGATGGTCACTGATTTTTACCTCGAAGCCTGTAGGCAAGAAGATTGTTTTACTCACTCAGAAGTTGTGAAGTAATGAGTGCAGTTGTGTTCTTGGAAGATGTTGTGAAGCAATTCCAAGTTTATGTGAGTCACGAGTTTAACTTTTTTGTGTGTTTGAAGTGATGTTCTTCAAAATGGTTGTATTTTGTTGCAGGGGTTTGCAACATTTAGGTATCACTAGGGAGTGAGCAGAGGTTCTCTTATCTTAGATAAGTTTCTAAGATAAAGGTTTCTGTTAGTGTTTTTAAGTTGGCATTAATTTTGGTAAAACTAGGCTTTAGCAATGTCATGATAGATGTCATGACATTCAGAGATTGAAGATAAATCCTACCTGCTAAGGATGTTAATGAACAGCTGAATCGAAGCTAAAGTCAGTCGGAAATTCGCAGAAATCGATGTCATAAGATGTTATGACATTCTGTGACATTCGCTCTCAGAACTGCTTGTTCCCGAGATTTTTCAGAAGTTTGTTGAGCTGCTAAATATTGTTTTTCTGTTATTAGAAAGCATGCTCACGTGGCTGCTAGGTTAATCTTAATTAAACCTAAATTGGTTGTTGAAAAGACCATGTTTTTAGGATTAAATTAAGTGAACCCTAGCTATCTTTATGGAAGCCCAAAACTGAAGTTTCAGGACTGCTTCTATAAAAGGAAATCAACCCTTACAACTGTGATGCGCCCTTTGAATGTATTGAAGAGATAGCAGCTTGTGTTTGTGTACTGTTAGGATTTGTAACAGTTGATATTGTGTAATTCTAGTTTCTCTTGTGAGCCAAGCAACTATCAATTGATAAGTGCATTGGACTAGGATTTGCTGTAAGGGTAGTTTATCACTCAAAGCTTTAAAGCACGAGTGTTTGTCTCTTGATTGAAGCTTTGAAGCAAGATCAAGATATTTTATTGAAGTGTGTCTTCACAATTCAATTAGTCAATAGGTTGATATCACTGCTGTGATTGAGGGGGAGTGAGTGGGTACTCAGATCTAAGTAGGACTTAGGTTGAAGTTGCATTGGGTAGGTTTTAAGTGAAGGAGATAAACTGGTGGTTTATTCCTGAATTAATTCTACTAATAGTGAATTTCCTCCCTGGCTTGGTAGCCCCAGATGTAGGTTTGTTGAACCGAACGGGTGAACAATTTATTGTGTTCTTTACGCTTTCTGTATTTATCTGTGAATTGTTAATATAGTGTCGAGATCGTGTCATAACATTCTCGTGACATCACGATCCGCTGCCGTGAATTTCAATTGGCATCGAGCGGGCACCGCTTGTTATTTCTGGGTGAGATCTAGGGATAATAGTTTCTGGCGTAATGGATAAAGAAGGAGGATTTGGAGGAAGACCACCTATTCTGGATGGGTCTAATTATGATTACTGGAAGCCTCGTATGGTTGCCTTCTTAAGATCAGTGGACATTAAAGCTTGGAGAGCTGCTGATAAAGGATGGAAACATCCCACCAAGCTTGAGAAAGATGGGACTACTGTCTTGAAACCTGAGGAGGAATGGAGCAAAGAGGAAGAAGAGCTAGCTCTAGGGAACTCTAAAGCATTGAATGCTCTGTTCAATGGCATTGACAGGAACATCTTCAGACTGGTCCATCAATGTGAGCTGGCCAAGGATGTTTGGGACACTCTCAGAACTACTCATGAGGGAACATCCAAGGTGAAGATGTCAAGACTTCAGATGCTCACTACCAAATTTGAGAATTTGAAGATGAAGGAAGATGAGAATATTCATGAATTTCACATGAATATTTTTGAAATTGCCAATGCCTCAGGAGCACTTGGTGAAAAGATGTCAAGAGAAGCGGTGAGAAAGATTCTCGATCCTTGCCTAAGAGATTTGCAATGAAAGTCACTGCAATAGAGGAGGCTCAAGACATCAGCACCTTGAAGGTTGAATAACTTATTGGATCCCTTATGACTTTTGAGATGGGAATCGGTGAACACATTGACAAGAAAAACAAGAGCATAGCACTTGTATCCAACATCAAGAGGATGCAAGGTGGAAGATGAAGAGAAGATATCTCAAGTTATAGCCATGCTTGGAAGACAGTTCAACAAACTGATCAGGAGGGTTGATTCAAAGTCAAGGTCAAATGTCAAGGACATTCCATCTGACATTAGCAGATCTTATGACTCCAGCAGAAGATCCAAGTCAGAGGAAAAAGGAAGTCAAGGCAGTAGAATCCAATGTCATGGATGTGAAGGATTTGGACATATTAAAGCTGAATGTCCCACCTTTCTAAAGAAACAAAAGAAAGGAATGGTCACTTGGTCGATGGTGATTCGGAAGTGAATCTGAGGAAGAAGGTGCCAAACTTGTCACTGCTCTCTCTGGAGTGTACAACTCTGATATAGATTCTAGTGATGAGGAAGTGACATTTGAAGAGCTTGCTGAAAACTACAGGAAGTTGTGTATAAAAAATGGAGAAGCATGTCAAGAAATGAGGAGCAGTAAAAGTCGATTGAGAAGTTGGAAGTCGAGAATATGAAGTTGGAGGTCGAGAAAGAGAAAACACACCACTATAAATCACCTCAATATTGATATTATTATGCTGAATTCCAAACTTGATCAGATGTCTAAATCTGTCAAAATGTTGACATCTGGTACTGATAAGTTGGAAGAAATTCTTCAGCTTGGACAAAATGCAGGAAATAAGCATGGTCTAGGATATGTGGTTGAAAAGCAACCTATTGGTGACACTAAGAAGAAGAGACATAGGAAAACAATGTCAAAGCAGATGTCACAACCCAAAACAGGAAATGTGTCTTGCTCAGGGTATGTGACTGCAAAGAGATTTATTAATAACCAGGAATGGAACAGACCTGGGAAGTCAATGGCAAAGAAGGTGCCATACCACAAAACAGGAGATAGATTTGCCTCAGGATATGTGAAAGCCACGAAATCTGTTAATAACAAAAGGAAGAACAGACCTAATGAACCAATGTCAAAACAGATGTCACAACATTGGGTTCAACATCAAAATCATAGAAACCTGAACAAAAAGTTTCAAAGATGGAGATGTCATTATTGTGGAAGGTTTGGTCACATAAAGTCCTTCTGCTATAGGCTACATGGATACCCTAATCAGACTCCTTATGTTAAGCCTAAGAACATCAAGGTACCTTACAATCAAAAGTGGAAGAAGAGGACTGCAGCTCTGATAGCTCACACTTCTCTTAGAGTGACTGCCAAGGAAGACTGGTACTTTGACAGTGGGTGTTCTAAGCACATGACTGGAGACAGAAATCTTCTTAAAGATGTTAAACCTCATTCTATCAGCTTTGTTACTTTTGGAGATGGAGCTAAAGGAGAAATCAAAGGTATTGGAAACTCAAACTGGTCTGGAGCTCCAAGCCTAAATGGAGTGTTGCTTGTAAAAGGTCTGAGTGCAAATCTCATTAGCATAAGTCAGCTATGTGATATGGGATTCACTATCAACTTCACTAAGGCTGAATGTCTTGTAATCAATGATGAACAAGTAGTGTTTATGAGAGGAATCAGATCAAAGGACAACTGCTACATGTGGGAATCTGAGAACACCACTCTGTCTTCTGTGTGTCCTACAGTCAAAGATGAAGAGGAAGTAAAGTTGTGGCAGCAAGAATCTGGTCATCCACACCTCAGAGGAATGAAAAGGATCAGTTCCATAGAGGGAGTCAGAAGGATACCAAGACCTTTCATGAACAAAGGGAGAATCTGTGGTAAGTATAAAGTTGGACAGAAATCAGAATGTCACACTCAATGTCTAGACATCTGACCACTTTGAAAGTACTAAAGCAAAGTACTAGGATCTGGCATGAAAGGATAACCCAGCATCTTACTGTCAAAGGATACAAGAGAGGAGTCTTGGATGAAACCCTCTCTATCAGAGAAGAAAAGATCATGGTGGCATCCATCTATGATAATGACATAGTATCTGAAGGAATGTCAGTCACATTAATGGAAGGCTCTACAATTCTTTCACAAAGCAAGTATGCAAGGAATTGTGTCAAGAAGCTTGGACTGAATAATGGCAGTCACACTAGGACTCTTACCCCTTCACATTTGAAGCTATCCAAGAAATCCAGTGGAGAAAGTGTTGTTCAAAGCTTGAGTAAAAGTCCTGCTGATGGATGTTCCTTCTTGAGAAACAGTCTCATGTTTTGGATCAACAAGAAGCAAAACTGTTTAACTTTATACAATGTTAAAGTTGAATGCATAGTGGGAGAAATTGCTTTAAGATGATCCGATGAAGCGATGTCGACTAGGTACAATGTCATACAGATGTCATGACATCGACTGTGACATCTGTACTAAAGTTCTTAAGACTAGTCAACTTAAGACCTTGAGAGACAAACTGGGTACTTGTCAATATGTGAAGTTGTAGCAATTAACTGAGCCTACAACAAGGGATGAAAGGGAGTGTTTATTTCAACTTTTGTTTAGAGGGTTATTTAGGTATTTTCTTCCTTATTTTAAGAAGTCCAAGAATAGGAAGAGACATCCTCATATAATAGCTTCTTCTTTTGAAAGTAGTATCACCTTTTCTTCTCCCAAAAGAAACTCTGATACTCTCTGCTATTTTCACTTTCATCCTCCCAAAAACCATCAGCGAAAAATGGCTTCATCATCCTCATCATCTCAAGAAACAGGATCTTCGTCTCCATCCATGGCTGTCGTCAGAACAAATAATGAAGCCATGCAAGTCAAGCCGAGGTTACACCATTGCGTGCAATAGCTACTGACCCAGAAAAGGTCAAGAAATTGCGCACAAGGAATGCAAGAAGAACTCAAGCATCTCCCATGGGTAAGACCTCTGTACAATCCTCTTCTGTTCCCTCAGAAATGGTAAACACAGAGGAGTCTAGGGCTGTGCATATAGCCATTGCTAGATTGGTAACCAGGATCCTCAATGAAGACCAATCTGTTCCTGGGGTTTCAATTCCCCTAAACTGTCAGTCTGCTAGCCCTAGTTTAGCAGTTGATCTGGATGTCACTGAGAATGTCAAGACATCTGGTGATCATGATACTTCCAAGAAGAATAATGAAGACCTTTCTGTTAAAGAGTCTGAAGTAGGTGTAGATGATGCTTGTAATAAAATCTCTGCTGATAAGGAAGATGAGATCTCTGACAGTATTCTTGAGAAGTCCCCAGCAAAATGTTGCTCTGATAAAGCATCTGCTGACTATATTTCCGATAGTATTCTTGAAGAATCACCAGCAAAGTGTGCCTCTGGTAAAGTCCCTGATGACTACATTTCTGACAGCATTTTGGAAGAGTCACCAATTCAAGAATCTAATCATTTAACTGAACCTCCAGTCATTGATTTAGATGAGATGTTCTCAGACAATGATCTTATTGCCAATGTCAATCCAAGCATTGCAAAAAGAATGATGAAAAGGAAGGGAAAACAGGCAGTCATACAGAGCCCTGAGAAAGATACTGAAGATGTGTGCAAAACTGAGAAGTATCACAAGGCTGGACCCTTTACAAGGAGAAGTAGAGTGAAAACTGTTGGTGGTGACTCTAGACCAAAGAGAACACATATTGTGAAAAAGAGGAAGGAACCTGAACCTGTGGAGTCTGATCATGACTCTGAGTTTGATGTTGAGGAGAATGTCACTGACATACATTCAAGAAAGAAGCCAGTTCTTGGAAAACTTCCCAAGGTGCCTGAAGTGGAAATTGATAACATCTCATTCCATCATCCTGAAAGTGCTGGAAGATGGAAGTATGTTTGTTTAAAGAGGGTTGCACTAGAAATAGAGTTGAACAAGAGTGCTTTAGAGTGCAAGGAGATTGTTGACTTGATCAAGGAAGCTGGTCTGATGAAAACAGTTGTGAGTTTCTCAAACTGTTATGAAGTTCTGGTGAAAGAATTTATAGTCAATCTGTCAAGTGGCTGTGGGGATGGGAGGTCTGACTACAAGATTATGTGAGGGAGGAAAGTCGTTTTCCAAGTATAATCAACAGATTCACGGTAGATCCGATGATACTCAACCAGCTGGAGGAAACGACAACAAGATCTCAAAACCATAATCGCCAAACAAGTAAGGCAATGGCCTCAAGGAAAACTCTCAAGAAGCAAGTTGAGTGTCAAATTTGCCATACTGCATAAGATTGGTGTTGCTAACTGGGTCCCAACCAATCACAAATCCACCATCTCTATTGGACTGGGGAGATTCATATATGCAGTAGGCACTCAGGCTAAGTTTGACTATGGATCATATGTATTTGAGCAGGCCCTCAAGCATGCTGACAGCTATGCTATCAAAGGACCAATAGCCTTTCCCTCCCTGCTGTGTGGAATTATAATTCATCAGTATCCAGACATTCTTGGTGACAGAGATTCAGTCTGCAAGAGAGCCCCTGCTCTTGGATTCCACTACAAACTGTTCCAAGGGAAGCATGTCCCAGACATTGTCATGACATCTGCTGAGACATCAACTGTCAAAGAAAATTCTCAGAAGGCAAATGTCATTGCTGTGCTAAGAGCAACTTGCAAGGAGCTTGAAGCAAGAAAGCAAAGTCTGGAAGAGCTAATCTCTCAACTAGAGCAGGACACAGAGGTTGAGGATGAAGGGAAAGCTGATAGTGATGCTGTTGGTGATGCTAAAGATGATGATATTCAAATGGCTGCTGCTGAAGAAGGTTCTGAAGATGCTTCCTTCCACAGTGCTTCTTCTAGAGAAGAAAGCACTTGAGATGTTTCTCCTTGCCCCTGTTGCTGCTGTTTTGTCAATTTTCTTGTTATTTTTTTCTTGTTCTTGTGTTGTTTCCTTTTCCCAATTTTGTTTGGATGATTGTAACTTATTGTTGACAGCATTGTACTCTTGACAATTATTGGTACCTCCTTTAATTATTTGCTTGAAATGCTTGGGGCAATTGTATGGTTTCCTTTGGCCCTTTATGGCTAAAAAGGGGGAGAAGAACTATTGTGTTGACAGTAGTATGGGACTTTGGGGAATTGTATGGCCTGTTTTTAAATTTTGTATGTGGGCAATTGTGGGAATTGTGGGATTTTTGTATGGGTAGAATTTATCTTATCTCTAGGTTCTAGTTTATTTAAGCTTAGAACTAGGTTATTTTCTGCTGCATATGTACTCTGATAGGTTAAGTAGTTTTAGCCAAAAATGTGCCAAAGGGGGAGTTTGTTAGTGTTTTTAAGTTGGCATTAATTTTGGTAAAACTAGGCTTTAGCAATGTCATGATAGATGTCATGACATTCAGAGATTGAAGATAAATCCTACCTGCTAAGGATGTTAATGAACAGCTCAGAACTGGAAGCTAAAGCTGTGCTGGAAATTCTGCAGAAAACAGTCTGATGTCATAACAGATGTTATGACATTCAGTGTGACATTCTGTTCTGCAGAATCTGTTTGTTCCTGAGATTTTTCAGGAAGTTTGTTGAGCTGCTAAATATTGTTTTTCTGTTATTAGAAAGCATGCTCACGTGGCTGCTAGGTTAAACTTAATTAAACCTAAATTGGTTGTTGAAAAGACCATGTTTTTAGGAGTAAATTAAGTGAACCCTAGCTATCTTTATGGAAGCCCAAAACTGAAGTTTCAGGACTGCTTCTATAAAAGGAAAAGAACCCTTATAACTGCTGCAACCCTTTTTGAATGTATTGAAGAGAGAGCAGCTTGTTTTTGTGTACTGTTAAGGTTAGTAACAGTTGGTATTGTGTAATTCTAGTTTCTCTTGTGAGCCAAGCAACTATCAATTGATAAGTGCATTGGACTAGGATTTGCTGTAAGGGTAGTTTATCACTCAAAGCTTTAAAGCACGAGTGTTTGTCTCTTGATTGAAGCTGTGAAGCAAGATCAAGATATTTTATTGAAGTGTGTCTTCACAATTCAATTAGTCAATAGGTTGATATCACTGCTGTGATTGAGGGGGAGTGAGTGGGTACTCAGATCTAAGTAGGACTTAGGTTGAAGTTGCATTGGGTAGGTTTTAAGTGAAGGAGATAAACTGGTGGTTTATTCCTGAATTAATTCTACTAATAGTGAATTTCCTCCCTGGCTTGGTAGCCCCCAGATGTAGGTTTGTTGAACCGAACTGGGTGAACAACTTATTGTGTTCTTTACTGCTTTCTGTATTTACTGTGTGAACTGTTAACATAGTGTCAGATACTGTGTCATAACATTCTCTGTGACATCACGTATCTGCTGCCAGGAATTTCAGTTTCATTGAGTAGTGATTAGGTAACCCGGAGGTTTTTTATCTGTAAACCAGAGGTTGTTTACATAAAATAATACTACTGATAGTGGAGTCTTCTTTCTGGCTTGGTAGCCCCTAGATATAGGTTGGTTGAATCGAACTGGGTTAACAATTCTGTTGTGTTTTTATTATTTTCCTGCATTATTGTATTCTACCTTGTCTGTGTTAGTTTTAATGTCGGATCAGATGTCTCGACATCCTTATGTGACATCTGAGTCTGCTGTTGCACCAAAATTTCACTTCTTTTGTTGGCTACAGATAAAAACCAAAAATATGACATATACTCATATCAAATCATAGATCTACCATTCAAATCGTTAAAACTCTAAAACCAAAATAATCAAAGTGAATTAAAATGATGAAAAAAAGAAAACTCATACCAATGATGGATGATGAATCAGTTTCATGGTAATGATGGCAAAATCATTCATTCATTTGAAATACAAACGATTACAGGGATAATGGAAGGAGTTGAAGATTGGAAGAAAATAAAAATCAGAAACAAACAAATTGAAATTTGGAATGTGAGGCCATCCACATGACTTATTGTGGAAAGAGCAGAGTCGTTTTTCTTATATGATAGATAATATTGAAAGAAGAACGTGTGGTTGGAAGTGAAAGTACAAATATAGTAGTTGCTAAGATAGAGAGAAATTAATATGATCCAATATATAAAGAAAGGAATAGAAAACTCTGATATTAATAGAAGATTAATTACTATGCATTGTCAGTGTAAAATTCTTTACACAATCAGATCATCTTAATCATTCACAAATATTTCTTTAAAAATAATTAAAGAAAAAAATTAAATTTTAATAAATATTTAATGATCACGATTCAATGACAGTGTAAAACTACTTTATACGGTCAGTTCATACCAATTAAATTATATTAATATTTAATTAATTATTTTAATACTAATAAATAGGACATATTAGCCGTAGTAGCATATGAAATTATTGTCAAAATAGAAAGGTTGTAACTAAATACATAGCGAATAGCTAAATAAACAAACTGTCCAAACCAATGTTTTAAAAATCGGAGTAAACCGGCCGGTTGAACTGGTTCAATCTTGAACCGTTGTCTAATCCGATTTGATTTGGATCAATAAACACTTTGACCTATAAAATTGTGATAAAATTACTCGAATCACAAAAAACCAAAATAATCATAAAATTGAGACTGATTTTTGTGAACCAGACGATTAAAAAAATCAAAGATAATTTTTTTTTATGTTTTACTTCATTTTATTTCATTGTTTAAATATGAAAAATTAGTTATAGCAAACATTTAAAATTGTATAGATGAAAATAAATAATAAAATTAGAAGACATAAGACAATATAAATACAAATAAAAAGAATTGAAATAATGTAATGTTTGTGAAAAAAAATTTTTTTGAATAACCAAGTTTTTCAAAAATATCAACACATGTCCACCCCCAACCATACCAACATATGTCTATCCCCAACCATACCAACAATACAATCCACAAACTCAACCCCAATACCAAGGTGTTGCGGGCCCATCTATATCACCACTTAGCCCCGACAACGGCATACCTGAAGATGATCAACCATACTTCAATACACTGCAACAAACCCGGTTTTTTAACCAACCAGGTTCAACCTCCAACAACCAAAGACCACATTTCGAGGGCGCACCAAGCAGGAGCCACTTTGTCACACTAAGACAAAGCTTTGAGGATGTAGAGGGCACCCACCTATCCTACAACAGGAATTCTAGAGGTCGAGGTCGGCTGACAGATTTTGAAGACCCGGAGTGCATTGAAGGGTCGTCGACCCAAAACAACAAGAACAAATAAGGGGACGACGTATGACTAGGGGTACGACTAGGGTATTACCACCACCTCGTGAGCCATCTACACGAGTAGTTAGACCTCCGCCTTGCGGGTCATACCAGAGGCCTCCAAGGGCCCCAAGTATGTAAAATATATTGTTGACTGTAAATTGTACTTTTTTGTTGTTTATGCAATAAATAAATAATTTATTATGTGATTATTTTTTTACTAATTCAATAGTTAAATACTTAAATAATTAAATAATGTAATTTTAAAAATAATTTAAATACTATTTGAAATTCCTGGCAGCAGATACGTGATGTCACAGAGAATGTTATGACACAGTATCTGACACTATGTTAACAGTTCACACAGTAAATACAGAAAGCAGTAAAGAACACAATAAGTTGTTCACCCAGTTCGGTTCAACAAACCTACATCTGGGGGCTACCAAGCCAGGGAGAAAGTTCACTATTAGCAGTATCAATTCGAAGACCCTACAGCCAACACACCAGTTGACAGCCTTCTCACTTAATCACTACCCAATGACCCTTTTACCTAAGTCCTACTTAGATATGAGTTCCTACTCACTCCCCCTCAATCACAGCAGTGATATCAACCTATTGATTAATTGAATTGTGAAGACACACTTCAATACACTATCTTGATTTTGCTTCAAAGCTTCAATCAAGAGACAAACACTCGTGCTTTACAGCTTTGAGTGATAAACAACCCTTACAGCAAATCCTAGTCCAATGCACTTATCAATTGATAGTTGCTTGGCTCACAAGAGAAACTAGAATTACACAATACCAACTGTTACTAACCTTAACAGTACACAAAAACAAGCTGCTCTCTCTTCAATACATTCAAAAAGGGTTGCAGCAGTTATAAGGGTTCTTTTCCTTTTATAGAAGCAGTCCTGAAACTTCAGTTTTGGGCTTCCATAAAGATAGCTAGGGTTCACTTAATTTACTCCTAAAAACATGGTCTTTTCAACAACCAATTTAGGTTTAATTAAGTTTAACCTAGCAGCCACGTGAGCATGCTTTCTAATAACAGAAAAACAATATTTAGCACTCAACAAACTTCGAAAAATCTCGGAACAAGATTGAGCGAATGTCACCGAATGTCATAACATCATTATGGCATCGATCTTTTAAATTTCCGATGACTTTAGCTTCCGTTCGAGTGTCTTTTAACATCCTTAGCAGGTAGGATTTATCTTCAATCTCTGAATGTCATGACATCTATCATGACATTTGTAACACCCCATCTAAATACCCCGAAATATATTAATTAAATTAACATTTAAATCATCTTTAATCAGAGTTTAACACGGTAATCACGGGATGTCACAATTAATAGGTAAAAATAAAACTTCATTCAAACAGTAGCCATGCTACACTGAGGATCAACACCTTCAAAATAATTCAATATAGATAAGACCATGTCTTACACAGCGGAAAACATCATAACCAAACACGGAATAATTCCATTATTATTATTCCCAACAAAGTTTTAAATAATTAATAAACCAATATCTAATTCCTCATCTAACATTCCCCAGTGTTACAATCTAATCAGAGCATGACACTGACTCGCGTACTAAACGATAAGCTCTAGAGCCATCCTCACCGACTCCTCAGTTGCTAACTTTAATCTGAAATGGTAAGTAAGGGTGAGACTTCTCATAATTAAAGCATATTATAAGCTTCTCAATTAACAATATATTTCAAGCATTAACCCACCCATTTCAACATAACTTCATATTCCATACACAATCACAACCATATAATCATCATGCATAACCACATCAATCGAAAATAGTAACAGGAAGACATCCTAACATGTTACTATTCCACACAATCGAAATGCACTCAATGCATGCGGTACCGACTCGTGACTCAAAGTCACCCAACACTGATCCATCACCAACCGGATACAGTACCATCGATTCGTCCATAAACACCCGGACACGAATCCAGCCTAACCACCCATCCTCACTCGGGTATCGGTTATCGGCAATCCAAGTCAAATTCCGCACAATGGGAATTAACTTCACCAAAACAATGCATATGCACGCACATCACCGGATGCAACATTAATCAGTCTATGTATACATTCATTTAACATAACTGAATCACAACAATCAACATGCATACATCTAACATCAGCATAAACATGCAAACCAATCAACATGATATAATCACCTATCATGAAATAATTCATCACCGAGCATAAATATGCTAAACACGTACCCTTCAATTGGTAAGACTATCACCAGTATATATCACAACAATGACAACTAAGGTCAACAACCATCAGGCATATACAACACCAACAAACACATGATATTAATACAATCATGAATACACCAATCATCATAAACCGAATCAAACTCAAAAACAGGATATTCCAACCATCATGCATACAAATAACCACAACATAACACGCTTTTCATTCACTCAGTGTCAATATACTCATCACCACAGTTTCCCTGTTACATGCACCTCAAAGTGCGTCAGTCAATAATTGTTTGTTTCGAAATTTGCCTCTTTTTCAAAATAATTTCAACTTTTAGAAAATCTTTCCATTTTATAAGATAGAGCATTAAATTTAAGAAACAACGTCCAAAACGGCGCTCAAAACGGACTTACGGTTTGAAAGTTATGAGTTTTTAAAGTTTGGAAAATTTTCAAAAGTTTTGGAACCGGTTCCTCCACAGAGTAACGGTTCCTAACTCAAAAATACACGCCCGGAAAATGTATGGGGAACCGGTTCCTCCAGTGAGAACCGGTTCCCAGTAAAATTTCATTTTACGGAAAATTAACGTGGAACCGGTTCCTCCCACACAGGAACCGGTTCCTGAGTTCAAAAATACCATTTTCACCATTTTAAAAGCTGGAACTCGGGTTCTCCCACTGGGGAACCGGTTCCCACGACCATCAGACCCAAAAATTTAGTTTTTGACAGCATTATTTCCCAAAACCATTTCCTCTTTATTCCAAAACGTGCCACACATTCCGACACCATAAATTCACTCATTCATCATCAATAACATACAATATAACACGTTTTATTCGTCAGTAATGATCCTATATCATACAGATCCATTAATCTATACATTCTGACACAACCTGACATCATCTGACACCATTAGGTATACACCCATGGAAACTTAGAAATCCCTAAACATAGATTTCCTAACATGCTATGATCTATAATATTAAAATCAAAACCGATAATAAACCATAATCAATCGAAATCACCCTTACCTTATGGGTTCTTGAATTCGACACCTTAGGTCTTCTTCCTCCTTTTCTCCTCTTCTCAATTCCACGTGTGAGTTTTCTCCAAAAGATCTTTTTCCTCTTTTCCTTCTTTTATTTCTTTTATTATTCTAACATAATAAAAATAACATAATTAATGTGAGTAGAGTCTTTTACTCCTCACACCCTCACTTTATTCATCATACCACCAATAAACCCACTTCCATTTAATTCAATTGACTTCAATAATCCAAAATATTAAATATTACATTCCTAATTAAATTAATAATTAAAAATCGTAATTATTTAATAATCGATTTATTCGGGGTGTCACAACTCTCCCCCACTAAAAGAGTTTTCGTCCTCGAAAACACAACCTAGACGAACAGTTCGGGATATGAGTCCTTCATCTGACTCTCCAGTTCCCATGTAACATTTCCATCTGCTGGTCCTCCCAAGCTACTCTTACCAATGCGATCTCTTTGACTGCAATCGTTTCAACTCTTCACGATCAAAGAGATACTTGAGCTCTTATGATCACTAATACCTCAAACCGAGAACCATATAAATAATGCCTCCCCAACATCTAAACAAATACAACAGCTGCCAACTCTAAATCATGAGTCGGACAACTCTTTTCATGCACTTTCAATTGTCGTGAAGCATAAGCCACAACCTGCTTATCTTGCATCAACACACCACCTAATCCCATTAATGGTGCGTCACAGTACACAACAACAGACTTAGTCGGATTCGACAAAATGAAGATCGGAGCACTAGTCAACCTCCTCTTCAGCTCTTGAAATCCTTCCTTCCAACTATCACGTCATGTTTGACATCATTTCCAATATCACTAACAAATATCCTTCTTATTCAACCACTAGAATCCCACGATCCATTGCTATCGGGTTAAGAATACATCACTCGACTTCTTACCCCTTCACTCTAGGGTACATGATTTATCACTTCACCACACTGCAACACAATTATAATAACCTCTACATAACCGCAATGTCCACAACATTTATACACAATGCTAGTACCACTAGGCTACGTTCCAACGATAGAGCTTGCAAATTAATACATCTATTATAATGGATGTAACATCAATAAGACATAGAACCCTTCACCTAAGAATTCTATTCTGAAATTTCTAATAGTTTCATAAACTCCACACCTTCTAACGTTTAATTTGTGACTTCCAAAAAAATAAAAATAAAATCATACTCGCATAACAAAGTGCATCACGTTATGCTTTCGCTACGCAACTCTGATTAATTACCTTAAGTCATTATCTTCATTTGATTTTCATCAACTACCAGCTCTACAAGTTTCACATTTTATCTTTAGACTTTTTCCTTAATATCTATCAGAAATCACCGTTCAACTTCTTACATTCTAAACTTTCCACTCCGCGGCTTCAACTTGCATACACACTCAAGTCTCCGACCCGCTAGATAATTTCCAAGTCTTTTTCATAGTCCTTTTCCTCTTAGTTTCATGCGAATTGATGAACTACTATCTTCTCATTAGAACGTCAACCACTTCACACACTATCAAGCTTGCAAGATGAGTCTATTAAATCCAACACGATCCCGTCTATTATCAACAAGAGATTAAGGGTGATCAGTTCCTCAATTTGTCAATAGATAGTCGGCAATCACAATGGAGTATAAACCACCGTACCAAACTATAATAGCGTTCCTTTAGAACTTGTGCTCGAAGTCACCCAAGCACCATGGTTCAATAATCTTCCTTTAAGGTTTACAACTTCTTCCACACATATTTCTCATTTGATATCGACAATGAGATACCGTCGATCGGACAGTTTACATAATCTTCTTCACACTCACTTAGCATCACACGATTGTTAAGTATTTTCCCCTTCATGAGATGCTAACACACCAAATACACCATAACTCATTTTGTTTCCATTTGAAGTCCTTATCCATGCGGAGAACTTTAACAACATTCACAACTCTTAGTCTCCCTTTAAATCTCATAACATCTAGGATCCATACATGCTCAATCTGAATCTTATTTCAAATGCAATCTCGGTAATACACCTCATCATATGATCGGTAAAAGAAACTTCCAACATTTTCTTAACACATGTCAATATTTTGACATCTTAAACATAATTGCATTTCCTATCGAATTTATTTTTCCTCTAATTATCACTTATCTTTTCCTCAGAAGCTAACGTCACTTATCCATCCTTAATCGACATAAGCTGCATCTCTAATACTTGTCGCACTCTTATTAATACCAACATCTCATTCATTAAAAATATATCATTCTTGACCTCGTCTCAAATAACTGCGACTGTTACTGGTTATGTCCATGAAATCTTCCAATACCCGCAACAAATTTTGGACTTTCCCTACAACACTCGTCGACCTCGGATGGGTCTACCGCATTACCGTCACTTGAGATAACATGATAAAGAAAGCTCACATCCTCATACCGTAATCTACACCATGAAAACTTAACAAAACTCTACTATCTCTCGAAGTTGGAATTCACCTCACAACATTCAACATACCTATACCGAGTTTTAGAAGCTTATCTCTAACTATCTTCATCCTTAACCTGACCACGAAGGTAAGTTAATCTAAACTCAACTTTACCGAAGGCATACTTTCCAACTAATTGATCCATCAAATCACCAACAATTTGAAATAGATATTTAGTCTCAATCACCACTTAAATCAGTTATCAAAAATCCACACGCAATTCGCGCTACTCCCTTCCTCCTTGACTAAGGAAATTAGAGCTCTCCAAACAATACACTTGGTTTTACAAATCCATTTCACTGCGCATCTTCCAATAGCTTCTTCAATTCCCTTAACTCAAAAGTTGACATCTTGTACGGTGTCATAGAAATAAGTTTTGTACCAAGAACGACATCAACAACAACTCTGATTCTCCTCAAACATCATTACATGATAAATAAATTACTTTCAGGTGCTAGGACCATTTTTAAAACAAAGTTCATCACATTATCTTTCCAATGCTTCAAACGGAACTCAAATCAGGCATCCAAAACTCAAGTTATGAATCTTACAAGTTTTCGGAAGAAATCTTAGAAATCAATTCCACTAATAGGTAGTCGATTTCCACCTTGTGGGAGTGAGAAATCCCAAAACATCCTCGAATACAACATTTGGGATCCTAACTTCAACATACCGCAACACACATCGTTCTCCATGATCACTTGCGTCAGGTTACAATTCCAATAACCAATTCACACCACTACATACTTTATATCAACCATTGACACAATCATTCTTTTCAAGAACACAAAGTAACTCACAGAGCTCCACAATCAATGGAAGTGTTACAACCTTCCCACCACACCACTTCATCTTCTCAAAGTCATCCTTCTTAATTACCAAATATCTTCTAGGCCAAGAATATGCATCGACTCATCATAACAATTCATAATCGCTTGGTTTAACTTCAAACATCCAACCCAAGGATGACCTCCGATTAATCCAACATCTTGCTCGACGATGAGTCGCTATTATTCCCATGGAAGCGTCGGAACTCACACCTCAAATGGAACATCATTGTCCATAACATCGTCCTCCACTCCTGATGCGAACAACACAAGCACTTAATTGTCACCACTTAAGAGAACCTTATCGACCATCATCTGAATTCTCGAATTCGTAATCCCTCAAATTCGGAAAACTACGCGTCTAATCAACATCTACACTGTAACCAATAGCACATCGATCCAACTCTTCGCACGAACATCTTAGAAGCAAAGTTTCTCCCCACTTGCTTCAAACCACTCCTGCAACGGATAACCGGGAAAAACAAGCGATGCGATGTTGTTTCAAACACATGTCGTATCTGAAAGAGTAATGACATTAAGACCTGGTCACAATGACCGACTATGCTCGATACCACTATTGTAACACCCCATCTAAATACCCGAAATATATTAATTAAATTAACATTTAAATCATCTTTAATCGAGTTTAACACGGTAATCACGGGATGTCACAATTAATAGGTAAAAATAAAACTTCATTCAAGCGGTAGCCATGCTACGAGGATCAACACCTTCAAAATAATTCAATATAGATAAGACCATGTCTTACACAGCGGAAAACATCATAACAAAACACGGAATAATTCCATCATTATTATTCCCAACAAAGTTTTAAATAATTAATAAACCAATATCTAATTCCTCATCTAACATTCCCCAGTGTTACAATCTAATCAGAGCATGACACTGACTCGCGTACTAAACGATAAGCTCTAGAGCCATCCTCACCGACTCCTCAGCTGCTAACTTTAATCTGAAATGGTAAGTAAGGGTGAGACTTCTCATAATTAAATCATATTATAAGCTTCTCAATTAACAATATATTTCAAGCAGATTAACCCACCCATTTCAACATAACTTCATATTCCATACACAATCACAACCATATAATCATCATGCATAACCACAATCAATCAGAAAATAGTAACACTGGAAGACATCCTAACATGTTACTATTCCACACAAAGTCACCCAACACTGATCCATCACCAACCGGATACAGTACCATCGATTCGTCCATAAACACCCGGACACGAATCCAGCCTAACCACCCATCCTCACTCGGGTATCGGTTATCGGCAATCCAAGTCAAATTCCGCACAATGGGAATTAACTTCACCAAAACAATGCATATGCACGCACATCACCAGCATGCAACATTAATCAGTCTATGTATACATTCATTTAACATAACTGAATCACAACAATCAACATGCATACATCTAACATCAGCATAAACATGCAAACCAATCAACATGATATAATCACCTATCATGAAATAATTCATCACCGAGCATAAATATGCTAAACACGTACCCTTCAATTGGTAAGACTATCACCAGTATATATCACAACAATGACAACTAAGGTCAACAACCATCAGGCATATACAACACCAACAAACACATGATATTAATACAATCATGAATACACCAATCATCATAAACCGAATCAAACTCAAAAACAGGATATTCCAACCATCATGCATACAAATAACCACAACATAACACGCTTTTCATTCACTCAGTGTCAATATACTCATCACCACAGTTTCCCTGTTACATGCACCTCAAAGTGGGTCAATAATAATTGTTTGTTTGAAATTTGCCTCTTTTCAAAATAATTTCAACTTTTAGAAAATCTTTCCATTTTATAAGATAGAGCATTAAATTTAAGAAACAACGTCCAAAACGGCGCTCAAAACGGACTTACGGTTTGAAAGTTATGAGTTTTTAAAGTTTGGAAAATTTTCAAAAGTTTTCAGTGGAACCCGGTTCCTCCACAGTAACCGGTTCCCAACTCAAAAATACACCCCTGGAAAATGTATGGGAACCGGTTCCTCCGTAGGAACCGTTCCCAGTAAAATTTCATTTTGGAAAATTAACGTGGAACCGGTTCCTCCCACACAGAACCGGTTCTGAGTTCAAAAATACCATTTTCACCATTTTAAAAGTTGGAACCGGGTTCTCCCAGGGGAACCGGTTCCCACGACCATCGACCAAAAATTTAGTTTTTGACATTATTTCCCAAAACCATTTCCTCTTTATTCCAAAACGTGCCACATTCCGACACCATAAATTCACTCATTCATCATCAATAACATACAATATAACACGTTTTATTAAAGAATGATCCTATATCATACAGATCCATTAATCTATACATTCTGACACAACCTGACATCATCTGACACCATTAGGTATACACCCATGGAAACTTAGAAATCCCTAAACATAGATTTCCTAACATGCTATGATCTATAATATTAAAATCAAAACCGATAATAAACCATAATCAATCGAAATCACCCCTTACCTTGTGGGTTCTTCGAATTCCGACACCTTAGGTCTTCTTCCTCCTTTTCTCCTCTTCTCAATTCCACGTACAGTGAGTTTTCTCCAAAAAGATCTTTTTTCCTCTTTTCCTTCTTTTATTTCTTTTATTATTCTAACATAATAAAAATAACATAATTAATGTGAGTAGAGTCTTTTACTCCTCACACCCTCACTTTATTCATCATACCACCAATAAACCCACTTTCATTTAATTCAATTGACTTCCAATAATCCAAAATATTAAATATTACATTCCTAATTAAATTAATAATTAAAAATCGTAATTATTTAATAATCGATTTATTCGGGGTGTCACAACATTGCTGAAGCCTAGTTTTACCAAACATAATGCCAACTTAAAAACACTAACAAACTCCCCCTTTGGCACATTTTTGGCTAAAACTACTTAACCTATCAGAGTACATATGCAGCAGAAAATAACCTAGTTCTAAGCTTAAATAAACTAGAACCTAGAGATAAGATAAATTCTACCCATACAAAAATCCCACAATTCCCACAATTGCCCCATATACAAAATTTAAAACAGGCCATATACAATTCCCAAGGATACACTTCCCCAAAGTCCCATACTACTGTTAACACAGTAGTTCTTCTCCCCCTTTTTAGCCATAAAGGGCCAAAGGAAACCATACAAGTCCCCCAAACTTTTAATCAAACAGTGCCAAAAACAAGTATACCAGCATATAATTAGGTACCAGCATAAGTATACAGGGATACATTTTTTGTTCAGGCCTTACACATCTGTCAATAAAAATTACAAGCAACCAAAATGAAACACAAATGGGAGAAAACAAAAGAAACAAAACAGAACAGAACATTGACAGAACACCAGCAACAGGGAACAATTGACAGAAAATTGACAAATCAAAATGGAAGCAACACAGCAACTTAGTTAGTTGCTCTCCTTTGCTGAAGAGGCATCTTCATTGTTAGCAGCATCATCAGCAGCATCAGCATTACCAGAAGCTTGATCAGACTTTGCAGGTCCAGCAGCTTTCCTTCTCTTGGCCATTGGTGTTCTTTTGCATTTTGAACAGCCAGCAAATTTAGCTCTATACTTCTTTGAAGAAGTTCCAGTTCTGGTTATTTTTTCATCTAGAGAACAAGAACTACCACCCTTTGCTTTGGCAGGGAAATCAGCAGAAGAATTAGGGTCCACAAGAGTTGCCTGGATGTGATCATCAGATGTCATGACATCCTTTGTGACATCTGGATCTTGTGCTAAACTAGGGCTAGCAGGCCTTTGATTAAGGGGAACAGAAATTCCAGGAACAGTGTGATTTTCGTCTAGAACTCTGGTGACTATCCTAGCAATGACTTCTTCTACATACTTGGTTCCTTCCCTATTTCTTATCTCAGGGGGAACAGATGAAGATGATGCAGAAATCTTACCAGTGGAAACTGCTGAGTCTTGAAAATTCCGTGCATGCTGATTTTGAAGATCAGTTGCCATTGAACGCTGAGGGGAGACCTTCACAGGTTCAACATTCATGGCTGCAGCGATTGCCCTAATCTCAGCCATGGTGGGAGATGAACAGTCAGAGTCTTGGGATGAAGAGGATGAAGAAGACATATTTCTCTGGGATATATTGAGGAACTGACAAAGAACTTGAAAGTATATTGTGGGTGGAGAGGAAATGATACTTTCAATAAGAGAGACTATTATATGGAGGTGTCTCTTGATATTCTTGAAACCTTTAAAAATAAGAAGGAAATAAAGAAATGACCCATTCAACTTTATTTGAAATACACGGTTTCTTCTCCTCTTTTTAAGCAATTTTAATTGCTACAATTCCTCATATTGACAAATGCCCAGTTTGCTCCTTAAGTTCTCAAATTGACTAGCGTCAAGAGCTTTAGTAAATATGTCAGCCAGTTGAAGTTCAGTGACTACATGGTCCAGTTTAATCACTTTCTCCTCCACAAGGTCTCTGATGAAGTGATGTCTTATGTCAATGTGCTTAGTCCTACTGTGTTGTATAGGATTCTTTGAAATATTAATAGCACTTAGATTGTCACAGTACAATGTCATGACATCCTGTGTGACATTGTACTCAGACAGCATCTGCTTCATCCAGACCATTTGAGAACAACGCTACCGGCTATGTATTCTTTCATGGACAAGGACACAGTTTGCTTCTTGAACCAAGAAACAAGATTGTTTCCTAAGAAGAAGCATCCTCCGAGGTACTTTTTTCATCAGACTACCGGCCAGTCGGCATCACAATAACCGGACAAAATGGGTTCACATCCATGGGAATACGAGGATACCATAGCTGCAGGTTCCATTCACATACTTGAATTCTTTTCACGGTTGATGTGACTCACTTTAGGTTCGACTTGGTATCTTGCACGACCCCAACAAAAATGCAATGTCGGTCTGGGGTTAGATACAACAAGCTCCCTATCATACTTCTATCTGACTTTGGTCTACCTTTTCACCATTTGTGTCCTTGGACAACTTCACATGTGTGGGAGCAGGAGTCCTTTTATGGCTGGCATTCTCCATTCCAAACTTTTTGACAATATTTCTTGCATATTTGCTCTGTGAGAGGAATGTTGAGTCTCCCATCTGTGTGACTTGCAGACCAAGAAAGTAGGTCAACTCTCCCATAAGACTCATTTCAAACTCGGCTTGCATTTGATTGGCAAAATGTTTCACCATTGAGTCTGACATTCCACCAAATAATATGCCATCCACATAAATTTGAGCAACCATTATATTTCCTCCTTCATTCTTGACAAAGAGAGTTTTATCCAAGCCTCCTTTTCAGTAGCCTTTGTCTGTAAGGAACTTGGTTAGCCTTTCATACCAGGCCCTAGGAGCTTGCTTTAGTCCATATAGGGCTTTCCTTAGTTTGTAGACATGATCAGGGAAACTTGGATCCACAAATCCTTTAGGCTGTTCTACATATACTTCCTCATTTAAGTACCCATTTAGGAAGACACTTTTCACATCCATCTGAAATAGTTTAAATTTCAGAATGCAAGCAACCCCTAGAAGAAGCCTGATTGATTCCAGTCTAGCCACTGGTGCAAAAGTCTCATCAAAATCAATCCCTTCCACCTGAGTGTAACCCTGAGCAACAAGTCTAGCTTTATTCCTGGTGACTGTCCCTTCTGCATCAGACTTGTTCTTGTAGATCCATTTTGTGCCAATGATGTTTGTTCCTTCTGGCCTAGGAACTAATTCCCATACTTCATGTTGTTTGAATTGGTTCAATTCATCTTGCATTGCTCCAATCCAGAATTCATCACTTAGAGCTTCTTTGACATTTTTTGGCTCTATCTTTGACACAAAGCAAGAGTTTGAGACAGTTTCTCTGGATCTTGTAATGACACCTTTGGTTGGGTCCCCAATAATGAGATCCTTTGGATGATCTTTCTGAATTCTGATGGAAGGATCTTTATTGACTTCCTCTAGTTCAGATATTGGAGGAGAAGGTTCAGGTACATCTTCCTTATCAGGTACTTGAGGTGATGTCTCAAACCATGTCACAACATCATATGGGACATTGTGTTCCTGATGATGATCATCAACAATGACATTAATAGATTCCATCATAACCTGGGTTCTGGAGTTGAATGCCCTATATGCTCTGCTGTTAGTGGAGTATCCCAGAAAAATGCCTTCATCACTCTTAGAATCCATTTTTTTCCTTTGATCATGATCTGTCAGAATATAGCATTTACTGCCAAATACATGGAAATATTTCACAGTTGGTTTTCTTCCCTTCCATAGTTCATACAGGGTGGAGGAAGATCCCTTTCTTAGGGTGACCCTATTGTGAACATAGCAAGCTGTATTCATAGCTTCAGCCCAAAAATGAATAGGAAGATTCTTAGCATGAATCATTGCTCTGGCAGATTCCTGTATGGTCCTATTCTTTCTTTCCACCACCCCATTTTGTTGAGGCGTTATAGGAGAGGAAAACTCATGATTAATTCCTTCTGAGGAGCAGAATTCATCACATTTGTTGTTCTCAAACTCCTTTCCATGATCACTTCTTATTCTGACAATATAACTTTCCTTCTCTCTTTGAAGTCTTTTGCATAGCTCCTTAAAGACATCAAACACATCAGATTTTTCTTTGATGAAGTTTATCCAGGTAAATTTGGAGAAGTCATCCACAACAACATAGACATATCTTTTTCCACCAAGGCTTTCAACCTGCATAGGCCCCATCAAATCCATATGAAGCAGCTCTAGCACTCTGGAAGTGGTCAGATGTCTAGACATTGGGTGTGACATTACGGTTTGCTTTCCAACTTGACATTCACCACGGACTCTTCCTTCATCAATATGGGTTTTGGTATCCTCTCGACCCTCCATAGTGATGATCTTTTCATCCCTACGAGATGCGATGTCCAAGTTTTTGATGCCATAGCTTTACCTCCTTTTCATCCTTGTCGTAGAACACAGAGAGGTTGGTGTTCTCGATTCCACATGTAGTTGTCCTTTGATCGACTCCTCTCATAACAACTTCGATTATCATTGATTACAAGGCATTCGGACACGTGAAGTTGACTTTAAATCCCATATCACATAGTGACTTATGCTTATGAGATTAGCGGTCAAGCCTTTTACCGAACACTCCATTTAGATTTGGAACTCCAGAGCGTCCGGTTTCCAACACCCTTGATTTCTCCTTTAGCTCCATCTCCAAAAGTAACAAAATTGGTAGAGTGAGGTTTGACATTATTGAAGATTTTTATACGGTCATATGCTTGGAACATCCGTCAAAGTACCAATCTTCCTTGCGGACACTCACGAGAGAGGTGTGTGCTATCAATCTTGATCCTCTTCTTCCACTTTTGAGTGTAGGGTACTTTGATGTTCTTAGGCTCAACATAGGAGTCGATTGGGGAACCCATGTAACCTATAGCGGAAGGGTTTTATGTGTCCAAACCTTCCACAATGGTGACATCTCCATCTTTGAAACTTCTTATTCATGTTTCTCGATCGATGTTGGCCCCAATGTTGTGACATCTGCTTTGACATTGGCCTATTAGATCTGGTCTTCTTCTGTTATCGACCAATTTCTTTGCATCTACATGCCGAGCGGGAACATTTCTTTTTTGACATACATCGGCTGCTTTGGTTTCCCATCCTCTTCTTTTCTTGTCACTATGATTCCTTTTCATCACATATCCTAGACCATGCTTATTTCCGACATTTTGTCCACTCAAGAATTTCTTCCAGCTTATCAGTTCCATTGGTCAACATCTTGACAGACTTAGTCATATGGTCAAGCTTGGATTTCAACACTATAATCTCACTATTGAGATGACTTATAGTGATTGTATTCCCCTTCTTCTCGACTTCGACTTCACATTTTCGCCTCCAACTTCTCAATCGACTTTTTGTTTTCATTTCGACATACTTCACCACTACGGTTTCTTGTAAGTATCAGCAAGTTCTTCAAAGGTCACTTCCTCATCACTAGAGTCATCATCAGGATTGCCACTTTCAGAAGATGTAGTGACAAGTTTGGTTGATTCCTCTTCAGCATCACTGCTTGATTCACCATCAGACCAAGTAACATTCATTCCTTTCTTTTGTTTTTTAAGAAAGGTAGGACATTCAGTTCTAATATGCCCAAATCCTTCACATCCATGACATTGGACTTTACTGCCTTGACTTCCTTTTTCTTCTGACTTGGATCTTCTTTGGATTCATAAGATCTGCGATGTCGATGCAATGTCCTTGACATGTGACCTTGACTTTGGATCAATTCTCTGATCGGTTTGTTGAGCTGTCTTCCAAGCATGGCTATAGCTTCGATATCTTCTCCTCATCTTCCTCCTTGCATTCCTCTTGAATTGGATACAAGTGCTATGCTCTTGTTCTTCTTGTCAACACCGATTCCCATCTCAAAAGTCATAAGAGATCCTATCGGTTCTTCAACCTTCAAGGTCTGATGTCCCGAGCCTCCTATTGCGGTGACTTTCATTGCAAATCTCTTAGGCAAGGATCGAGAATCTTTCTCACCGCTTCTCTTGACATCTTTTCACCAAGTGCTCTTGAGGCATTGGCAATTTCAAAATATTCATGTGAAATTCATGAATATTCTCATCTTCCTTCATCTTCAAATTCTCAAATTTGGTAGTGAGCATCTGAAGTCTTGACATCTTCACCTTGGATGTTCCCTCATGAGTAGTTACGAGAGTGTCCCAAACATCCTTGGCCAACTCACATTGATGAACGGTCAAGATATTCCTCAATACCATTGAGAGCATTCAATGCTTTAGAGTTCCTAGAGCTAGCTCTTCTTCCTCTTTGCTCCATTCCTCCTCGGGTTTCAAGGCGGTAGTCCCATCTTTCTCAAGCTTGGTGGGATGTTTCCATCCTTTATCAACAGCTCTCCAAGCTTTAATGTCCACTGATCTTAAGAAGGCAACCATACGAGGCTTCCAGTACTCATAATTAGACCCATCCAGAATAGGTGGTCTTCCTCCAAATCCTCCTTCTTTATCCATTACGCCAGAAACTATTATCCCTAGATCTCACCCAGAAATAACAAGCGGGTGCTCGATGCCAATTGAAATTCTGGCAGCGGATCGTGATGTCACGAGAGAATGTTATGACACGATGTCGACACTATGCTAACATTCACCGGAAATCGAAGCGATAAAGGACACAATAAGTTGTTCACCCAGTTCGGTTCAACAAACCTACATCTGGGGGCTACCAAGCCAGGGATAAAGTTCACTATTAGTAGTATCAATTCAAAGACCCTACAACCAACACACCTGTTGATAGCCTTCTCACTTAATCACTACCCAATGACCCTTTTACCTAAGTCCTACTTAGATATGAGTTCCTACTCACTCCCCCTCAATCACAGCAGTGATATCAACCTATTGACTAATTGAATTGTGAAGACACACTTCAATAAAATATCTTGATCTTGCTTCACAGCTTCAATCAAGAGACAAACACTCGTGCTTTAAAGCTTTGAGTGATAAACTACCCTTACAGCAAATCCTAGTCCAATGCACTTATCAATTGATAGTTGCTTGGCTCACAAGAGAAACTAGAATTACACAATATCAACTGTTACAAATCCTAACAGTACACAAACACAAGCTGCTATCTCTTCAATACATTCAAAGGGCGCATCACAGTTGTAAGGGTTGATTTCCTTTTATAGAAGCAGTCCTGAAACTTCAGTTTTGGGCTTCCATAAAGATAGCTAGGGTTCACTTAATTTAATCCTAAAAACATGGTCTTTTCAACAACCAATTTAGGTTTAATTAAGATTAACCTAGCAGCCACGTGAGCATGCTTTCTAATAACAGAAAAACAATATTTAGCAGCTCAACAAACTTCCTGAAAAATCTCAGGAACAAACAGATTCTGCAGAACAGAATGTCACACTGAATGTCATAACATCTGTTATGACATCAGACTGTTTTCTGCAGAATTTCCAGCACAGCTTTAGCTTCCAGTTCTGAGCTGTTCATTAACATCCTTAGCAGGTAGGATTTATCTTCAATCTCTGAATGTCATGACATCTATCATGACATTGCTGAAGCCTAGTTTTACCAAACATAATGTCAACTTAAAAACACTAACACTATTAATAATTAAATAAAAAGTAATAATATAGTATATAAATAATTTTATTAAAAAAGCAAAAAAAAAATTGGTGGTTGTATGAGACACTGGAGCTCCCATCTTCTCAGCTTTGCTGGTAGGATTCAACTAGTAAATAGTGTGGTTTTTGGTTGTGTTAACTATTGGATGAGCTGCCCCCCTCTCCCTAAGGATGTGATTAAGAAGCTGGCCTCTATGAGTAGATCTTTTGTGTGGACTGGTAAAGGTAATCCTTCGAGAAAATCTCCTGTTGCTTGGGAGTTGGTGTGTGCTCCTAAGAAGCAGGGGGAATTTGGCATTATTAATTTGTATATCTGGAACAAGTTGTGTCTTTGCAGGCTGTTGTGGAATCTTTGCAACAAAGCTGATAGTTTGTGGGTGAGGTGGGTTCACACATACTTTGTAAAGAATGATGATATTATGCAGATGGGAATAAGGGATAATGGGTCGTGGATTCTTAAGAACATTCTGAAAATTAGGGCGGAAGCTGTTAGATTGGTGCAGTGGAACGGGCTGGACATAAATGTTAAGTTCAATATGAAAAATGATTATAGGGACCTGTTAAAGCATTTGCCTAAAGCTAGTTGGGCGGGTCTTATCTGTAAGAATAATGCTAGACCTAGAGTTGTCTTCCTACTGTGGCTGGCCTGTCAAAGAAGAATGGCTACCAAGGATAGGCTCTTGAAGATTGGGAGTAAACTTCAGCCTGATTGCATTTTTTGTGACTGCCATGAGAATTTGCAGCACCTTCTTTTTCAGTGCAGGTACACGAAAGGAATTTGGGAAGAGGTTCTAATGTGGTTAAATATCAAGCATGAAGTCAAAGGGTGGGACCAGGAATATACTTGGCTTTTGAAAGTATGTAACAACAAAAATTGGCGGAGTTAGTTTGTTAAGGTTGCTATTGCTGAGACAATATACGAGATCTGGTGGGATAGGAATAAAATTGTGTATAGAAATGAGTATAACAATAGAAATACTGTTAGAATTATTATAGATAATATTGTCAATAGAGTGTGGATGTATCCCAAATATAGAGATAAAGTCGCTCACCTTTAGATGCATTAGGATAATTTGGTTCGATTGGTGTTGTGTTGGCTGAACCCTATGGGTTGCCGTGTTCTGTATGGTTTTTTGGTTATAATATAATCTTTATTTCCAAACAAAAAAAAGAAAAAAATTTTAATTTTTCAAAGAAGTCGCCATTTGGAGTGACGACTTGCTCCCTATCCAGTAAGATGTCGTCATGTGAACTGACGACTTGTGTGAAAAATAAGTGTAGTCGCCATTTGGAGTGGCGATATAATATTTTTTTCTCTAAAAATTAGTCATTTCAGTAATTTTTCTAAAGACGTAGTTATTTTTGAAATTTGTTTGAAAAATTTGATTATTAAAAAAAAAATCGTTTGTGAACATGGCGTCAGGGACGGACCTATATAAGGTATTGTGTAGGCATTGACCCCCACTTTTTATATACATAGATGACTATTATTAAGAATATGAATTAATAAAATCTTCTACGGTTACGGTTAAGCAAACAATATACAAGACCCCACTAAATTAAAAGCTAATTATCTATTGCCTACAGTTGTTTAAAGAGACGGTTCCACTTTCAAAATTGGAAATTTCCCTGTTTCACTTTTTCAAATGCATACTTCTTTGAAATCAATTAAATATTAAATCTCTTTATAATAAATTTATTATAATTAAAAAGATAAATTTAAAAAAAGTGAGAGTCTCATATACTTATTTATGTAACAATACTTATTTGTTGAGTTTAATTCTCTCCATCTCCATTCACTCATATAATTATTATATATCCTGTTTAACATCATTCATCGGTTGGTGTTTTTTTTGTGTCTTTTCCATTTTTTCATTTCACTCACATAATTGAATTTTCTTTTATATTTAACATCATTCTTCTGTTGTTTTTTTCTGTGTCTTCTTCATTTTTCACTTCTATTCAGTGTTTTAAAAACCGGACCGGATCGGCCGGTCGGACCGGTTGAACCGGGAACCGACCAGGTAATCAGCCTGGTTCAATAGTTGGATCGGGAATGTCGTTGAACCGGTAAAAACCGATAAGAACCAGTGAAAATCAAAAAAACTGGCGGTTTTCTAAAACCGGTGGTTCAACAGTATTTTTTAATTTTTTTATTCAAATTTTTAAATTTTAAAAAAAATATGCAATTTAAATTTTTTATTTATTTGAATTATTTTATTAAAATATCATATTTTTAAAATATTTAAAATATTTAAAATTTAAATTTAAATTATCAAATTGTGAATTTATTTATAAAATGATATTTAAAAAAAAATAGTTCTAATTATATTTTGTAGAGATTGAGTCATCTGGTTCGACAAGTTTTATACCTATATCGTTTTGTTATAAAGGTCGGTTTAATCAACTGAGTTATTCGGTTCAATCCGGTTTAGTCATGCGGTTCGACCAGTGATCCAGTGGTTCAACCAATAAACCAATGACCCAGTACCTTTACCGGTTTGATCTCCGATCCGGTTTTTAAAACATTGTTTCTATCTCTATTGTTAATATTTTAAAAGGAAAATTGTATAAGCTTTTTCTAATCTAATGAATTTATTATACTTTATTTCGGTGATCAAATCATTGCGGACATATATTGTTTTTTTGTTAATTTATTAAGATTAAACTTTGTTGATGATAGAAAATGTATTCTTAGTTAGTATTTTGTAGTGTTTGTTTGAATTATTGTATTTGAATATGATTTTTATAGCATGAAAAAAATTAAAACAATCGTGAAATAACGTCAAATTTCATATTATTATTAAAGTGATAGAGAATAAATATATATATATATATATATATATATATATATATATATATATATATATATATATATATATATATATATATTATTTATTTATTGACCCTACTATACAAAATTTGGATCCGTCCCTACATAGCGTAAATGATTTTAGTCTTTTTACATAGCGTAAATGATTTTAGTCTTGAAAGAGATATAAAAATTTATACTAATGACAAATTTGTAGCTTTAAGATAAATAATTAGTACAAATATATAAATATTTATTTATTTTAGTATTATATTTATTTGAAAATTATATTTTACAATTTTAATATAAACTAATTTTTTAAGATGTTTAATAATAAATTTATTTATATTAAATTTAATATAAAGTTCATCTACGATTAAATCATTTGAGCTGGATGTTTAATAGTTCTTTTCTGATTCAATTTTTAAAACATTAATCTAATCAAAAGGTTAAAGAGGTTAAAGGATAATTCAATCAATTCTCGCATTGAATAATTACAAGAGTATCCTTCTCTACTCTTTCTCTCTACAAAAATTTAACATTGAAGCATATTTATTAAATAAAAAACCTTTCTTTAATGATAAATTAATTGAATGTCTAACCATATTAACTATGGTCTATTTATGGATATGTTTGCTTCTCGTGTACCAAACCGTACACGATAATTTCCCTAAAATAGTTATGTACATTTTTTATCCTTCGTCACTAATACAAAGATAGACCACTTCACAAATCAGTCACCGTTATCGCCGGAACCGACCTCGCCGAAACTCCTCACCGGTCGAGAAATCGGTCCTGCCGTCGTTCTAAACCCTACAACCACCGCATCGCGAACGCACAGATGAAAATCGGCATCAGTCTCAGCCATTCCCGCCATCAAACACTCTTTACACACACCACCTTCACTTCCACCGCCGTTTCCTACCGGCGCTCCCTTTCTATAACACTCAACCGTATCTTCCAAACTCCTAAAAAACTCCGCATCTCTTTCCTTGCATATTCTCCACATCCTTCTCTCCATTTCACCTCGTCCTAAAAACGAAGGCGCCACCGCATACGCCGGCCGTGAACCGTCTCGGCGCAGATGCATGAGTTTCTCCGACATGTTCCTCTTATTCATGAGAGACTTCTTAGAGCGTCTACACCGTTTAACATAGATATGCTCTGCGCCCCCGGTGCGACACACGGCGGTGAGGTTGAGTTTAGCAGTGAAAGGAATCTTCCGGTTACTGTTCCCGTCAACTATAAAAGCAGAAAACTGGTGTGACGAGATTCCAATCTTGTTACTGAGAATGGAGAGAATAATTTTGATATTCATAGTGGGGTTCACCGTGAGAATTCCGAGTTCGATTTCTCTTTCGCCGTCGCAATAGACGACGGGAAAGGGCTTACCTCCACCGTCAAACGTCATTTTCTGAAAAATGTAATGAAATGGAATAGTTTACAATGCAGTTTGGTTGCTAGCGTGAGGTAGAAAACTAGAGGGCTTTATATTTTAAGTATAGTGAGGCGGTTAGCGATAATATTGGAAAAACAATTATTCGGTACGGTGAAGAATTTTTGGGATTTTCAGAACTCAAAACAAAAAAAGTAAATCAGTATTTAATTTGAGTAGAAAAAAACATTCTTTTTAAGAGAATATTGGTAATGTTAAAAGTAGAAAGTGGTGGTGGTGAACATTCTGGAGTGAACATTGTATAAGTCATAGCCGAAAGTAGTGTGTTCGTGTGACTTGGAGCGGAAATAAAGGCGAAATTTGAAACGTTTCGTTTTATATGTATAAAAATAAAGGCTTCTTTTATATCTTGATTGAACTTTGGGAGTTTTTCGGTTACATGTGAAACCGTAGGATTAATGAAATTAGGCAAATAAATAGACAGTTTTTGGTTTGAAATTATATTCTTATGTTAATTTTAGAATTATTATTATTTAGAACATTATTTCAACATATGTGTTTGATAAAAAGTTATATTTTTAAAATTTATTATAAAATTTATTTAATTTAAAATAATAAAAATAATGAAAAATGTGAATATAAGGGGCAAAATTATAATTAGTTAAATGTATTCATATGAGAATAAATAAATGAGTGTAATATAAAAGTTATATGTGAATATTTTTTTTTAACCTTGAAACAAATACACCCATAGTTTCTCTTGTTCAACCGAAAATAAATAAATGAGTGTAATATATTTTTCCAAAAATAATTAAACAAAGTAATTATCTTATTTAATAACTTTTAAAAGAAATACTAGTAAAATTTCACAATTTTTATTCAGAATAAAACAGTTGATTTTAACAAATTATGAAATAAACAAACTTGTAAATTGTAATCATAATAAAGCGAGATTCTATTTTACTAAATTAAAAAATACTTTATATTCAATAAAAGATACTTCAGAAATTATTTAATAATTATTTGTATTTTATAAAAGAAAACCTTCTCATTAAAGTATATCAAAACATCAGCTACTCGAATATATAGCACACTTGAATCCCAAATATGGAGGTTATTATTGTGGATTTAGGGATGGCAAATGAGTTGCGCTTGTCATGTTTATAGGTCCGTTAGCAAAAGTCAATTAAAAAATAACTTGGAATATGGAGAAGATATAGAGTCATTTTGTTAAAAATAATTGTTGATTAATAAATTAGTTGATAATTTATAGTTTATGAATGTGTTTATTCTTGAATTTAGTAAATAAACGTTAATCTTTTAAAATTAAGATATTTTAATTATTCATATGATCGACTAAATTGATCTTAGGATGATGGGTTTAATTTTTGATGATTTATAATTTTCGAATGTTCATCTTTTCGAATGTAATGGCGAATTAGTAAGTAATTATGAAACTATGTGAAGTTCAACTTGAATATAAAGGGAATTAAAAGAACTTTTGTAAAGATAAATTGACAATTGATTAAAATTTGGTGATTCATACGTACATTCTCAAAAATTCATTTCTCGGTAAATATTGGTACTTTGAATAAAATTGAGTATTTGTACAGAATTTGAACACACTAAAATCCTAACACTAAGATTCTAATTCATACTAATTTGACCATAACGGTATCCTCATAAAAGAATGTCATATTCAATGTTTGCACGCTCTTCGAATCCTCAGATTTTCACGTGTCCTTTAGGATAAGATCAAACCTTTTGAATTCTAAAGCTTTTTCCTTTCGAGGCGCCAAATCAACCAACGTGACTGTCGAAGTATTCCTCTTCGAAACTTCAAATATCCTAAGTCTCAGTTATTCGTAAAAATAGGACTTTTGCCAATACTTTAGCAAGATTAGACTATCCATGACCCAATTAGTCAAAATATTCATGAAATATTCTTATATTTTTAGAACTAACTTTTATTCGGCATTCTTCATTTTTCCTTAATATTTCCACATCGTTGAAATTTCTTGCTAACAGACTGATAGCTTATAGTTTATAATTTATCACCAATGATTTATAGCTGATAAGCTTATTGAATAGTTTGGTAAAATTAATAGTTCAACTAACTGATAAATAAAAATGACATAAAAAACATTTAATCTATAATTATTTTATTTTAAATTAAAATATATTATATAAAGTAAAATGGATTTTAGTTAAAAAAATAAGGGTAAAAGTGGAAGAAAAAATGAAAAATTATAAGCTAAAACACTACTTAAAATAGTGTCTAGAAAATAAGCTATAAATATGTGATGAAATGAATGTTATCAAAATGATTTTTTATTGTCATTTGAGCTTATTGTGGTTCTAACTCTATAATCGGATACATGATAAATAGTACGTGGGATTGGATTTGTAGAATTGCTTCTGTTTATGTTTTGATTGTTATAGTTGATACCGAAATTTAATTGCTGTTAATAAATTGGTTATGGAATATTACTCTATGTTGATTGGATATAATTTTATATTGTTGTGATTCTGTATGCCGTGGTTGTATTTGTGAATTGATAAACTGAAGAAAAAATCTGAAGAATTGAACGAAATTCCAGAAACCTGCGCTGAAGAAGGTGTGCCGATGGAAACACCGAGAAGTGACAGACGACACAAAAAAAATTGAGTGTACTGAGTGGGAAATGAAGGGTGCTGACTACACCATGTTAAAGAAAGAGGTGTGCCGATGGACACACCATGCGTGGCGACCGACATGCTGGAGGAAAAGTTGTGCCAAGGGGCACATAAAGTTGTGCCGAGGGGAAACCCCCGCCCCCCACATATCCATAATTCTGTTTATTTTTCTTAGCTCCAATATTAGCAGGTTATTAAATTCAGAGCAATATATAAATTAAATAGCAGGATTAGTAGTAAGTGGTAGAGTTATAAATTAAATAGCAGGATTAGTATTAAGTAGCCGAGTTATTATTAAATAGCAGAGTTGTTAAATTACAGAGTTATTGGTATCTAGCAGAGGTAGTAGTTTGGCTATAGTTTTTATTATAATTGATGTTAATAATTAATTTATATTGGTAATGAAACCGTAGGTAATTAATAGGAAACTATTGATGAGGGCAGAAAAAATTAGCAGAGATTATTGTGGTAGCAGTAAATAGCAAAGCTAGTAGTAATCTTGGCAGAAGATAATATTAACTATATAGAATTTAATAGTAGCAAAAATGGTAGAATTACTAAATTGACAGAAGAGTAGTACAATAACTAGTAGCATATTACTAGATAATTAGTTGTCACCGTATGGAATGGATAATAGCAGTACAAATATTAGTAACTTTAGTAGGAATTGTTTAGTCGGAAATAATTGAGTTGTCCGAATAATTACACGGAGCCTCTGTAGTATATTTTAGTTGATACGATATATTGTATACTTTGTTGTAATATGTGAATTTGCAGGTGATGATTTGTGTTGTATTGCTTCTGTTGATTTGCAATTATTAAGTTGTAGGTTTATGTCAAAGTTGTGTTGTTGTTGACTGCCTTTATTTATTGGCAATATCAAATTGTAGGCCTATGGCCAGTGTTGAATTATTGTTAAGTTGTTGTTGAATTGTCGTTAAGCTGAAGTTGAATTGTTGTTGTTGTGTTGTTGTTGAATAAGTTGATGTTGTAGTTGTGTCGTTGCATACATAATGTTCTAGACTGCCCGAACGGCTGTCAAGCCAATCACGCTCTTAGCGAGTCAGCAAACGTAGAAGCTCCCAGGGAGCGTCAACTGCTCCCTTCGCATTTCGTGTTGTATCCTCTGCTCGACAAACATCGAGCAGACCAAATAAACTTTCACCTTCGAAGGTCATTGTAACACGGTAGGAGAACTGACTTGTTTGTTTTCCGTTTTATCGCAAATGTTGCGGATAGCAAGAGTCGCCACCGACTTTTCTTTTATCCAATAAAAGGAAGATGAAAAGAACAGGAAAAGACCTTCGTTAGATTCTGAGTACGGGAGGCAATTATGAAAATGGAAGGTATTAGCACCCTTTCCATCCGTAGTTACCGAAGGACCTATAATGTCTTAGTTCATATCTCTCAAATGAAGCATTTTTGGGCCAAGCTCGTGAGATACAAAGTTTTATAGAAGAATTTAATTCCATTCAAAATGATATTTGATGGAATTTTTTGATAAGTATGTGAAAGTTATGCAGTCAATATTACATTGACTTTTATCAAAATCCTAATTTAGAAACTTTGACTTTTGATCAATTCTTTGAACTTTCTTGATGAATCATGATCAATCCTTGATCAAATGATGAATGTGACTTCAAAATCTTGATGTTGAACATAAATGATGAAGTTTGACTATATGTTGATCATAGTTGACTTTTTGTCCAATACAACTGATTTTCAACCATTTGAGCAATTGACTGAGCAAACTTGAGTTGTGAGGCTTGAAACTTGACATGGAGATACCTTGAGACATATGAGTAAGCATGATGCTCACTTGAGGCAATAAAAACCATTTTTGACTTGAGATAATCAAAACCCTAGTTGTGGGTTGATTGCTTAGGAAAGGGTTCATCTGGTCAACCCTTGAGAAACTCTTGAGTATAGAGATGTGTATTGTCTTGGAAATAGGAGGGGAAATTTTGGGGTATAACACAATGTATAAGTTTTATCCTTAGTTTTCACTTCTTGTCCATCTTGTTTCTTTGATTCTACTAGTTTTTCTACCTGGTCTGTAGGCGTAACGTCTTTCTTAGAAGTCACAGATTCGTTCGATGTTGGGTTAACATGTTCTTCATAAGTAGTCCCACTTTGTAAGGTAATGGAGTTAGCTTGTCCTTGGGGGTTAGGCCGAGGTTGTCCAAGAAATTTTCCTCCAGGTGAAGTTTTGGGTGCTTGGTTTTGGGCTACCTGCAAGATCTGGGTTTCAAGCATCTTGTTGTGGGTAATTATTTGATCAACCTTTGTTCCTAACTGCGTGATTAGTTTATTTACATGAACATTCTAGTTTAGGAACTCCTTGTTTTGATGTGTCTGGGAAGAAATGAATCCTTCCATGATTTTCTCAAGATTTGGTTTAGGGGGCACAACTTGCATAGGTTGGTTTGGTTTATTGGCTTGGAAACCATGAGGTCTCTGAGGTGAAATTTTTTGGATTGGGTTATTATTTCTATAGGAAACATTCGGGTGGTTATTCCATCAAGGATTATAAATGTTTGAAAATGGGTTTCCTTGAGCGTAGTTGACCTTATCAGTATTGGGTTCATTCAACAAATTACTCTCTGCCCCTTGATGTCCTTTGGTTCCACAAATTTCACATTCTGGTTAGACAAGATCAGCAGTTGGTGGATTTGTAGTTATGTTCTCAACCTTCAATGCTAGAGCTTCCATTTTGGCTTGCATTATGTCTAGAGAGTTTACCTCATGCACTCCTCCCTAGGTCTCCTTTTTCTCCACCTTCTCCACTTGGGCTCATTCTGCTCCCCACTGATAATGGTTTTAGGCCATGTCTTCTATGATAGCACAAGCTTCAGGATAATGTTTGTTCATTAGTGCGTCACCAGTGGTAACGTCTATGGTCATTTTTGTTTTACAATGGAGTCCATTATAGAAGGTATGAATGATTCACCATTGCTCTAGGCCATGATGTGGATAAGCTCTCAAAAGTTCTTGTATCTCTCCCAAGCTTCGAAAAGAGAATCGCCTTGATTTTGGGTAAATCTGGTGATCTGATTTCTAAGGAATGTGGTCTTACATGGGGAAAATATCTAGCAAGGAATACTCTTCTAAGGTCTCCCCAAGTTGTTATTGAGTTGGTTGGAAGTGAGTCTAACCAGGAGCGTGCTTTGTCTCTGAGGGAGAAAGGAAATAATCTCAAGTGTATGGCCTCAGGCGTAGCACCATTGGTTTTGAAAGTGTCGTCTATTTGGATAAAAACTTTTAAATGTTCATTTGGGTTCTCTATTGCGAGACGTGCGCATTAGTTTTGTTGTACTATCTGAAGTAGCGAGGGTTTTAGTTCAAAGTTATTAGCAAGAATGGTTGGGTTTACTATACTAGAAGTGGGTTCCTCATTGGATGTATGGGCGAAATCCTTGAGTGGTCTTCGGTCACGTACTTCGACCATAGCTCTCCTAATTCGTTGGAGCAAAAGGAGTGCACGAGCGTAACATCCGGGTTCCACTATTGGATCTACTAAACTTCCGGTACTGGAGTTCTTCACATTTACCGACTAATAAAGCCTTAGTCTAAACGGTGTAACAACAAGATACAAAATTTGGCGAAAATGGTCCCCGACAACGGCGCCAAAAAATTGATGCATTGTTTCGCATGTGTACGAATCGCATCAGAGTAATATAAGAGATTTTCGAATCCACATAGACCAAGTGTCAATCTATCATAGTCTATTGTCACGATGTTTATCTAAGGCAGATCAAATTCAGATGTTTGGGAGTGTGCAGAGAAAAATAAAGTATGAAAATAAATTCAGATAAAGACAACAGGCTTGAATTTAATTCACATGGTCTGATAATGTTCTGAATGCTTCTAAGCAGAACTACATATAGGGCAATGTTTTCTACTTATGAAAAGAACTAACTTAACAAGAACTGTCGCTTTTGCGTATTCAGAACCGAGTTGACTCTTTAATTGATCCATTTTATTTGTCACTTATAAAAGGCGCGCATTGCGTTAAAGTGGTGAACTTATTTTTAATAAACGCATATTCTTGACTCAGTTGAAAAGTATTTTGATTTGGACTTTCAATTAAAATAGGTTCATGCAAACCGAACTTTAAACCTATAAAAGCGTCCGAAAATAGTTTTTAAAATCTTTTTCTCTATGGTTAAAAACTCCTTCTTAATTGGACAAAGCGCTTTCGCTTTCTTTGAACAATTAAGACTAACCAAATTTTACTAAAAGTTGGACGGCTTTCGATCTTACCCAACAGAAATTAAGTACAGAAAAACTTGTGTTAAAAATCAAAATAGCGCTTAAGCATTCCTACAGATACATTATACGGAACATTACTTTAACCACGATCCTTACATTCTAACCTTTTAAAAAAATTAGCTAGACATGGAAATGTAAATAGGCATGTTAAAATAAATAAAGTAAGGAGGGATTAAAAGGCGAATAAATAGTGTAGATAAATAAAACAAGTAAATAAATGCAAGACAGGAAAGTAAAGTAAGTAAAGCGGGTGCGATGAAATAAATAAAGTAAATGCAAGACTTTATAAATAAAAACCTGCTCCAAACTGAGACTTTAAATCTGGTACAAGTAGAAGTAAATCAAACTGGAATGAAAATGGCGGCAGGATTAACTTCTACCAAAGTGCTCCAAACTCGATTACATAATCGATCAATAGTGCAATAACCTTTCGATGTGAGGAGTTTATTGCTTTACAACACTGACAGTATATGGCTTAAGTTTGTAACTAAGCTTGGATGAAAAGAAACTAAACTGAAAACTCCTATTTATAGAAAAATAGAAAACGAAGAAATTACGGAGACGCCCTTCAACTTCCTTTTGGGTGGAAAAACCATAACAAAGGTGGCGCCCGCCAAATGAAAACCTACTCCAAACGGAGACTTTAAATCTGGTACAATTGGAAGTAAATCAAACTGGAATGAAAATGGCGGCAGGATTAACTTCTACCAAAGTGTTCCAAACTCGATTACAAACTCGATCAATAGTGCAATAACCCTTAGATGTGAGGAGTTTATTGCTTTACAACACTGACAGTATATGGCTTAAGTTTGTAATGATATCACGAATTTATATAGCATATTTGATTTAATTTTCATAGATAATGTTAGTATTTTTATTTAATTATTTTGTTTTATTTATGTATTACGTTGGTCTTTCTAATGTTTCAGGTATTCCTATTAAGTAAAGACCAATTGAGCAAAGAAATAAAATTGAAGAGAAAATTAGTTAGAGTGTTAAAGAAATGAAAGAGGGGTGTGATAGCAAAAGGAATAATTAAGAAGATAAGAGATTATTATCAATTTCAGTCTAAAGTCCAAACCAAGAAGCAAGCCCAAGACGTAGCCTCCCACTACCACACGTGAGGCGCACGCCTCAGTCTATCTACCCCACTTGAGGCGACCGCCTCAACTCCCATGCATGCAAGTGAGACGTCCGCCTTTGTAGCTTGCCACGTCAGCCCTTTGAAGACTTTTGATAATTTGTTGAGACGACCGTCTCCAAGGCAGTTGGATTTGAAGACCAAATGGGACGCACGTCTCACGTAGTTCCTATTCTTTCGGTCAAATATATTTTGAATTAACGAAAAAGAAGGCAAGAAGGAGTTACGATAAGAAGGGTATAAAAGAAAGAAAAAGTAACCAAGCTGGGGTCTTTTTTCTGTTTCTGCTTAGAATTATTGATCTTTTTTCCAGCGAATATTTTTTTCCAGATTTCGAGTAATTTACTTTGAGCATGTGTTTTCAGTTGAATTTCTTTTCCTTCTAATTACTAGTCATTATTATTTCCAAGTTTTAGTCAGCTTTGTTTTGTTTTCATTTGGAGATTCAAGAACATTGGTGTACCAGTTATTCTGAAGAACAAAGTTTGTTTCAAGGATTTATTTCTTTTCAGGTTTCTATTTAATTGCTTTAATTTATATAAGTTATTATTGCATGAAATTTATCTGCCTGGTTATGGAATTATTTATGCATGTTGAATACTTTGGTTTATGCATGTCTGAATTTATCAATATGTCTGGCTAAATAAATCTGATATCGGTATGTAACTACTTAAATTGAAGGGATCTTGAACAAACTGGCTTAGTTTTATTTAGTAAAATAAACACTTTTTCTGACTTAGATATCCAATTTAATTTATTAAAAGAAGGTTTAGAAACCAATAGAGCGAAAGTTTGAGGTTAATAAACTGGACTAAGGTTAGAAACCAACAGAGCGAGAGTTTGAGGTTTAAAACCGGATAGTGGATACTAGGTATTAATTTTAAAGACTGCGAAAGTGTTTTAAAACTGATTAAACTTTATTTATTTTCAAAAAGTATTTTTTAAAGTCAACGGGATAGCGAGAGCATACGTTAGAGTTTAAATTTATAGTCTGATTCAATAGAGCGAAAGTTTGAGATAGGATTTTTAAATAAATACTGTTTGCTGAAAAAGGATTATTATCAATTTGAGAAAATAAGCCACTGGAAAGTCGGATTCTCTAGGTTAGACGAATTACATATCGATATCCGCTTATCATTCCAACTAGATTAAGTTTAATTACCCAAAAATTCCCCCAAATTAATTATTCGATAGCTTTAGCTTTACACTGTAGTTTTAGGTTACGTTAGTTCGATTTATAGTCCCTTAGGTTCGATATCTTCTAAAACTAGACGATAGGGTTGTATACTTGCAGTCTCCCGATTATAATAGACGATAAAGTCGCGATAAAGTTTTTGGCGCCGTTGCCGGGGACTATTTAAGTCGATATCGTAACTCTATTGTTATGAAGTATAGACTATAGTAACAATTTCCTTTCCCTCTGTTGTATGCCAAATACTCGCTCCCGAAGCGAGCCTTTGCATCTACAAATCAACGATGTCGAGAGTTATCTCAGATTTAGACGCCGAATTCAAGAATACCATGAACTCAACAATCTTCCTCCGACTAAGCTTCTTGATATCTCAATTCCTGAGTTAGTTGAGGAATCGAAGATGGTTGAACCACAAACTCCACCTCGTCCTCTCAAGGATTACGCAGTTCTTTCTCAAGCGGAACCTCACAACAGCATTGTTGCTCCTACTATCGCTCGAAATGATTTGTTGAAACCTCGCTTCTTTCATTCGTGAACCAATTTTACGGATCTCCCTTGACGACCGAACACGCATCATCGGTGTTTGTGCGATCTGTGTTGTAACACCCCATCTAAATACCCCAATATATTAATTAAATTAATATCAAAATCAACTTTAATCAGAGTTAACACGGAAAATGAGGGATGTCACAATTAATAGATAAAATAAAACTTCATTCAAACAGTAGCCATGCTACACTGAGGATCAAATTTTAGATAGTTTAGTCAAATTAAGACCATGTCTTACACAACGGAAAACTTCGTAACCAAACGGAATAATCCAATCATTATTATTCCCAACAAAATTAAAGAAAACAACTAAACAACTATCTAATTCCTCAACTAACGTTCCCCAGTGTTACAATCTAATCAGAGCATGACACTGACATGCGGACTTGTATGATAAGCTCTAGAGCCATCCTCAGAAAACTCCTCAGCTTCTAACCTTAATCTGAAATTGTAAGTAAGGGTGAGACTTCTCATAATTAAAGCATATTATAAGCTTCTCAATTAACAATATATTTCAAGCATATTAATCCACCCATTTCAACATAACTCCAGATTCAATACACAGTTACAACCATATCATCATCATGCACCACAATCATCAATCAGAGAATAATAACACTGGAAGACATCCTAACATGTTACTATTCCATACAATCAAAATGCAGACTCAATGCATGTGGTACCAACACGTGACCAAGTCACCCAACACTGATCCATCATCAACCGGATACAGTACCATCGATTCGTCCATAAACATCCGGACACGAATCCAGCCTAACCACCCATCCTCACTCGGGTATCGGTTATCGGCATTCCAAGTCAAATTCCGCACAATGGGAATTAACTTCACCAAAACAATGCATATGCACGCACATCTCTAGCATGCAACATCAACACAGGTTATGACCACATCAGACATCATAAACCAATCATCAACCACAACATGCTATCATCAACTATCATGAAATAATTCATCGCAAGCATAAATATGCCAAACACTTACCCTTCATTTGGTAAGACTATCACCAGTAAATACCACAACAACGACAACTGAGATCAACAACTATCAGGCATATACCACCAACAAAACACATGATATCAATACAATCATGAATACACCAATTATCATAAACCAAATCAAAACCAAAAACATGATATCTCAACTATCATGCACACCATCATTAACAACATAAACATGTTTTTCATCCACACAATACCAATACATCCATCAACATAGGATCTCTGCTACATACACATCAATATGCGTCAATCAAAAGTCACCTATCTCGGCATTTGGCTCATTTTCAAAATAATTTCAAGTTTTGGAAAATATTTTCATTTCATAAAATAGAGCATTAAATTTAGGAAATAACGTCCAAAGCGGCTCAAAAGCGGACTTCAGTTTGAAAGTTATGAATTTTCAAAGTTTGACATTTTCAAAAAATAAGCGAGAACCGGTTCCTACACATACGAGGAACCGGTTCACGAATTCAATTTTCACGTTTACGGAAAATTGTATGGAACCGGTTCCTACCCATACAGAACCGGTTCACAGTACATTTTCGATTTTTCAAATTTTCAATGTGGAACCGGTTCCTCCCCAGGAACCGGTTCCCACGTGTTAAAAAGCCATTTCGGCACTTTTGACATTCTTCCATTTCAATCAACCTCAAACTTACCCATACGAATTCTAATATGGGAAACACTAAAACACATCAATTTGCATCATTATCACATCAAACAACATATTCTCATCATTTCTTTTCATCTACTGACACTCTAATTGTTTTCAATACATATTACGACACAAGCAGACAATCGACACAATTAAGTATACATCCATGGAAACCTAGAAATTCCCAAACTAAGGTTTTCTAACATACTTTGATCTATATTATCAAAATCAAAACCTATAATAAGCAATAATCAATCGAAATCACCCTTACCTTGTGGGTTCTTGATTGACACCTTAGGTCTTCTTCCTCCTTTTCTCCTCTTCTCAATTCCACGTCGGTGAGTTTTCTCCAAAAGATCCTTTTTCCTCTTTTCCTTCTTTTATTTCTTTTATTATTCTAACATAATAAAAATAACATAATTAATGTGAGTAGAGCCTTTTACTCCTCACACCCTCACTTTATCCATCACACCACCAATAAACCCACTTCCATTTAATTTAATTGACTTCCAATAATCCAAAATATTAAATATTACATTCCTAGTTAAATTAATAATTAAAAATCGTAATTATTTAATAATCGATTTATTTGGGGTGTCACACAGACACTATGAAAGCGAATGGTGTAAACCCTGAGGTGATACGATTGCGCCTATTTCCTTTTTCTTTAAGAGACAGAGCTCGTGCATGGCACCAATCTCTTCCTTCAAACTCAATCACCACATGGGATGAGTTAAAGAAGGTCTTTTTGGCTAGATATTTCCCGCCAAGCAAAACTTCTATGCTCAGAGCCAACATCAATGGTTTTAGACAAAAAGATAATGAATCACTTTTCGAAGCGTGGGAACGCTATAAAGACATGATTAGACTCTGTCCTCATCATGGTTTAGAAGAATGGCTGATCATTCATACATTTTATACCAGTCTCTTGTACAACACAAGATTGACTATAGACGCTGTTGGTGGTGCATTGATGGATAAACCATATACCGAAGCAAACCGACTTATCGAAAGCATGGCTCAGAACCATTATCAATGGGGAAGCGAGAGAGCTAATGTAGAAAAAACTCAAACAAAAGGTGGCATGGTTGAAGTGAATAGTCTGGATCAAGTCAACGCTAAAGTGGAAGCCCTTACCCAAAAGCTAGAAAATCTTACCACCACCCATGACTACGTAGTGCGAGCTCAAACTTGCGATCTATGTGGTCTTCAATCACATCCTGCTCCAGAATGTCCACTTTTAACAGGAGTTCCAGCTGAACAAGCGAATTACGTACAAGGAAATCTGTCATACCCCAAATTTTGACCTAATATACCACCTTACATTTGCATCATTGCACAACTAACAGCTCAAACAGCATTAATCGGGTATAGCACTCACAGGTCAAAATTAGGGTTTCATCAGATTTTCATCTGATTCAAGAGCTAACAAATTAGGGTTTGAGTTTTTCTCACTCCATTTGATCTATCTTGATCAAATCATCAGCCTTCAATCCTCAGATATCCATTTACCTCACTGATCAATCGAGGATCGACCAATTAGGGTTTTGGTCGAGCATAGGCATTCTCTGATTTTTTGAGCAGTGATTGACTTTTTTGGATAGAGATTGGTCATTATATCTTAGATACAACATCTTGACCTAATTTACGGATTCAAAACATCACGAGGTTCACGAGTTCATCTACGGAAAAGTCAAACTTTGACTTTTGGTCAAATTTTCAAAACAAAACTTTTCCATCATCAAAATACTTCAAATGATCCATCATGATCATAAAAATCAAAGAATTTGGAAAAGTCAACAAAAAGTCAAAAGTTTTCATACTTAGAAATTTTTCTAAGTATTGAAATTTCTCATTTTTTCCAAACTTCAAGCCATTTTTTCACCTAGTTCCAATTTGAATTTGAAAAAACTCAAAACATGAAAGTTTTATCTTGTGGAAAGATCTTTCCAAAATGTCCAAGAACTCTCAAATCCATGGAGTCTAGCTATACCTTTGAAATTGAAACATAAGGCTCCATGACACTTGATTTTCAAAGTCAAAACTTCAAGATTATAGGTCATTTTGCATTTTCTTTTTCTAGAAGCTTTCCACCTTGCCAATTGAAGATTAGAGCTGATAAATATCAGAGGAAAGTAATTGCAAAGAGATAGGATCAAATTGGAAAAATTAACCATGGTTAAAGGAAGTTTCCTTTTGCATTTAATGCAAAAATGACTACCTTGCCCTCTAAGGCAAGTCAAATTTACCAATGGCCAAACTTTCTCAATTATTTTCAGAACTTGAGGCCTATAAATAGATGTCTTTCTTACCATTAAATGCACACCAAAGCTATGCAAGATCATGCTTTCTCTCTTCTTTCTTAAAATTCAAGTAACATAGTGAAAATTGAGAAATCTTGCATTTTTGAAAATTTGTGAAGAAACATAAGATGTTTGGTGTCTAACATGTTGTAAATATCACATGTAATCAGTTTGTAACTTAAAATCAATCCAGAAACAAAACCAGTTTTCACTTTCCATGTTCATAAACTTGCAAAACTGCCCAAGCAATCGAATTTGGAGTTGAGCTTGATCAAACTGTGATCTAATCATTCAAACAGCATCACCATACATCATATGAGTGATCCAGGTCATTAACATCTAACTGTAACACGATTTACATCGAAATCCAGTTGCCATTTTTGAACTGTGCAGGTGGACTTGGTGGGAGAGTTCCAGGGCATTTCAGAGCAAGCAGGGTGATCATACATCTTCCATAGAAGCCGCTGATGCTTAAACAATCATCAAACAACAACTGGAAACACTTAAACCCAGAAATCGATCTCGACTTCAACGGTATATGGCGAACTTCAAACTCTATGATTTTGTGCATCAATTGAAAAAAGCTCTTGGCCATTCTCTTTCTGCACATCTAACGATCATTAACCCTCAAAAAAATCAAATAATCATGAAACAAACATCATTTAATTTAAGTTTTTCAGATTAGGGTTCATAAGTGTTCTTCGAAACCAAAATGTTCTGGGCTTAAAATAAATACAATTAACAAGTACCATCGTGTTCGTTGTTCAAAATCGAGCAAGATTGATGTTTACTTCATTCAATTTCATTGAGAAATGAAGATTTTAGCTTGGATTCGTGAAACTGAAAATCAAAACGGAAAACCCAGGCTGCGCGCGTGTTCTTGATGTTCTTCATTTTCAAATTTTTAAATGATCTAATCTTATATCAACGCGTGTGTTAGTCCACTAAGCATCCCAGCGCATTTGGCCCAGTGGTTGTCTGCTTGCCTTTAAGTCTTCTTGCCACGCGTCCCACCTCATGGTCATGGGTTCAATCCCTCACAAGACCATTTCTTTTTTACAAAACTTTCAATTTTTTTCATGTTTTTTATCAAACTTTCACAATTTTTTTGACCAATCAAAACTTCTCATTTTGAGATGATTTTTTAAACACTTGTCAATAAATACATCTATTTTGTGATAGTGCAAAATTTTCAGAAAAACTTTCATCGATTAAATTTTAATCGAGCAAAGCGGCGTTACGAACACTTTTCAAACCTCCTTAAAGGTGAATTTTTCAAGTTTTCGACTTCGATTTTTTCAAAACTTCTCATAAGTGAACCTCACATTTCAAAACATTTTCAAAATCATTTTCAAAACATTTCATCAAACTTGCATCTTTTACCATGATCGATCCGATTTAAAGCGATAAAGCGATTTCGTCTTCTCAATTTCTCGATCGATCATGGGCCACCCTTATGGTGTAAGTCCCAATCCTTTATGTACATATTTAGTTTTACTTGTACATACTCAAATTATCATTGTTAATATTCAAGCGTAAACAAATTTACATCGTTTGTTTTCATTCGTTTGTCTATACACGAATCCATTGGTTCTAAAGAAGAATTCTTGAGTAAAATTTCTTTTGACCAATGGGCCTCCATCATGGTGTAAGTCCCATAACATTCTTTTATGTACATAATATTTCTTTGTACATATCAAACTTTTGTCAAATACTTTTTACAAAGTTTTATACGTACATATCTGAATACTCCTTCTATACTCAAGTACAGACAAACTTCGATCGTTTGTTTTCACATCACTTGTGTATACTCAAACAAAATAGTCTTTTGTGTGTATATTTTCTTTGTACATACCAAATGCTTTTTAAACAAACTTTTCATCTGTACATAACACAGATACTTCTTTTTTCAAATACTTTTCATCTGTACATAATACAGATACCTTTTTACAGATAAACTTCAATCAATCATTTCCATTTCATCATACATTTTACTGAATACCATTGGTATTGAAAGGAGCATTATTCTGAAGCGCTTTCAAATCAATGGGCCTCCCTTATGGTGTAAGTCCCAACCCTCCTATGTACATCCATTTTTGTCTGTATATAAAAACTCGTTCGTGTACATATTCATTTCCTTGTACACAGTCTAAACTTGTAAATAATCAAGTTACGCTCGTTTCAAACGTTAGTTTCACAGACACTTGTTTATATTTCATAAACTGCTGTAAATAAACATCATGCATTGTTTATATTTCCTTCATAAACTCCTGTGAATACATATCACACACACACACACACACCTGTTTATACAAACAGTCTAGTTATAATATAACAATTAGACTAATCAATAGGTTCCCAGAGTTTAGCCTCCGCTTGGGCTTCATACAAGACAACTCATCCCCAATTGAGTTTAGCCTCCGCTTGGGCTTCATACAAGATAATTTATCTCCAACAGAGTTTAGCCTTCACTTGGGCTTTGTACAAAGAAACTCTCCCCGCAGAGTTAGCCTCCGCTTAGGCTTCATATAAGACAAACACTCCCCTGTTGAGTCAGCCTCCTCTTGGGCTTCGTTCAAAAGAACTCCTCATTGAGTTTAGCCTTCTCTTGGGCATCATACAATGAAAGAGATAGAAATCTCTTATGACCTCCTATTGGGCTTCAATACAAAGAATCACCAGCTAAGATAGAACCCTGAAAGGATGGTTTCCCGATGAAATCACTTTCAAATTCCCCAGAGAGTAAAATTTCCCGGTGAAATTACTCTTATTCAGAAAAGGATGGTTTCTCGGTGAAATCCCTTTCAAGCCAAAGCCAGCCATACCCTATAGCTTCCTCTTGAGCTTCATACAAGGACCCTCGATGACCCTCGATGACCCTCGGAATGCCTCCTCTTGGGCTAACAATACAAGGACCCATGGGCTTCTTAAAAGCATCCCTTTAATCCAATCAATTTCTCCTTGAGATTTAGACATTTATCATCTCTATGGAAGAAGTATCTTATCTATCACATCACATACAATCAAAAACTTTTCAAACTCTTTTCAAACTGTTTTCAAACAAAACATCTCTTAATTGTAAGTGGTAGCGCTTGTACACTCAAGCAAAACACCCAATGCTTACAGTTAAAAGATTCAATCATCTCTTTTCAAACATCTTTCTTAAACATGTAAGTGGTAACGCTTGTACACTCAAGCAAAACACCTAATACTTACGACGAAAGATTTTAATCATTCAAACTTTTCAAAAATGTATGTGATGAAATAGATTAGATACATTTTTCATTAAGATGACATTTGTCATCTCTTACTAACATCCGTTGCTTTCCACTAGCATAAGTGGGAACTACGATTGCTCTGACTTTCTCAACATCCTTTTGAGAATACGTAGGCACAAGGTCTCATCCTTGCCGAGCAAATTTCTATCTCCCTCAGACCAAACAAACCATAGAACCCTGTAGATCCGAGCTACAAATGCTCTGATTCCCACTAGGGGTTATGTATGCAGAAGATCCACAGATCTTTGCGAGCACAATAATAACAAAACTTAGAATCCTACATAATCTACTGTTTCTTAAAATCCAAAGGAGAAACTTTCCCAATCATAGAAATAGCAATTAAAACACACAAACATATTAAACATATTCATATATAAAGCTGTAGATAACTACATATATTTAGGGTGCTCCATCTATTCCCTTTATATAACAATCCCCTTATTCGAATCCCCAATGCGTTACGTCTAGTTTGCGCTGGTAATTCGCATACCAATATCAATTGAGGGTATTTGACTTTCCCTTTTCATAATCATTAAATCATCTTTCTTGTGTTGAAAATGATAAAGCTTGATGCTCATGGCATCTTTATAAACAAATCAAAAGATTTAAATCGTTGCGTGCGGAGAATCCGAACTCACGTTCGCATCCTCGAGCGTCACCTTTCTTGCGAGCAGGAAAAATGGCGACTCTGCTGAGAATTCTGTTGAAACTTTGTTTTCAAAAAAAAGCAGCGTTACTACTTGAGAGCACCAAGCTTTTTGTTTTCAAAAAGAAAAGAAAGGGATAAGCTTTTCATGTTTTGCATATATATGTTTTCTTTATTGTGTGTTTCGATTTCACTTGATGGAAAGAAATCCTAACCGGTTTAAGAAACATTTTAAGATCTAGGTGGAGGTATTAATCGTGAGCGTTCAATGCTTTCGAAGTTAATATTTCCTTGCGATGGAGGTTGTCTTGAGGGTATTGTGTTTAGCAAGTAATTGCTTTGTATTTTCGAGAACTTAAGAAGTGAGTGAGTGTAGAACACATAAACCATCCGGCCATTAGGATGTAGTGCGAGAGATTATTCGGTGTAAGCCTAGAGTAATTGTCATGCGATACTACGATCGGTGAGTTTCTCTTGAAAATATTATTGGACCATCGAGTATTCAACAAATCCAATAATGTTTTGAAGGAGTGTTGAGCACATATTATCGATAGAACCCGATTCACGGATGAATAAGCCCATAGAACTTCACCCGTTGATTCTTATCGTTGGCTTCATGCTCGTGACTTGAGCAGCTTGACCGTGTGTATAACTACTAACCATGTTTGATGCATTCATTCATTCATTCAAAAAAAAAAAAAAACTTCATTTCTCTTCCCATTTCCAAAGAATTTAGAGATTTTTTCTTTGTAAAATATTTTAGGTTAGAGTGATGGACGTCAGAGGAAGATTCACCAAAAGATACAGTTTTAGAATTCTGGCGTAGGAAAGTTAAAGAGTTAGCATCCTTGGTAGAAGATCCCTCGGTTTGAAAACGCTATGGAACTCTTCTAACTCTTACGAGCGCTAACGTTGATGAAGGACTTCTCAAAACTTTCGTTCGGTTCTACGATCCGATCTATCATTGTTTCACTTTCCCTGATTATCAGTTGATGCCTACTTTGGAAGAGTATGCGCATATCCTAGGAATCTCGATGTCGGACAAAGTGCCTTTCAATGGTTTGGAAGCCATTCCTAAGTCACAAGTCATTGCAACAATGACTCATTTAAAAAACGAGATAGACAAAACCTAACTACGGAGGAAAACTCTTAGGACTAACCTCAAAGTTCCTAATGGAGAAGGCTCTCAAATTCTCGGAGGTAGTATGGTAGCCTTTGAAGCTATTTTAGCTTTACTCCTCTATGGATTGGTGTTGTTTCCCAACGTCCCAAACTTCGTTGATATCAGCGCCATAAGGATCTTTCGATTGGAAATCCGTTCCCACTTGGTGATACGTCGTCTCTATTCATCATAGGAATCGTCAAGAAGGCGGAACTATCGTGTGTTGCGTACCTCTGTTTTCAAATGGATTACCTCACATTTGCCTAAATCTCCTATCTTCGCGAAAACAAAGGCAGTGGCATTGGTCCGGAAGACTCATGTCTCTTACAAGCGCGATATCCATTGGTATACCTTAGCGGACAATGAGATGGAAATCATTGAGAGTGGAGAATTTGCCAGCGTACCTCTCATTGGTACGAAGGAGGAATCAACTATAACCCATTCCTAGCAAGGCGTCATTTCGGATCGCAAATTACGGTAAACCTCTTGGATTTGGTGAAAGCTACTTCTACCATGAAGGGAGGATTCCCAGTTGAAGGCTAGGATGATTAAATCTTGGCATCACATCCGAAGGAAAGGAAAAGGTAAGGCAAAGAATTGTGTAGCCGAAACCTACACTTCTTGGGTAAAGAAAGAGCAAAGGAATTCGAATGCCTTACGCTTATGAAGATCCCATGTTCTCAATCGCCTCGAATCAACAAATTTTCCCGTCGGCGGTGGGAGAATACCAAGAAGCCTTGACAAAGATAAGGCTTGAGAAAGAAGCTTTGGAAAACAAATTCCTTAAGGCTAACCTTGAGAATGAGAAGCTCGAAGCAAGTCAAAGATCATGAAAAGGCGCTTTATTTCCGGGATGAATGGCTCATGGAAAAGATGAGGAGATTCGCCGAAGCATGGCGCAATCAAGAAATTCATCAAAGAAAGAAAAGGCACGAAGATTTGATGAATAACAATCTTACTCCCAACGAATGGAAAAGAGTCGTCCAAGCTAAAAGCAGAAAGCAGAACTAAAAGCTCGCTATGGAAAGGAAATCCTGAAGAGGAAGCTGCATCAAGCCTTTGGATCTTCATCAGACGAAGACGTTTAATTAGTTCAATTTAGTTTGTAATTTTATCATTTATTTTATCATTTTTGTGAGCAATGCTCCGACAAAAAACAATTGTTGTAATCTTCTTCCAATAATCAATGAAATTTGCGTTTTTCCATCCAAATATTTGCCAAGAAATATCTCTTTTAGCATAAATTCTTTGGAAATTCCCTTTCTTTACAAATCATATTCATGCATCGTATCTTGCATTTAGGTCTATTATCTAGATTCTCATTTTTCCAGTTGGAATCACTTTTCCAGATAGGAACAGATTGTCAAGCTGTCGCGTCTTAGAGTTTCTCATTGCGTCATGACCAACTCGAGCGTCGATACTAGATCAAAAGAAGAAAAATAATGGAGAATTTTGAGCAAGAAAGCGTTGAACTCCGTAGTACGGTAACTACGCTACAAGAAGAAGTGGAAAGACTCACATCTTTGGTCAACTCACTTGCCACAGCGCAAAGTCAACAAGCAGCATCGAGCAGTCAAAACCAAACAGCAACTTCAGAGGATACTACTACTCCAGTTTCGGTCATGACTAGTAGTTCACCTTTCAGCATGCCAGAAAGCTATCCATGGGGAATGCCTTTCAACTTCGGCATCGGAGTTCGCCAACCGACTTCTCAAACAATCTCGCTTGACATACCTACTTTGCAGCAAAACTCCGCTTCACAGTGTGGAATAACTTTTCCATAGTAACAATGTCGGTTTCTCGACCGATCATGTTGAACTCGACTTAGTAGTGCACACTACCACGACGAAGAAGTTCATCACACTCCGAGAAATAACACGAACGCTCGTGGTTCAATGGAGAATCTCCAGGAACAACTCCTCAAAATGCAGCTTGAGATAAAAACGATTCAAGGGAAAGAATTGTTTGGGAAAAGCGCCCAGGATCTTTGTTTAGTTCCTCGTGTAAAAATACCTGCGAAATTCAAAGTCCCTGACTTTGAAAAGTACAAAGGGAACTCTTGTCCTCAGAGTCATCTTACAATGTATGCTAGGAAAATGTCTACGTACAATGAGGATCATCAGCTGCTAATTCATTACTTCCAGGATAGTCTCACCGGTGCTGCATTGAAGTGGTACATGGGGTTAGACAGCACGAGTATCCAAACATTCAATGACTTAGGTAAAGCCTTAATGACAATATAAGTTCAACTTGGATATGGCTCCGATAGGGATCAACTCGCTCCATGTCTCAAAAGGAAGAGACATTTAAGGAATATCTTGCGATGGAGGAAATTGCTGCCCAATTAACCCACCATTGGAAGAAAAGAGATGACTAAGGTATTCTTGAATACTCTAAGCTCATTCTACTATGAATGATCGCTAGTGCTCCGGAGATTTCAACGAAATGGTAAGCATGGGAATGCGATTAGAAGAGGTGTTCGAACCGGACGTCTAACCAAAGCGGGATCTTCTAGTAATACCAAGAAAATTGGAACCCGTTTTCAAAGGAAAAAAGAGCATGCGTAGGAATGGTATCCAGAAACCACGCAAGAATGTCATCCAACAACGACGGTGTAGCCATAGCACCCATTGTCAACATAACTCCAACCACAAGAATTGCTCCGCATTTCAACAAAATCAACAAACTCAGCGGCCTCGTCGGCGAGCTCGGTTTAATAACCAAAACCGTCGCCTCAAGTCACTCGGTTCGACCCAATTCCCGGCGTGCGGAGCTTACCCGGTGCTAATAGAAAGAAACGATACAAACAAGGTCACCACCTCGGGTTCACGAGTTGTCGTGGTGGTACAAAACCGGCGTATCTTGCCCTTTTCACAAAGGGCACGAGCCATGACCTCGAACATTGCATAGCATTAAAGGAAATCGTTAGTAAGGTCTAATCTTCTTTCCTTCAAGAATCTGAGCCCAAGCGTGCAAGCTAATCCGCTTCCAGTCTAGCGGACATTGATAAGTTTGATCTTGAGAAATACAGTATCTTGTCACCAACGTAAATTTAATCGGAGGAAGCGTGGTGCGTCTTCACGAAACATCGGTTGCAATGAGTGTTTTAGCTAAACACGATTATTCGACTTGCAACATTTGCTCCAGGATATTCAAGGATGTTCCACCATAGAGCGGATATCCGGCATTTGTTGAACCGGTGATTTACAAATTCTGAATCGAGATGACCATGACGTAAATACCGTAGGGCATTTTCCGCATGAGCTTTTAGTCTCAGATATCAACTCGGAAAATCCCGAAGTAAACGTTGTGATCCCTTGTTTTAACATACCCGAGCATGTGGAGATCGCATACAATGGTTCCAGCATCCCAACATCTCCTTTGGTAATTTGCCCACCTGGTCCTGTTCCATACAGTTCTACCAAAGCAATCCCTTACCAATACAATGCAACCCTGATAGAAGATGGGAAGGAGAAACCCCTACCTACACTTCCAGCTAATGTCAATATAACATAAATCAGACGAGTAACGAGAAGTGGACGAGTTCATACTCCAGTACCACCAAAACCGCCTACAATTCCTGTTATTAAACAGAATCCAGTTAGCATATCTGCTAAGAATCCTGCAACGATTCCCATTGCTAACCCAAGCACAAATATTGGTTCTCTTGGGAACCAACATCAGCTCGAACTTTGAAGAGATACTAAAGCGATCAAGAAAAGCGAGTATCGAGTCGTAGATCAACGATGCGACTCCTTCAAAGATTTCAATCTGTCTTTACTCCTTAACTCAAGCTCACCGAGAAGCTTTGATGAGTATTAGACCGAGCTTATGTGGATCACGATGTGACTACGAGACCAATTTGGAGGATCGTTTCCAACATAACGACTGCAACAATCGAGTTTTAGTGACAAAGAACTTAGGAAGAAGGGAAAGATCACAACTTGGCCTTGCACATCTCAATGATTTTCCAGTCAGATTCCCTGTCCAATGTATTGGTGGATACAGGTTCATCTTTAAATGTAATGCCAAAAACGACGCTCACTCGTTTAGCTTACAAAGGAACGCCAATGAAGTTCAACGATATAGTAGTAAGAGCTTTCGATGGATCGAGAAAGTCAATTATTGGGGAAGTGGATCTCCCGATGACAATTGGCCCTCACACTTTCAAAATTACTTTCCAAGTCATGGAGCGGTGCATCTGATTGCTTGCTAGGAAGACCTTGGATCCACGATCACGGAGCGATAACACTCTCCATCAAAATTAAAATTCACAGTCAACGGAAAGTTGGTGACTATCAGCGGTGAACAAGCTTTGCTTGTAAGCCATCTATCCAGTTTCTCTTTCATCACCGCTAATGACATTGAAGGGGCACATCTCCCCGAACATCCATTAGAAGATGAATCTACCAACAAAATCATCTATCTCTTCATATAGAAGCGGCACAAATGGTGAAAGCAGCAATGCCCAAGGATGGGGACAAGTAATTAAACACATCAACAACGGAACAAAAGCGGACTCGGGTTCACACCTATATTCTCTCGAGCAGACCAAGAGGAAGCACTTCCCGATCAAGGAAGTATTTCACGTGGAGTTTCTTAAACCTGTTCCACAAGTCAATGTTGTAACCATAGAAGAGGAAACAATCTATCCGAATCGAAGAATGGAGCACTTACTTGAATAGCCACGAATATGTGTCTCGGGAGGAATCATATGCACCGGTGATCAATTCAAAGATATGTCCTTGCGGACATGAAAATCCACAGTCCTGCTGAAATTTGGGATACCTTGGGAGAACCAAGTGGCAAATACGACTACATGGTGAGATACACTGCGCCAGAAAGCTCGAAAATCCGGATCGAAGATATCCAGCCTACGGGATGGGGTGATGACTTTGAATACCCTAGTCAACCAGAGGAGGAATACTCGTATTCTCAAATTAATCAACAGATCGAGATCCCAAATGAAGATATCGCTTGACACATGGAATTCACCAAGCCAGATCCTGGTTATCACTACATCAACATGATCACTGAAGATCAAGAATACGACTCGGGATACGATGCGGAAAGTGTCGCCGACAACGAGTCTCTTCACTCGGAAGACTGGAAGGAACATCCCCAGTATTCAACACAAAGATCAACAGGAAGTACCCGTGCTATATCCCATACTTCCCGATCATTAATCAAGAAGATCGCTTTAGCGACACAAAGGCAAGGGCCATCGTCCGAGTCTTCAAAGCACCTCAAGACAAGGTCTACTCAAGGGTTAAACCAAGCGGAAAATTACAGTACCTCGACTTCAAGGAGTTCGTCATTCTTGGAAACTGTTGAAGTTAGGACTAATGTTCATAGCTCTAAGTAGTTTATTTTTGCTTTTTGTTTTGAACTCTCGTTTCGCCCAAAGCGAAGAGATGTTTTATAGGGCTTTAGCTTTTAAATAATTTCTCTTTGTCTTGCCCAAGATAAATGAGTTTGTATTTTAGGGCCTTGTTCATATTGTGTATCATAAATAAAACGCGTTGTTTTGTTTCCACACTCTGTGTTTATTTTCATTTTTACCCTTTTCTGGAAATGATAATCCTAAAAAAACACAGTAAAAAATCTCTTCAAAAAAAAAAATCATAATGAGAAAAAATTAATCTGCATACACTTTCAAAAAAGAAAAAAAAACTTTTTTAATCAAACATAAATCAAAAATGCAGATTAAACAAATGGACAAAACCATTGAAAGCAATAACTCTACGCTCTTTCTCAACTTTGAAATCCCCTGTGAATTCGCCGAAGAGGAAGTTGAAGAAGAGATCCCAGATGAAATTTCTCGACTACTTAAGCACGAGGAAAGGATCATTCAGCTTCACAAAGAACCTCTAGAAGCAATTAACTTGGGTTACGAGGAAGATACAAAAGAAGTCAATATTGGAGCTTCACTCAACAGCAGTGTCAAAAGCAAACTGATAAGTCTTCTCAAAGAATATGTTGATGTGTTCGCTTGGTCCTACCAGGACATGCCGGGTTTGGATACCAGCATCTTGGAGCATCACTTGCCGTTAAAACCAGAATGTCCGATTAAGCGGCGAGGAGAGTTCATCACGAAATGAGAAAATCAAAAGGAAGTTCAAAAGCATTCGTGGTTTTCTCATCACTCGAGTATCCTCAATGGCTAGCCAACATAGTGCTGTCTCCAAAAAGGACGGAAAGGTCAGAATGTGTGTTGACTACCGGGACTTAAACAAAGCTAGTCCAAAAGACGATTTTCCACTACCGCATATCGACATGCTAGTGGATAGCACTGCCAAATTCAATGTCTTTTCCTTCATGGATGGTTTTTCGGTTATAATCGGATCGGGATGGCTCCGAAGACATGGAGACACTTCTCATCACGCCATGGGGCACGTTTTGCTACAAAGTAATGCCGTTTGGATTAAAGAATGCGGTATACGTGCAGGAGGTAACTACTCTCTTTCATGACATGATGCACAAAGAGATCGAAGTCTATGTAGACGACATGATAGCAAAGTCTGACACTGAAGAAGAGCATATAGACTTATCTCTTAAAGTTGTTTCAACGACTAAGGAAATTTCACTCCTTTGAATCTAACAAATGCACCTTTGGGGTAAGATCAGGAAAACTCCTAGGTTTCATCGTCAGTCAAAGAGGAATTGAGGTTGACCCTGACAAAGTCAAGGCTATCCAAGAAATGCCTACACCACATACGAAAAAGAAGTAAGAGGATTTCTCGGACGGTTGAATTACATCTCAGTTATCTCTCGGATGTGCACTGGCCGATATTCAAGCTTCTACGCAAAGATCAAAAGGTTGTGTGGGCAGCCGATTGCCAAAGAGCATTCGACAGTATCTAGGAATACCTGTCAGAACCACCAATACTGATCCCTCCAGTTGAAGGAAGACCATTAATCTTATACCTTACCGTACTAGAAGAGTCCATGGGCTGCGTGCTTGGACAACGGGATGATCTGTGAAGGAGCATGCCATCTACTACGAGTAAGAAATTCACAGATCTCGCTACTCCATGCTCGAGAAAACATGTTGCGCTTTGGTATGGACTTCAAAACGTCCTCGCCAGTACATGATCAATCACACGACTTGGTTAATCTCCAAAATGGATCCGATCAAGTACGTCTTTGAAAAGCCTGTCTTAACCGGGAGAATCGCTCGATGGCAAATGCTACTATCCGAATATGATATTCAATACCGCACCCAGAAAGCGGTTAAAGGAAGCATTCTCGCCGATCACTTGGCTTATCAGCCGCTCAACGAATACCAATCTCTCAAGTTCGACTTCCCAGATGAGGATGTTATGTACTTGAAGATGAAAGATTGTGACGAACCACTACTCGAAGGACGGATCCGAATCCGGATGGGGCCTAGTCTTGATGGAGCCGTAAATGTTTTGGCAATGGAATTGGGGCGATCATCATCACTCCAGGGTTCTCATATCCGTTTTCCATGATTGCTATTTGATTGCACCAACAACATAGCGAGAATATGAAGCATGCATCATGGGTATCGAAGAAGCCATCGACTTGAGGATCAAGATCCTTGATATATATGGAGATTCAGCCCTTGTGATCAATCAAATCAAAGACAAGTATGAAACTCATCATCTTGGTCTAATTCCTTACGGAGATTATGCGAGGCGGTTGTTGACTTTCTTGACAAAGTTGAGCGCATCATATCCTCGAGATCAAAATCGAATGGCGGGCGCCGCTACTCTATCTTCCATGTTCAAAGTCAACGATTGGAATGATATGCCCGAGTCGCATCGGGCGCCTTGAAAGACTGCGTATGTGTTTACACGAGCGGTCTTGACGATAAGCCGTGGTTTCACGACATCAAGCGTTTCCTCGGGCGAGTACCCACTCGGGGCATCGTACAAAGATAAGAAAACTCTAAGGAGGCTTTCTAGGAATTTCTTCTGACGGAGATGTGCTATACAAAAGAAACTTGACATGGTTACGCTCGAGATCGTCGACGGATATAAAGCGAACGATCATCCATGAAGTGCATGAAGGGTCCTTTGGAACCCATTCAAATGGGCATGCAATGTCGGGAAAATCTTGAGCGAGGATACTATTGGATAACAATGGAATCGATTCTTGCAAACACGTCAAAAGATGCCACAAGTGCCAGATCTACGCAGATAAGATCCATGTGCCACCGACTCTACTCAACGTTCTCTCCTCTCCGTGGCCTTTTTCCATGTGGGGCATCGACATGATTGGAATGATTGAACCAAAAGCGTCCAACGGACATCGCTTCATTCTAGTGGCTATTGACTACTTCACCAAATGGGTCGAAGCAGCTTCGTATGCCAACGTCACTAGACAAGTGGTTGTGAGGTTCGTCAAGAATAACCTCATTTGCCGATATGGAATTCCAAGTAAGATCATTACAGATAATGGGTTTAACTTGAACAACAAAATGATGAAAGAACTGTGTGAGGAATTCAAGATCGAGCATCATAACTCGTCTCCTTAGGCCAAGATGAGCGCACCGTTGAAGCCAACAAGAACATCAAAAGATCGTCCGAAAATGGTCATCACTTACAAAGGCCGAAATCGCCATTCGCTCTGCATGGGTATCATACTTGATGCACTTCAACGAAACTCCTTTTCTCTAGTATACGGCATGGGCGGTGCTCCCGTAGAAATTGAGATTCCATCAATGAGAGTTCTTATGGAAACTAAGCTATCTGAAGCGAATGGTGTCAAGCGAATCGACCAATGAACTTAATCGAAGCGCGACCGCTCGTGTCACGGACAACTATATCAAGAAGAATGAAAAAAGCTTTCGACAAAAGGTCCGACCTCGTGAATTAGAGAAGGCCTCGTGCTTAAAAGATTACGTCTTTTCAAGCAGATTCGAGGGCAAGTGGACTCCTAATTACGAAGGCCCGTACATCGTCAAAAAGCTTCTCTGGCGGTGCTATGACTCTCACATGGACGGTGATGAACTCCGCATCCGTGAATCTTGTGATCAAAAATACTTTGTCTAAAAACAAAAGGCTCGGTAAGTCGAAAACCGAAAAGGCGGCTTAGGCAAAATAGCGTCTCGGTGGATTGAAAACACGAAAAGGCGATCCGGGCAAAATTAGAGACAATAAGCGAAATATCACGATAGATCGAAAACACGAAAAGCGATCTAGGCAAAAACAAGGATACAAAATGACAAAGTAGCTGCGGTTAGTACATATTTTGTCCACATGAAGAATCTTCCATCAACGGATCTTCAATCAACTCTTACGAAACAACACAGTTGGAATTCAAAGTTGTTAGGGATAGTAGCGGTTATTTGCTTTCAATGTAGCCTTTTCCCAATAAATTATCATTTCCAACTTTTGTAAATAGTCCATGGAATCACGCCTTTGGCTGATTACCATTCTATCAATAAATTTGAGCCTTGTGCCTTTTGTTTGCAATTCCTACTTTATTCTGTTTTGCAAAACAACGCTTTTTATTGTGAAAATCACTTTTTGAAACTAAAATGTTTTAAATGAATTTTTACTTCAAAATTTTGAAATAAAAAGCAAAAAAAATTTCCTTTGAACTATGGACACGGAAATAACTCCAACAGTTTCTCCATGAGTGTTTTGATCTCCGAAGGATAAAACAACTGCTACAGCAGTCTTCTCCTCAGCTAAAATCATCAAAGGACGGTATTCTTATCCAAAAAGAATCCCCAACCAAGTTGCCAATGAAATACCTTTCTCAGAAAGTTTAAAACATGCAACTCAAATTCTCCATTAGTGAACATCTGCACCATTGCTGCAATTTTCACCCAGGATTTGTTCGAACTGTGACGCGGTCCTTTTCCCAAATACCTCTTTAAGTGTCTTTGTCAAAGTATTGTTAGCATGCATATAACATTCATACATAATAGCATCATTCATTGCATTTTTTGCATCTCTCAAAATGTTTGCTTCCAAATCACTGGTATAAATCATACTTACTCATACGAGTACAAGTCTGTCCCCAGTAGAATATCTCCAAACAGAAAAGATACTTTTTTTTCTTTTTTCCCCAACGGAGTATTCCCAAACAAAAAGGATACGTCTTCCTTTTTCCCCGGAAAAGTCCCCAAGCAGAGAAATACATTTTCTTCTCTCTATCACATTCGCCAGCTGAGATTATCCCTCATTGGGAACAATGTCTTGATTAATTTCTTTCTTTCCAGCTCATTCCTGGATAGAACACTGTCTATTATTCACAAAGCTGAGTACACAGCAATCTCATTCCTTCAAAGATTTACCTTGTTATAGTTATCACTTCGATGATAATTGGTAACATCTTCAGAATTCATTACCATAAACTATCACAGAGCTGATAATTGGTAATATCATTTCCACTTACCTTAAACATTGTCACAAGGTGACGGTAATCTCTTTGTTTCCCAAAGCGAAGCAGATGTTCACATATACGTGAATCATTCTTTCCCAGCGAGGACGTATTCACAAATTTCCCTTCACTGTGTCATTTCTTTGATATCCTTTAGGGTAAAACTTTTTGCAATCATTTTGCATCATCCGCATCTTTTGGTATCTTAGGTCCAAATTTTGCGTATTCTGATATTTAAGTCTCTTTACACCTATCAAAACGAAGATATTCATCTTCATCTCTCAGGTTAAAGAAACTTAAATAGGGGCATCTGTCATACCCCAAATTTTGACCTAATGTACCACCTTACATTTGCATCATTGCACAACTAACAGCTCAAACAGCATTAATCGGGTATAGCACTCACAGGTCAAAATTAGGGTTTCATCTGATTCAAGAGCTAACCAATTAGGGTTTGAGTTTTTCTCACTCCATTTGATCTATCTTGATCAAATCATCAGCCTTCAATCCTCAGATATCCATTTACCTCACTGATCAATCGAGGATCGACCAATTAGGGTTTTGGTCGAGCATAGGCATTCTCTGATTTTTTGAGCAGTGATTGACTTTTTTGGATAGAGATTGGTCATTATATCTTAGATACAACATCTTGACCTAATTTCTGGATTCAAAACATCACAGAAGTTCACAGACTTCATCAGTCAATTTCTGAAACATCTGATGAAAATTCATCTGCACTGAAAAGTCAAACTTTGACTTTTGGTCAACTTTTTCAAGACAAAACTTTTTCCATCATCAAAATACTTCAAATGATCCACCATGATCATAAAAAATCAAAGAATTTGAAAAAGTCAACAAAAAGTCAAAATTTTCAACACTTAGAAAAATTTCTAAGTGTTAAAATTTTGTACTTTTTCCAAACTTCATGGCATTTTTTCACATAGTTCCACTTTGATTTGGAAAAAACTCAAAACATGAAAGTTGTAGCTTTTGAAACAAGCTTTCCAAAATGTCCAAGAACTCTCAAATCCATGGAGTCTAGATATACCTTTGAAATTGAAACATAAGGCTCCATGACACTTGATTTTCAAAGTCAAAACTTCAAGATTATAGGTCATTTTGCGTTTTCTTTTTCTAGAAGCTTTCCACCTTGCCAATTGAAGATTAGAGCTGATAAATATCAGAGGAAAGTAATTGCAAAGAGATAAGATCAAATTGGAAAAATTAACCATGGTTAAAGGAAGTTTCCTTTTGCATTTAATGCAAAAATGACTACCTTGCCCTCTAAGGCAAGTCAAATTTACCAATGGCCAAACTTTCTCAATTATTTTCAGAACTTGAGGCCTATAAATAGATGTCTTTCTTACCATTAAATGCACACCAAAGCTATGCAAGATCATGCTTTCTCTCTTCTTTCTTAAAATTCAAGTAACATAGTGAAAATTGAGAAATCTTGCATTTTTGAAAATTTGTGAAGAAACATAAGATGTTTGGTGTCTAACATGTTGTAAATATCACATGTAATCAGTTTGTAACTTAAAATCAATCCAAGAAACACTGAAAACCAGTTTTCACTTTCCATGTTCATAAACTTGCAAAACTGCCCAAGCAATCGAATTTGGAGTTGAGCTTGATCAAACTGTGATCTAATCATTCAAACAGCATCACCATACATCATATGAGTGATCCAGGTCATTAACATCTAACTGTAACACGATTTACATCGAAATCCAGTTGCCATTTTTGAACTGTGCAGGTGGACTTGGTTGGAGAGTTCCAGGGCATTTCAGAGCAAGCAGGGTGATCATACATCTTCCATAGAAGCCGTTGATGCTTAAACAATCATCAAACAACAACTGGAAACACTTAAACCCAAAAATCGATCTCAGCTTCAACAGGTATGTAACTGAACTTCAAACTCTATGATTTTGTGCATCAATTGAAAAAATCTCTTGGCCATTCTCTTTCTGCACATCTAACGATCATTAACCCTCAAAAAAATCAAACAATCATGAAACAAACATCATTTAATTTAAGTTTTTCAGATTAGAGTTCATAAGTGTTCTTCGAAACCAAAATGTTCTGGGCTTAAAATAAATACAATTAACAAGTACCATCGTGTTCGTTGTTCAAAATCGAGCAAGATTGATGTTTACTTCATTCAATTTCATTGAGAAATGAAGATTTTAGCTTGGATTCGTGAAACTGAAAATCAAAACGAAAAACCCAGGCTCCGCGCGTGTTCTTGATGTTCTTCATTTTCAAATTTTTAAATGATCCAATCTTATATCAACGCGTGTGTTAGTCCACTAAGCATCCCAGCGCATTTGGCCCAGTGGTTGTCTGCTTGCCTTTAAGTCTTCTTGCCACGCGTCCCACTCATGGTCATGGGTTCAATCCCTCACAAGACCATTTCTTTTTTACAAAACTTTCAATTTTTTCATGTTTTTTATCAAACTTTCACAATTTTTTTGACCAATCAAAACTTCTCATTTTGAGATGATTTTTTAAACACTTGTCAATAAATACATCTATTTTGTGATAGTGCAAAAATTTTCAGAAAAACTTTCATCGATTAAATTTTAATCGAGCCGAAAACGACGTTCTGAACACTTTTTCAAACCTCCTTAAAAGGTGAATTTTTCAAGTTTTCGACTTCCGATTTTTTTCAAAACTTCTCATAAGTGAACCTCACATTTCAAAACATTTTCAAAATCATTTTTCAAAACATTTCATCAAACTTGCATCTTTTACCATGATCGATCCGATTTAAAACGATAAAACTGATTTCGTCTTCTCTCGAATTTCTCGATCGATCATGGGCCACCCTTATGGTGTAAGTCCCAATCCTTTATGTACATATTTAGTTTTACTTGTACATACTCAAATTATCATTGTTAATATTCAAACGTAAACAAATTTCTGTCGTTTGTTTTCATTCGTTTGTCTATACATCGAATCCATTGGTTCTAAAAGAAGAATTCTTCTGAGTAAAATTTCTTTTTGACCAATGGGCCTCCATCATGGTGTAAGTCCCATAACATTCTTTTATGTACATAATATTTCTTTGTAGATATCAAACTTTTGTCAAATACTTTTTTTACAAAGTTTCATCTGTACATAATACAGATACTCCTTCTATACTCAAGTACAGACAAACTTCGATCGTTTGTTTTCACATCACTTGCGTATACTCAAACAAAATAGTCTTTTGTGTGTATATTTTCTTTGTACATACCAAATGCTTTTTAAACAAACTTTTCATCTGTACATAACACAGATACTTCTTTTTTCAAATACTTTTCATCTGTACATAATACAGATACCTTTTTACAGATAAACTTCAATCAATCATTTCCGTTTCATCTATACATTTTACACTGAATACCATTGGTATTGAAAGGAGCATTATTCCCTGTGAAAGTGCTTTCAAATCAATGGGCCTCCCTTATGGTGTAAGTCCCAACCCTCCTATGTACATCCATTTTTGTCTGTACATAAAAACTCGTTCGTGTACATATTCATTTCCTTGTACACAGTCCAAACTTGTAAATAATCAAGTTACGCTCGTTTCAAACGTTCGTTTCACAGACACTTGTTTATATTTCATAAAGCTGCGTAAATAAACATCATGCATTGTTTATATTTCCTTCATAAACTCTGAATACATATCACACACACACACACACACTGTTTATACAAAGTCTAGTTATAATATAACAATTAGACTAATCAATAGGTTCCCGAGTTTAGCCTCGCTTGGGCTTCATACAAGACAACTCATCCCATTGAGTTTAGCCTCGCTTGGGCTTCATACAAGATAATTTATCTCCATGAGTTTAGCCTTCTCTTGGGCTTTGTACAAAGAAACTCTCCCGAGTTAGCCTCCGCTTAGGCTTCATATAAGACAAACACTCCCTGTTGAGTCGGCCTCCTCTTGGGCTTCGTTCAAAGAACTCCTCATTGAGTTTAGCCTTCTCTTGGGCATCATACAATGAAAGAGATAGGAAATCTCTTATGACCTCCTATTGGGCTTCAATACAAAGAATCACCAGCTAAGATAGAACCACGAAAGGATGGTTTCCCGGTGAAATCACTTTCAAATTCCCCAGAGAGTAAAATTTCCCGGTGAAATTGCTCTTATTCAGAAAAGGATGGTTTCTCGGTGAAATCCCTTTCAAGCCAAAGCCAGCCATACCCTATAGCTTCCTCTTGAGCTTCATACAAGGACCCTCGATGACCCTCGATGACCCTCGGAATGCCTCTTCTTGGGCTAACAATACAAGGACCCATGGGCTTCTTAAAAGCATCCCTTTAATCCAATCAATTTCTCCTTGAGATTTAGACATTTATCATCTCTATGGAAGAAGTATCTTATCTATCACATCACATACAATCAAAAACTTTTCAAACTCTTTTCAAACTGTTTTCAAACAAAAACATCTCTTAATTGTAAGTGGTAACGCTTGTACACTCAAGCAAAACACCCAATGCTTACAGTTAAAAGATTCAATCATCTCTTTTTTCAAACATCTTTCTTAAACATGTAAGTGGTAACGCTTGTACACTCAAGCAAAACACCTAATACTTACGACGAAAGATTTTAATCATTCAAACTTTTCAAAAATGTATGTGATGAAATAGATTAGATACATTTTTCATTAAGATGACATTTGTCATCTCTTACTAGCATCCGTTGCTTTCCACTAGCATAAGTGGGAACTACGATTGCTCGACTTTCTCAACATCCTTTTGAGAATACGTGAGCCAAGGTCTCATCCTTGCCGAGCAAATTTCTATCTCCCTCAGACCAAACAAACCATAGAACCCTATAGATCCGAGCTACAAATGCTCTGATTCCCACTAGGGGATATGTATGCAGAAGATCCACAGATCTTTGCGAGCACAATAATAACAAAACTTAGAATCCCACATAATCTCATTTCTTAAAATCCAAGGAGAAACTTTCCCAATCATAGAAATAGCAATTAAAACACACAAACATATCAAACATATTCATATATAAAGCTGTAGATAACTAAATATATTTAGGGTGCTCCATCTATTCCCTTTCTATAACAATCCCCCTTATTCAGAATCTCCCCAATGCGTTACGTCTAGTTTGCGCTAGTCGTTACGCATACCAATATCAATTGAGGGTATTTGACTTTCCCTTTTCATAATCATTAAATCATCTTTCTTGTGTTGAAAATAATAAAGCTTGATGCTCGCGGCATCTTTATAAACAAATCAAAAGATTTAAATCGTTGCGTGCCAGAGAATCCGAACTCACGTTCGCATCCTCAGGCGCGTCACCTTTTAACGCGAACAAAATCCTTATAGTAATACCTATAACCCTGGTCGGAAGAATCATCCGAATTTTTCGTATAAAAGCAAAAATGCGATATACGCACCTGGACAAGCTCCTGCTACACCACCTGATTATCCAAACGCTATCCCAAACCACCCTAATAATGGACCAAATACATCAAATGTTCCTAGGAAATCTAATCTTGAAATCATGATAGAACACTTTATTGCTACTCAATCTCAGACTAATAAAGATGTTCTAAATCAGAATTTACATACTAATGAGCAGATTAAACAATTATCTAATAAAGTTGACGCTTTAGCTACTCATAATAAAATGCTAGAAACGCAAATCTCTCAAGTAGCTCAACAGCAAGCAGCCTTTGCTGCTCCAGCTGGTTCATTTCCTGGACAGCGTCAACCTAATCCTAAAGGACATGCAAATGCTATTATTTTAAGAAGCGGAACAAAATATGACGGACCTGTGGATCCCAGAATCAATATCCCAGCCATGAAACAAAATCCTGTTAAACAGTCTGAAATTAAAGATAAACCAGAAAAGGAAAATCAGCAAGATAATAATGCAGAAGCCATACAAAAGGACGAACCTTATGTGCCACCACCACCTTATAAGCCCCCTATTACTTACCCTCAAAGGCTAGCTAAAACCAAGAATATGGGACAATTTAAGAAATTCGTAGATCTTCTGAAGCAACTTAATGTTACAATTCCTTTTACAGAAGCCATTACTCAAATGCCCTCCTATGCTAAATTCCTTAAAGAAATTCTATATAATAAGAAAAAGCTAGAGGATAACTAAGCTTGGATGAAAATAAACTAAACTGAAAACTCCTATTTATAGAAAAACAGAAAACGACGAAATTACGGAGACACCCTTCAACTTCCTTTTGGGTGGGAAAACCATAACAAAGGTGGCGCCCGCCACCAAGCCATGGCACCTGCCACAAGTGCAAAGGTGGGAAGATGGTGGGATGAAGGCAGTTGATGGTGGTTGAGTCCTTGACACGTCATGGCGCCACATGTACATATGGCTGAAAAACTTAATTTCTTGGCCAATTTGCTTTGTTTTACGTAGGAAGGCTCTAAAATAGCTTGGAATCTGGAAATGAAAGAAAAGTGAACATAAATAAAAAAAAGACAATAAAACTACAATTTATCATGTGCAATACGATTCAAAAAGCAGTGTGTTTCAGTGTTATCAGAGGAACCACACAACCATCGACAATTTCAGATAGAATCTCAGCACCCTCAATGTTCAGCCCTGGGTTCAACAGGGTTAGCTGAGCCACCATAGTCTCAAATCCGTCGGACAATGCTTCTACGCAAACCGACTCCAAGAGATGAATCTGCGAGACCAGTTCTGCTCGACTCAGTAAGCTCGAGGTCCCCTCAGGCTCATCCTCCACAGGTTGCATGGTAGCCCTCATTTTTTCCACCTCATCCTCCAAATTCTTCTTATTAACAGACAAGGAAGCCCGATCTTTGAGGTATTGGGTCGTCTTCGCTCTCTCCAATTTCATCTCCTCGACCTGTTTCTTGAACTTTCCCCCGCGACGCTCTAGGACAGCCTTGAGCTTCTTCACTTTATCCTAGAGTTTGATTTATTTGCCTCCAACTAGCTCACCACTCCAGATGGACCTGACCCCTCCTCGGACAGAACCAACGCCATTTTGTGAACTTTCATCATCCCCACAATGCTCGAAGCCAGCTGCTTGCGCCTGATATCCTCGTCTAGACCCTTGATGATCGAGGCTTCTACATCAGACACGGTCAAAGGAAACCCGTCGAAGAAACTTTGATCCTGGAAGTAAGGAGGAAAGAGGAAAGCTCAGGCACATGATTTATCCCCATTCAAGTCCAGGAGAACCTCAACTTCACGTTCCCGCTTCTTCCCTGGCCGGGGCTGACGCGTTGTGACCTTTGGGGACCCAGAAGTACCAGAACCATCTTTTCCTTGCTCGGCAGGCGTCGGGGCCATACGGTTCGGCTGAGGACCCTTGACCAGCCTCCTAGTATTCTTAATATCATTGCTCAGCTTCAACAAACTCTCCTTGCGATCAACCATCTTTCCTACAAAACACACAAAGAAACACAAGTTAGTGGAGGAGCAGAATATCAATATACGAATGGGCAAACATTATCGGACAGACCTAACATGGACACCGGATCCATGTAGGTTTTGAACTCGACCAAGGCCTTGGTATTGATCGGGCGATGTTCATACTGAACTTCCCCCTTTGCATCAAGGATATCTTTCCCTTCACGATCCGCATGACCGGCAGGAAAAAATTGTTGACGAACTTGTTTAAAATATCCAGGGAGATCACATCGTCCCTGTTCAGCCCATCCTTCGCGGTATGATAGAGCTATGGACCGTGATCATAATGAGCCCGAGTCCATTTGAGGGGAATTTTGGGAATCACCCCCGTCTCCAGATTGCCATCCGTATCATAACAGACTTACCCTTCCTCATCAACTATCGTGGCTCACTCAAGCAACGAATCCACAACCTCTTGAGACGTGGGCTGCATGAGATACCATTTTTCTTTGAAATCCTGAACATAATCCATATACATCCTAAACATCCTGTTGGATTGCTTGAACGAGACCCATCTATGCTTCCCATCCTTCGACTGACGTTGGAGGTGGAAAATTCGGAAGAACAACGGGTTGGTCGTCCCTATTTGCTAATATCGACACATGATCTCGAATGCTCAAATGAAAGCGATGAAATTTGGATGCAGTTGGCAGGGAGCCAAAGAGAGATGGGTAAAAACGCCCATCTAGAAATCACTGAAGGGAAGAAAAAGCCCTAGATACTTAAAGAAGATTTCATACATAGACATGTAATCCTCTACGAAAATCGAGCAGATCCTAGCTTCGGGCGGGAGAACGTATATCTTAAAGTTTCTCTCAAATTCGTCCTGCTCGCCCCTTTCTCAACGACCAAGAATTCTCGGCGGCGCGGGTCGGAGAACACGAAAGTTATTCCACGAGGCTCCGGCCCGACCCAAGCCAGGTCCTCGTCAATCATAGTGTCAACCAGGTTCAGGTTCTCCCCTAAACCCCCTGCCTCGGAGGCACCGACGTCCTCGATAGAGATTTCCTCGTCAATGTGGATCACTTCATCTTGCTTGACCATTTCACCTGTAAGTAGAGGAAACTAGTGAATTCGATGGGCAAAATCAAATCCACCATTCCACCGCAGAATAAGCGAAAGGGTGGAGGGCGAGACTGGGCACGTCCCCGAGCCCACGAAGAGGAAATCCGTCGAGGCGCAAGTGCGTTCGAGGACCCGTTAAAGAAAAGTTAAAATGAAACCCGTCTCTACCATATTCATGAATCCAACGAGAAGAAGATGAATTACTCTCCCATCTCTATGAATCTGGAGAAGATGGGATGAACACCCCGTCCAGAAACATGAAGATGGCGACGAGAAATTAAATCTCCCCTCCAGAAACATGGACACAACGGGGAGAAAATGATTCTCCCTGTAAAAATCAACAAAATCTATAAAGATCTCGAGGAGAATGCACTAGAAAACGTAAAAAAAGCAAGAATCCGAAGAAATGTAGTACTTACTTGGATGATTCTGGTGGAGTATGGCGGATGTCGCGGCGGAGATGATGGCAGCGCTGAGAAATAAAATTTGAGAGAAGAGGAGAGCAGAATTCTGAAAAGTATCAAAGTGACATGAGGGAATTACTTATAAAGGCTGCACGAGAGATGAAACATCACTTCGGGAAATGAAACGTCGCTTTGGATAACGTGTCAGCTATTCGTCTCCTCGCCACCCACGTCCCTTAGAGTAATAATGACCCTAGTTCCTAGGCCATCATTACTTTGAAAGGTCTACGCCACATGACATACCAAAAGCGTTACAACTCCCTCTCGAGCAGACAGTGAGCTGACCTTAAGTCATAGATCCTCCTCCTAGGATCAATGACTTTGGGGGATCCTGTTCCGGACTGGGCCCGAAATCTGCTTAAGCCTAATCTAGAGGCATTGGTGGGCAGTCCCCCTTCGCTTCGTTGCACGTCCTTCGAGCATGCCATGTTCATCTCCTCTTGCTCGGCCATATACCTCTTTGCGAGGGCCGTCAGGCTGAGCAAGACTCCTAGGTCTACAAGACCTCTGCCCCCGAGGACAATGTTGGTCTTCACCGAGCAGACGACACCACCTCGTAGGGAAGAACCTCACACTTTGAATATCATGGAGTCAATCCAGAATGCAAGGAAACCGTTACCACATCTCCTGATACTTTGGAGTAGTTCCTTCAGGAGCGGGACCATGTGCTGGTCCCCACAGACTCGTGAATCCTGTCAGTCCTCTTTTGGGCCTGCTTTGCCAGCCAACTAAGAGGACCTTGGCCTAGCGTTGGGGGCTATAAATACCCTCTCATTCGAGAGGGCCAGGTATTAAACACTTTACACTCTCTTACTTGCACTCTGATCCAATAGATAACTGACTTTGGCATCAGAGTACCTTGCAGGTACCCCCATCTTCTTCAACCAACCGTTACTGACCAATACCTCCGGGAGTCAGACGATTCTTCTGATCAGGTACGATCAGCTACCCTTAATTATAAGCATCATAACTATCTTATATCAAAGCCATCAAAACCCTATCAATTTCCTCCGTAATATGACATAAAGGTTTGTTCGAGCCTCATCTTATTACACCCTCTAGGTACACAATATCACAAGAACTCATAATCATTGAATATAAATTAATCTATTTTAAAATATTATTTTAGAAATGAGATTAAAAATAATACATTAACAATGTAAAATAGTTTTACATAATTATTCAATAGAAATCATCATTCAACCATGTCTTAAAACTGACTCAAAAATATTAATATAAAAAAATAAAATAATTTTATATTATCAATACAATACATCTCTTATTTTCTTTTTAAAAAGTGGTTTCAATTGATGTTTGAATAATTTATCCATAACTAAGATAACTTTAAATTCACCCAAATAAAAAAATTACTAGAAAACTTTGTTTTTTGTTGAGAAAGTAGCATGAGAACGAGATAAGGTCCCACAGAAGATGTAGGAGAGGGGCCAAGAGGGCCACACTTCAACTGATTTCTTAACCAACTCACGACGAGCGCAGAAACAGTGTAAGAACCACCACCAGCACCTTACGCATTACATTCCAAAGCAATATCCAAAAAGGAAATAATCAATTACACCAATTTCCAGATCAAATCAAAACGCGCCTTTTCATTTTCTCACTCACCAAACAAAAGCTAAAAAACGATAGAAAAAATTAGTCTCAAAGTTCATTCCCAATGGGAATCCCTCAAGCAATGGTTGCTCTCCGAGAAAGAGCATCGTTCGTGAAAGACTCTCTTCACCGAAGCCAAACCATCACCGATAACATGGTCTCCATTCTCGGTTCGTTCGATCACCGTCTCTCCGCCTTAGAAACCGCAATGCGTCCCACTCAGGTACTCTCTCAATCTCTCCATCAATGCGGTGATGTGATTACGCGTTTGGTTTGAGTTGGATGAAATGTTTTTCTAGGGTTTTTTTTGTTGTTGTGTAATGTTTGATTTGTTGTGTGATAGATAAAAACGCATTCGATTCGAAGTGCACATGATAATATTGATAAGACTTTGAAAGCTGCCGAGGTGATTTTGACGCAATTTGATCAGACACGCAAGGTATGTAAATCTGCTTTTGCTTCATTTCCTGTAACAAAATTTGGTTGCTACTTTTTTGTGTCTTAAATTTCCATAACAATAAGAAATTCTTACCGAGAAAACGGCCAGTTATGGTAAAACGGATGCAACAAAATGGTATCGGAAGAGGCTGATACCGATATCTTTATTCACATTTTTGTGATGAAGAATAAATTGTCGTTAATTCACACTGGTGACGGCTACAATCAAAGTTACAACACCTGTACAGTACCAACTGAAATCGCGACAATTTGTACGCGACCATAGCCGTTATTTAAAACCTTGTGCATAACAATGGACCAATAATTGTTCCAACCAACCAGAGTTCACACTCGGGTGCTTCCGGTCAATTCGATCTTAATTGAAAACACTTTATTTACTTAAGTCTAACTACTTGATGAAATATATAGTTGTTTAGAGCTTAGACATTGGCTCCTATTCTACTGGTCTAATGTCTATGGAATTCCGGTCTTGACTTTAGCCATTTTTATAAATTCTTTACTAGGACAGATTCTTGAAATGTTTCTTATTATTGTCTTGAATTTTTAGGAAAATTGAAGGCACAGAAAAATAAATGTTGACTCCTTGTAGTTCTTCTATATGCTGCTCTGGTGCATATCAAAATGGTCTACAAAGTTTTAATTTGTTTGTTTTTAAAATGAAAAGTTTTATCATTTAGTGTAAGGACCATGCTTGTTGACAAAATTGACACCATTTTTTTTACGTATTCATGACCCTTCCACCTTCAACGACCTATTATACTAAATTTTGTTTTTAGGTATAAATACAGTGTTGAACTTCAGATTAATGTTTTTACCATATTGGAAATGGTATCTTTAAATTGCATCTATAACTGAAATCTTATATACATATTGAATTTTTAATGATTTGCGATCAAATTTGATTGTTAGGCGGAGGCTAAAATACTGCGAGGGCCACATGAGGATCTAGAAAGCTATTTGGAAGCAGTTGATCAGCTTAGAGCTAATGTTCGTTTCTTCAGCAGCAAAAAGAGTTTCAAAAGCAGTGATGGTATCATCAGCCATGCAAACAGCTTGCTTGCTAAAGCTATGTTAAAGCTTGAAGATGAATTTAAACATCTTTTGACAAATTACAGGTTCTTTTCAGTAGGCGCATGTTTATGTATGCATTACATTTAACCTCTTCTTATATTTGGATTTTCAGCCTATTTAGACACTATCATAAGCATTATATAGTCCTTCTTTCAGGTAGATTATCACTAGTGAGTTTATATGGTTTTGGATATTTAACAATTGTAACCTTTGTTTTCTCATTTACATTACATCAGTTGTAGTAATTTTCAAATCTTCTATGTAGATAAATATATTTTATTTGCATTTGTATATTCATTTCATGGGCTCAACATTTTCCCATTTGAATTACTCTCTTATTCCAAGAGACCCGATTGAATTCACATTTCAAGTTCAATAATATTAACTATACTTGTTCTCACTTTTTCAATGTTTTTTCTTTAGCAATACTAGGTTTTGCATCATATTCTTTCCTTTCTTGGAAAAACTAAATAACAAAGAGAAGGAAAGAAGTATTAAACAAGAAAGACAATGTTGTCAAGGAATATTATAGAGTTTATTAAATTATTTTGTTTGAAGATTTTACTTTATCTATTGTACTCTTGGTGCTATAATTTGGCCAGGAAACCTTGAATGTAAAGACTTGTTAACTTTCCTACTAAAGGTACAAAACATGATGGAGTTGATTAAATGATTTCATTTGAATATTTGACTTCATATATTGTACTCTTGGTGCTTTAAATTTTTTCAGGAGCCTTAAATATAAATGCTTATTAACTTTCCTACTAAAAGTATTGAACATGATTTTTTCCGCATGCAGCACAGTACAAAACTTACCGGTTATGAATTTTCCATTTAATGTATACTTATTGAATCTAGAACAGGAAAAACTTCATGCATATTTGCTTTGCATTCATAAAAGTTTGCAGCTTCTTCAGATGAGTCTTGTTGTTTGTGCATATCTAATTGTAGATACTCGAAAGGTTTCAGCAATGTCTTTCTGTAGGAAGCCTTCAAATCCTCATGATATAAGTTTTAAAATATTGGCTTTTGATTTCAGCAAGCCTGTGGAACCCGATCGCCTTTTTGACTGCTTGCCTAACTCTCTAAGGCCATCAGCTTCTGGGCAGCAGAGCAGTGGTGGGGGCAAAAGCCATTCAGACAAATCAAGCATAGAAACTGTCACATTCACTCTCCCAACTCTTATTCCCCCCAGAGTTATACCTCTGCTTCATGAATTAGCACAACAAATGGTTCAAGCAGGCCATCAACAGCAGCTCTTTCGAATCTATACGTAACAACATTTTCTTCTCACTTAAATATTTGATGACTGGGCTAAAATTTTTATGTACAGAGCTGGAAATATATGAGATCAAGAGAAAAAAAGTCTGCACATACCTTCTTCCAAATTTACATTGATTTATGATAATTATATGTTTCATATTTGTAGAGACACCCGTGCTGCAGTCCTGGACCAAAGTCTAAGAAAGTTAGGTGTTGAGAGGCTGAGTAAGGAGGATGTTCAAAAAATGCAATGGGAGGTTTTGGAGGCTAAGATTGGAAACTGGATTCATTTCATGAGGATTTCTGTAAGGATGAATATGTATCTCCATTTTTTTTAACCTATTCTATTTCTGTCCTACGAATCACTCTTAGTTTATTTGACCAGATCAAATTGTTGATTGTGGGGGAGAAAAAAATATGTGATCAAATATTTGAAGGTAATGAGTCTGTAAAGACTCAATGCTTTGCTGAAGCTACTGGCAGCAGTGTGGCTATGCTTCTTAGTTTTGGAGAGGCCGTTGCCAGAAGCAAGAGGTCACCTGAAAAACTATTTGTTCTTCTCGACATGTATGAGATAATGAGAGAACTTCAACCAGAGGTACTCTTAAGTTTAAACTTCTTGTCTTTGTTTCACCAGATTTATGTAATCAATTTAGCTTAGGGTTGAGATGATGCTTCTTGTCTTTTTGGAAACTCATAGTTTTCAATTTGAATTTGTGTTTGCTTGTTTCAATTTGAAGAAGATTGTTATTTGAAGGATGCATGTCAATTGAAAGAAGCCCAAAGATAGTCTTCCTTAACAAGGATTAGAGGATAGGAAAAAGTTGAGAGGAAATAAAAAAGTTTCTAAAACAATTATAGTTTTGATTGTAGGTTTGTGCTGTCACTTTTTGTATTAAACATTACTATTTTAAATAATTTCTCTGCATAGCCAGCATCATTGTAGACCTGAACTTGGTTCCGTCTGTCATATGTATGGTCTATCTGTCTCTAATTATGAGGTCCTTTTAGAAATTTTGTTTGTCCCTAAATAACTCTTTGCAAATTACTTGATACATTTGTTATTTATTTTCCAAATATATCCCTCATTAATACTACCAATTTGTAATAGTTACACATAGAATATGAACTAATTTTACTACTACCTCAGCTGCTATTTCTAAGAAAAAGTTTGCTTTTTAGATTCATTGGATAATCAATGTATCTAGTCTATATATTGTCCAGATATATTGATTATTCCATGAATCTAAAAAGCAAACTTTTTCTTATAAATAGTATAAATAGGATGCAAAATATATATGAACTGTTCTCATAAATAGGAACATATTATATAGATATTTACTTTGTATGTTATTATTGTACTATTTTCTTATTATTATCTATTATTTTTCTGTTTTGGGTGGGATTGGTACATGATGCAGATTGAGACACTGTTTGATAGTAAAGTTTGCGCTGAAATGCGTGAAGCTGCAATCAATTTGACAAAGCGGCTTGCTCAGACAGCCCAAGAAACCTTTGGTGACTTCGAGGAAGCAGTTGAAAAAGATGCTACCAAAACTGCTGTGCAAGATGGAACTGTCCACCCTCTAACCAGCTATGTCATCAATTACGTGAAATTTCTCTATGAGTGAGTGAAACTTATGAAGTTTGTCTGAATCTTCGCTAATTGGACTGTATTGTCTTTGTAAGTTTCTCCAAGACCATCAGATGTGAGTTCTAAATATGTGTTCTAAATGTGGTCAGTTATCAAGCAACTCTGAAGCAACTTTTTCAAGAGTTTGATCCTGGCGATCCAGAATCTCAGTTAGCTTCTGTTACAACAAGGATTATGCAGGCTCTCCAGAATAACTTAGACGGAAAGTCTAAACTATATAAGGACCCAGGACTAACCCAATTGTTTCTTATGAACAATATCCATTACATAGTGAGATCTGTGAGAAGGTTGGTTGTATAATGTCTTCCTTTTCTGGAATGAAAGATCTTAAGTTGGAGAATCTATCTGGATTCAGTATGAATTTTTCTATTGTTACTTACAGGTCAGAGGCAAAGGACATGTTGGGGGATGACTGGGTACAAATACACAGAAGAATTGTGCAGCAACATGCAAATCAATATAAACGGATCTCTTGGGCAAAGGTTAGTTTCTTTATATTTAATTCTCCATGCCCTTTCTGTGGCCGTGAAATTTTTTACACTTGAGCCTTGCTTGATGTCTCAGTGGCACATTGTTCTTAAATTGACAAACTGATTGTTTTTTGTAAATATGTACCAACTTCAGTATTGTATTTGTTATGCAATATATGGGTGTTAATGATGTTAATTCAAATTGTATGATGAAGTTTTCATTGATAGCTAGCTGGTGTGATATGATCCTGCAGATCTTGCAGTGCCTCACTGTCCAAGGAACTAATTCATCTGGTGGAGGGGACAGCGGAATTTCAAGAACTGCAGTTAAAGATAGGTTCAAGACATTTAACGCTCAGTTCGAGGAGCTTCATCAGAGACAATCTCAGTGGACCGTTCCTGATAGTGAGTTGCGCGAATCACTGAGATTGGCTGTTGCCGAAGTTCTGCTGCCTGCCTATAGATCTTTCCTTAAACGTTTTGGGTAAAATAATTTCTTATCTGTTCTCTAGTCATCTCATCTCATATATATTATTTTTATCCTTTCGTTGATGACATATTATTTGATCTTTCAGGCCCATGATTGAGAATGGCAAAAATCCTCAAAAATACATCAGATACTCTCCTGAGAATCTTGAACAAATGCTCGGTGAATTTTTCGAAAGCAAGGCGTGGAGTGAACAGAAGCGATGAAAATAAATTCATAGATCACTGAATTTTTCAGAAGCAAGGCGTGGAGTGATCAGAAGCGGTGAAATTAGTAATCATAGACCACTGTGTTTTGCATTTGTCTTTTTCTTCCTATATCTCCTTACCTTCCTTCTTGTTAGAGGGCACTGAATTGGCAAATTGCCATTGAAAAGTTCAGACAGGAGTTCTTTTTTACGGACTGGATCAAATGTAGACCTGTGGTATTTTGTTCATATGATATTTTTGACTGGATATATGTTCAATAATACTGTCTTAATTGTTTTATAATTCAAAATTTTCAACAGAGCAAAAAAATATATTCAAAATGTATTTGATATTTTAGTTAAATCTAACTCAATTCTAAAACTTGTCAAAAAAAAAAATCTCAATCCTAAATATTAACCCAACGGGTGTAGGGATAGGGATTGATGGAGCGTTGGAAGTTTATATTTTGAATGGAATATATTTATTGTAAACACATTATTAAGCAAACAATTCTTTGACAACTTAACCATTACAATCTTTCTGAAATAATTTGAAAGATATAGAAATATAATAATTTATTATTTAAGGTGAAAAACTTAATCTAAAATATATTTTACTTCATCAAGTAACATTTATATATTGTATAGATTATTGTAAAGACTAATTTAAGTATTTTATTAAAATATTATTGTAAATATCATTTTTAATTATATGTTGTAAAGATAAATGAGTTTGAAAATTTTTATTTTAGTTTTTACTACGTATTAAATCAATTTTATTTATTTATTTATTATTGTTCTAGACTTGGTCCGTGCTTGTCCAAGACTAGACCTATATCCACTTAGGTCTAGTAAAACAGACCAATCATTGTAGCTCTATCCTACAGTCGACCAGGCAGAGAGCACTCCTTTTCGGGGAGGCCACTTGGCAACAACCTCCTTCCTTGAAGCCAAGGATATCTCCCCGAGGACACCTTGCTCAGGCCTCGAGCAGAACTGTCATCTCGTAGGGTAGAGTCCTACATATCTGGATATCATGGGATCTCCCTTGATCCCGAAAAGGCCGGTCCACTTTCCCCCTGATACTTTGGAGCAATTCCTTCAGGAGAGGGACCATGTGTTGGTCCCCACACACTCGTGAATCCTAACAGTCCTCATATGGACCTCCTGCATAAGCTCAATATGAGGATCTTGGCCCAACGTTGAGGGCTATAAATACCCTCTCATTTGAGAGGGTCAAGTATTGATCTTTTTACACATACTAGTACTTGTGGCTCTGATTCCTCACGTACTTACTTTGGCATCAGAGTACCTTGCATGCACCCCCTCCTCTTTGTTCAACTGTTGCTGTTGAACACGTTCATAGGCCAGAGACGACCCTTCTGATCAGGTACGATCAGTGGCGCCTTCTGTGAGAAGACGACCCCCACGGTCCCTTGTCTCAAAGAATCAACGTAGGCATAAGCAGTCTCCCGAGAAAGCGGAGGCTACTGAAAAAGCTGTAAAAGACCTCCTAGAGGCAAATTTTATTTCAGAGGCCAGGTATTCAAACTGACTCTCCAATGTTGTACTCGTTAAAAAATCTAACGAAGAATGGAGGATGTGTGATGACTATAATGATCTTAACCAGGCATTCCCCAAAGATGTTTTTTCTTTTCCTAACATTGATATGTTGATTGAAAGCTCGGACGACTATAAATTTTAGGGTAAATTATCCCCAGGGTCTTTGAAGTTATTTAATTGTAACAGATTGGTCCTTTATGTTTTTTTGCTACATGTGAATCCTTTATTTTAACTAACACTTACATCGTTGACCTTTATGTTACTTTATTTTGTTATTTTAATTTTATTTTAACTTCTAAAATTCATATTAAATCCGATTTTGATCCAAAAATTATGAAAAAATTCCTAAAAGTATTTCTTCTCGTTTTACACTTCGTGTAATCTTCTGAGAATTTTATTTTGTTTTACTATTTTCTTTAATTTTATCCTTTTCGTACATTTTAATTAGTTTAAAAATATTTTTATGCGCTAAAAAATTTTGAAATGTTTATTATATGATCCAATGATGGTCTCTAACTTATGTTAAGTGACATATTTGTACCATTAATGTCACTTCAACTTTTTTGAAAAGGAGTTTGAGAAAAAGGTCAACTATGTAAGCGTTAGTTAACATAAAGGACCCACATATAGCAAAAACAACATAAAGGACCAATCTGTTACAATTAAATAGCTTAAAGGACCCTGAAGGTAATTTAGCCAAATTTTTATCATTCATCGATGCGTATTTAGGTTATAATTAGATTCCAATGGCAATGATGGACAAGCACTGCATGACTTTCATGACAGCCTCGGGAAATTATTACTACAACGTAATGACCTTTAGATTAAAAAATGCAGGCGCCCCTTACCAGCGAATGGTGAATAAAGTCTTGTACGGTGACATCAGTGACACGCTCGAGGTATACATGGACGACATGATCATCAAGTCTCGAGCAGAAACCGACTATGTTTCCCATTTGAAATGGGTGTTCGACCAAGCCAGACGATGCAGGATGAGATTCAACCCGAAGAAATGCACTTTCAGGGCCAAAGCGGGCAAGTTCCTCTGCTTATATCTAACTGAGTAGGGAATCAAGGCCGACCCCGATAAATGTCGGGCATTCTCAGAACTTCCTACCCCTAATTCGAAAAAATCCATACAAGTCTTGAATGGAATGCGCACGTCACTCTCCCGTTTTGTAGCAAGATCAGCACAACACGCACTCCCTTTCTTCAAACTCTTACGAAAGAAGGCCGCCTTCGAGTGGAAGGAAGAGTGCGCACAAGCTTTCCTCCATCTCAAACAAGCCCTCTCACAACCACCCGTTTTGTCACATCCAACGAACGGGGAGACACTGTTCATTTACCTAGCCATCTCAAACAAGGCCGTTAATGCGGCCCTCATCTGCGAGACACCAAACAGGCAAAAGCATGTATACTTCACTAGCAAAGTGCTGCAAGGCCCCGAGACCAGGTACAAATAGATCGAGAATTAGATATTACTTTTTATCCCATACCATCATTTTCCGAACTGAGTAGCCCATAAAGCAACTCTTAGGTCGGCCAAATATAGTCGGGAGGATGCTAAAATGGTCCCTCGAGCTGTTTGAATTTGAAATACAATACGAAGGCATGAAATATTTGAAGGCCCAATCATTGTCCGACTTCATCGCCGAAATGGCCGCCCACGAACTCCCCCAAGAAGGGAGAAGAAGTGGACTATCTTTGTAGACGGGGCCTCTAGTCGATAGGAAGTGGGGCTGGCATCCTCCTTGAAAACAAAGAAGGTGTCATGGTCGAGCACTCCCTCACTCTTTCCTTCTCAACATCAAACAACCAAGCCGAATACGAAGCTCTACTCGCAGGACTCAAACTGGTCGGAGATCTAGGGGCACAAGAAATACAAAAATTCACCGACTCCCAGCTCGACGCCTCTCAGGTATGGGGAGAATACCAAGCCAAGAACGAAAACCTCGTCGAGTACCCGAGTCTAGTCAAAGAAAATATGAAGAAATTTCATTGTACATAAATCAAATATGTGCCCTGCGAATAGAACACTCGAGCAGATATTGTAACGCCCCGAATTTAATTAATTATTTAATTAAATTATATAAGGATTTAATTATTGGATTATTAAATTAAATTTGGATTTTATTTGGTTAGTTGAAGCATTAATTTAGTTAAGTGTATTATCTTAAGTTGCAAGAGTAGAATTCATAGTGTACCATCCATTTATTATTAAAATAAACCAAGGCACTTAGTAGTAGGTAAGTGTGTGGTTGTGGTGAAGTTGGGTTTTTTTAATAATAAAACAAGTACATGTAGTAGGTAGTGGTGTGTTAGTTGTTTTGTATTATAAAAGGAGAGGAAGAAAGATAGAAATAGAATTTTAGAGAAAAAGGAAAGTAGAACACCACGTACAGTAGCAAGAGAGAAGAAAGAAGAGGAAAATTGGGAATAAGGGTTTGCTAGAAGTTGGTGAGAAAGCTCAAATCGCAGTCCGATAGTTGCCGTTTCCGATCAAGTTTTTTGAACTCTCTCCAATCCAAAGGTAAGGGGTGGGGTTCGACTTGTATAATCAATTGTATGATGATTTTTATGTGGGATTTAAGGTGTATAAATTCACTGTAGATTCGATGTTTTGTGATGAAATTGATAGATCAGTATTGAAATATTGCTGTCTGTTAATTGTTGTTGTTGCTAGTATTGTGTTGGTGTGATTATGTGTGTAACTATATTGGTAGATAGAAGTTGTATTTTTGAAAAATAAGTTGATTCTGGGTTGAACTGTTAGAACACATAGTGCTGGAAAAATAAGGAAATGATGAAGGAGATGAAGTTGTAAGGGGACAATTTAGGTAGTTGTTTTAGAATTACTTTTAGGAACCTTTTAAGTATGACGAATACATGTGCTAGTAGTATAGTTGGAGTCATAATAATAATTATAATAGTGAATTTAACATGTGGTATGTAGCAAACAAATAGCCATAGTAGAATAAAATAGCAGACTAGTTTTGTTGAGTATAATTGATGTCTAGAAGTTCTGATAGGGCAGAAGTTTTGATGGTGCAGAACTTTTGATGGTGCAGAAGTTCTGATGGGCAGAAGTTCTGATGGTGCAGAAGTTCTGATGGTCCATAACTTTTGATGGTGCAGAAGTTCTGATGGGCAGAAGTTCTGATGGTGCAGAACTTCTGATGGTCCAAAACTTCTAATGGTGCAGAAGTTCTGATGGGCAGAAGTTCTGATGGTCTAGAACTTCTGATGGTGCAGAAGTTCTGATAGACAGAAGTTTTGATGGTGCAGAACTTGTGATGGTCTAGAACTTCTGATGGTGCAGAAGTTCTGATGGGCAGAACTTTAGATGGTGCAGAACTTCAGATGGTGCAGAACTTCTGATGGTCTAGAACTTCTGATGGTGCAGAACTTCTGATGGTCTAGAACTTCTGATGGTGCGTGTTCGATGGGCGAAGTTCGATGGTGCGTAACTGATGGTCCGTAACTTCGATGGTGCGGTTCGATGGGGCGTAAGTTTTGATGGTGCAGAACTTCTGATGGTCTAGAAGTAGAAACTTCTGAAGGAGGGGATGAGTCAACGCATGGAGAAGGCGTGCGCCTTCCTGAGCGCTGCCAGACTATGATTTTTCACTCATGATCCGACCTAAGGACCCATGAGTCGGCTCATGCAGGCTGTTTTTTAGGAATTTGCTCATTTTTGGATGTTTCTCACTTTCACCGGTTTGAAGCATGATTTTGTTGATGATGATTTGCATAATGCAAAATGTGATGATGTTAATGACGATGTTTTACCTCCGATGTTTGGTAAATAAAATGACGAGTATATTTTTGGTGAATATTAATTCGTAACCGGAATTGATTAAATTATGAATATTGTTGATATGCTTCCTTTAATTGAATGCATGATTTTAGAGATTAATGAATTGTTGTTGTTGATTTGTATAATGCAAAATATGTTGTTGTTGATTGTTTTACCTTGGAGTTTGGTAAATGAAACGTTGAGGGCTTATGCCTAAATGATGAGTTGATGTTGTTGTTGATCGTTTTACCTTGGAGTTTGGTAAATGAAACATTGAGGGATTATGCCTAAATGATGAGTTGATGTTGTTGTTGATTGTTGTTGTTGTTGTTGTGTGTGTGAGTCGTATCCATTGAGTCACATATGTCAGTATAAGCGATGGGGGCATTAGCCTCGGCCTTAATGGAAACTTGTTGATAGCCATAATGGCAATGATGATGGCCTCTAATTACGGGCAATAGCGATGGGGATGTAGCCTCGGGTACCACATGCATAAACATTGTCGAGTCGCATTCTATTGTTTGTGTCGTCGTTGTGGTTTATATTGTTCAAGTTGTTGAGTTGTTTGGTGATGCATTAATTGTTGTTGATTTCGTGATGATGTTAATGACGATGTTTTACCTCCGATGTTTGGTAAATAAAATGACGAGGGCTTATGCCATTTTGATGATTATGACGATGTTAAGGTGTTGTTGTGTGTATGTGTTGTATTATGATGATTTATGTGGTGATGATAAAAGTTGTTATAATGGTTGTTATTTACTATGTTGTTTTGTTGATTGTTATGTTGTAGTTGGTTGAAGTGGTGAATATTGTATGATTCTAGATCTAATATATTAGTTATCATACTTTTGATTATGTTTTTCGATATCTCACCCTTTCTATTTGTTCGTCGTTGCCTTTATACTGCTAACATGCAGGTATCTAAGAATGAAGGATTAGCCGTTGTTTGTTCAATTTGGTGTCTTGCTCTGATACGTAGCACTCGGGGGGATGTTTAGTCTATGTTGTTTATATGTTGACTCTTGTTGTTGTTAGTAATTGTTGAATCTTAAGTGATGTTATGAAATAAAAGTTGTTCAGTATTTTAGAAGTTGAACATGATGTTTCAAATTATTTTGAGTGAATAAAGATGATCAATTGCTTGATTTGAATACTTACGAATTTCCGTTACATATTAAATAAAAGGTTGTTTTATTTTAAAAGCTGAAGCAAGTGTTATGTGATCCCGTATTAATAAAGGTGTTATGTATCTGTTATGTTTATGTTGTTAAAGATGATAGTGTGGCATCCCATGTGTTGTATGAAAAATTTAAAAATACTCTGATTTTCTTTATACTTTCCGGGTAGAATTTGGGGTGTTACATTAGTGGTATCAGAGCAGGTCGGTCTGTCCGGCTAGTGTTGTCTAATGTTGTTTTCTTCCTTTGTAGGCGACAAGTGTGTGGAACACTGTCGGTACTTGTTGTTTTCTGATTGTTGTTGTAGGAATTAAGTTGAAGCTAAGTGGGGGAGAAGCTTTGCTTCTTGAATGTGTTCGGTTGGGAAATATCAGATTAGTATGCTACTGATGGATACAGTGCAAACGTTGTAGGAGCTTTGCTGTTTCTTGAATTCGAAGGTAATACAGATTTAAGATTTTGGTTGTTTAGAAAGTTGTTATGCCTTGGAAAAGAATGGTTGCTATGAGATAGAATTTAGTAAGTTGATGTTTAAGTAGACCATGTTGTAGAACTATTGGGTTTGATTTCAAAAGTTGTAGAAGTTGTTGGGATCTTTGAATCATGGGTGCAAGTTGGAAAAAGAATACTGTTAATGTTAGTGACGACGGTTTATTATCCATTATGGTTGTCGGATACCTATTGACAAATTGAGGAACTGGTCACCCTTAATATTTTTTTAATAGTACACGAAATCGTATTGGATCGTATGGAATTGTCTTGCTATCTTAATGGTGAGTAGAGCGATGGATGTTGCATCAATGCGATGTTGTATAAGTCAAGTAAGGGCAAGTGAAGGTTGTTGCTATGTTTTAAGATGTTGTTTCAAGGTATTTCCAAAATGGTTGGCAAGTTAGTAAGGATTATATTGCAAGAGTGTTGGAGGATTGAAATATAAGTATTAGATTTAAACCATGGTTGTGTTATTGTTGAATCGAGGGATAAGATGCGAATGTGGTGTTAGGGATGGTTGTTTAGGATTGATTTTCGAGGACGGAAATATCCTAACTGGGGGAGCGTTGTAACGCCCCGAATTTAATTAATTATTTAATTAAATTATATAAGGATTTAATTATTGGATTATTAAATTAAAGTTGGATTTTATTTGGTTAGTTGAAGAATTAATTTAGTTAGGTGTATTATCTTAAGTTGCAAGATTAGAATTTATAGTGTACCATTCATTTATTATTAAATAAATCAAGGCACTTAGTAGTAGGTAAGTGTGTGGTTGTGGTGAAGTTGGGTTTTTTTATTTATAATAAAACAAGTACATGTAGTAGGTAGTGGTGTGTGAGTTGTTTTGTATTATAAAAGGAGAGGAAGAAAGATAGAAACATAATTTTAGAGAAAAAGGAAAGTAGAACACTGTTCGCGTTAAAAAGTGACGTGCTAGAGAATCGAACGTGAATTCAGATCCTCTGGCTCGAAACAATTTACTCTTTTGATTTGTTTATAAAGATGCCGCGAGCATCAAGCTTTATTATTTTCAACACAAGAAAGATGATTTAATGATTATGAAAAAGGGGAAAGTTGTTAATACCCTCAATTGATTTTGATATGCGTAACGACTAGCGCAAACTAGACGCAACGCATTGAGGAGATTCGTAGTAAGGGGGTTTGTTATATAAAGGGAATAGATGGAGCACCCTAAATATATATAGTTATCTATAGCTTTATATATGAATACGTTTGATATGTTTGTGTGTTTTAATTGCTATTTCTATGATTGGGAAAGTTTCTCCTTTGGGATTTTTAAGAATGATAGATTATGTGGAATCCTAATGTTTGTTATTATTGTGCTCGCAAAGATCTGTGGATCTTCTGCATACATATCCCCTAGTGGGAATCAGAGCATTTGTAGCTCGGATCTACAGGGATCTATGGTTTGTTTAGTCTGAGAGAGAAAGAAATTTGCTCGCCAAGGATGAGACCTTGTGCCTACGTATTCTCAAAAAGATGTTGAGAAAGTCAGAGCAATCGTAGTTCCCACTTATGCTAGTGGAAAGCAACGGGATGTTAGTAAGAGACAGACAAATGTCATCTTAATGAAAAATGTATCTAATCTATTTCATCACATACATTTTGAAAAGGTTGATTGAAATCTTTCATCGTAAGTTATAGGTGCTTTGCTTGAGTGTACAAGCGTTACCACTTACATGTTTAAGAAAGATGTTTTGAAAAGATGATTGAATCTTTTAACTTTAAGCATTGGGTGTTTTGCTTGAGTGTACAAGCGTTACCACTTACAATTAATAGATGTTTTTGTTTGAAAATAGTTTAAAAAGAGTTTGATTGTATGTGATGTGATAGATGAGATACTTCTTCCATAGAGATGATAGATGTCTAAATCTCGAGGAGAAATTGATTGGATTAAAGGGATGCTTTTAAGAAGCCCATGGGTCCTTGTATTGTAAACCCAAGAGAAGGCATTCCGAGGGTCATCGAGGGTCCTTGTATGAAGCTCAAGAGGAAGCTATAGGGTATGGATGGCTTTGTCTTAAAAGGGATTTCACCGGGAAACCATCCTTTTGGAGTTAAGAGAAATTTCACCGGGAAATTATACTCTCAGGGTTCTATCCTAACGCGGGTGATTCTTTGTATTGGAAGCCCAATAGGAGGCTGTTAAGAGATTTCCTATCTCTTTCATTGTATGATGCCCAAGAGAAGGCTAAACTCAATGAGGAGTTCTTTTGAACGAAGCCCAAGAGGAGGCTGACTCAACAGGGGAGTGTTGTCTTATATGAAGCCTAAGCGGAGGCTAAACTCAGATGAATGAGTTTTCTTATATGAAGCCTAAGAGGAGGCTGAACTCAGGTGAAATGAGTTATCTTGTATAAAGCCCAAGAGGAGGCTAACTCTGTAGGGAGAGTTATCTTGTATAAAGCCCAAGAGGAGGCTACAACTGTGGGGAACCTATTGGTTAGACTAATTGTTATGTTATAACTAGACAGTTGTATAAACAAGTGTGTGTGTGTGATATGTATTCACAGGAGTTTATGAAGGAAATATAAACAATGCATGATGTTTATTTACAAGAGTTTTATGAAGTAAATATAAACAAGTGTCTGTGAAACGGACGTTTAAAACGAGCGTAACTTGATTATTTACAAGTTTGAATTGTGTACAAGGAAGTAAATATGTACACGAACGAGTATTTATGTACAGGAAATGTGGATGTACATAGGAGGGTTGGGACTTACACCATAAGGGTGGCCTATTGGTTTAAAAGCAGTTTCACCGGGAATAATGCTCCTTTCAATACCAATGGTATTCAATGTATATGTACAGACGAAACAGAAACGAATGATCGAAGTTTATCTGTAAAAGGTATCTGTATTATGTACAGATAAAAGTTTGTATGAAAATAATTTGATATGTACAAGGAAAATATGTGTGTACATAAAAGAATGTTGGTTTGTGTATACACAAGTGAAGTGAAAACAAACGATCGAAGTTTGTCTGTACTTGAGTATAAAAAGTATCTGTATTATGTACAGATAAAAATTTGTATGTATCTGAAGAGAGTTTGATATGTACAAAGAAATAATTATGTACATAAAAGAATGTTGGGACTTACACCGTGAGGGAGGCCCATGATCGATTAAGAAATTCGAGAGAAAACGAATTCGGTTTTATCGTTTAAATCGGATCGATCATGGAAAAGATGTAAGTTTGATGAAAAGTTTTGAAGGAATGATTTTGAAAGTGTTTTGAAATGTGAAGTTCATTTATGAGAAGTTTTGAAAAGAATCGGAATTCGAAAGTTCAAAAAATTCACCTTTTAAAGTGGTTTTGAAAAGTGCTCAAAGTGTCGTTTTCGGCTCGATTAAAACATAATCAGATGAAAGTTTTTTCTGAAAATTTTTGCACTATCATAAAATAGATACATTAATTGACAAGTGTACAAAAAATCACCTCAAAATGAGGAGTTTTGATTGGTTAAAAAAATGTTAAAGTTTGTGAAAAAACATGAAGAAAATATGAAAAGTTTTAAAAAAATGGTCCATGGGAGGTTTGAACCCAGGACCTGTGGGTGGCATACGTGGCAAAGTGATCTACGAGCGAGCTGGCAACCGCTGGGGCAAGATTGTATTCGTGTATTTGAATCAAAACCACGTGTTTATATTATATTGGAAAATTTAAATTTGAAAAAACACCAAGAACACGCGCGAATTGTTCTTCTTCTTCTTCAATCCTTGCTCAAACCCAGATTCCTTGTTTCTCAATGAAAATGGATGATGTAAACACCAAACTTACGCGAAATTTAACAAGGAATATGATGGTAGTTGTTAATTTCATTTATTTTTGGTTTAACATGGTTGAATTTCTGGAAAACGTGAAGAACCCTAGAATTGGAAATTCTAATTGAAATGATGTATGATGGATGATTTTGTCAATTGTTTGAGGGTTAAGGATCGTGAGAGGTGCAGAAAACAAATGGCCAAGAGTTTTTTTGTTTAAATGCAAGGAATCATAGAGTTCGAGTTTCAAGTTCTTACCTGTTGAAGCTGGAATCGAATTCTGGATTTGAGTGCTTCCAGTTGTTGTTTGTGGATTATTTGAGCACCAGCGGCTTCTATGGAAGATGTATGATCACCCTGCTTGCTCTGAAATGCCCTGGAATTCTCCAACCAAGTCGACCTGCACAGGCTAAAAATGGAGCTTCGATTTCTGGGTTAGAGTTGTTACAGTTAGTTGTTATTGATCTGCATCATGTCTATGATGTTCATGGATAGTGTTTGGACGAAAAAATCTCAAGTTGCTCAAGCCAAAGATGGAATTCGAGTGTTATGGCAGTTTTAGCAAGCTTATGATCATGAGATGTGATTCTGGTTTCTAGCTTAGCTTATGTTGATTTTAGTGTTCAAACAAGTTTCATGTTGATGTTAAAACATATTAGACACCAATTTGACCAAAGTTTTTCATCAATTTTCAAAAATGCACAAGTTCTCAAAATTCACTAAGTTTCTTGATTTTTAAGAAAGAAGAATGAAAGCATGACTTGGCATTACTTTGGTGTGTTTGAACTTGAAAAGGATGCCTCTATTTATAGGCCATGAGTTCTGAAATGTTAGGCACAAGCACATGGTATTGGTAATTCAAAGTTGCCTTAGAGGGCAAGAAAGACATTTTGCAAAAGGAAAAGGAAACTTCCTTTTTTCACCATGTGTGAAAATATCAATTTGATCTTATCTTTTCACAATTATCTCTAGCTGATATTTATCAGCTCTAAACTCAATTTGGCAAGGTGGCAAGTGTTCTAGAAGAAGAAATCAAAAAATGACCTATAATTTGAAGTTTTGAACTTTGAAAATCATGGTTATGGAGCCTTATGTTCCAATTTCAAAAGTATAGCTAGACTCCATGGATTTGAGAGTTCTTGGACATTTTGGAAAGCTTGTTTCAAAAGCTACAACTTTCATGTTTTGAGTTTTTTCCAAATCAAAGTGGAACTATGTGAAAAAATGCCATGAAGTTTGGAAAAAGTACAAAATTTTAACACTTAGAAATTTTTCTAAGTGTTGAAAATTTTGACTTTTTGTTGACTTTTTCAAATTCTTTGATTTTTTATGATCATGGTGGATCATTTGAAGTATTTTGATGATGGAAAAAGTTTTGTCTTGAAAAAGTTGACCAAAAGTCAAAGTTTGACTTTTCGCGTATGAATTTTCATCAGATGTTTCAGAAATTGACTGATGAAGTCTGTGAACTTCTGTGATGTTTTGAATCCAGAAATTAGGTCAAGATGTTATATCTAAGATATAATGACCAATATCTATCCAAAAAAGTCATTCAATGCTCAAGAAATCAGAGAATACTCATGCTCGATCAAAACCCTAATTGGTCGATCCTCGATTGATTAATGAGAAAAATTGGATATCTGAGGATTGAAGGTTGATGTTTTGATCAAGATAGGTCAAATGAAATGAGTAACACTCAAACCCTAATTGGTTTCCTCTTGAATCAGATGAAAATCTGATGAAACCCTAATTTTGACTTGTGAATGCTACACCCGATTAATTCTATTTTGAACTGTTAGTGATGCAATGATGCAAATGTAAGGTGGTATATTAGGTCAAAAATTGGGGTATGACAGATGCCCCTATTTAAGTTTCTTTAACCTGAGAGATGAAGATGAATATCTTCGTTTTGATAGGTGTAAAGAGACTTAAATATCAGAATACGCAAATTTTGGACCTAAGATACCAAAAGATGCGAGTGATGCAAAATGACCGTAACAGGATTCACCTAGAGAAATATCAAAGAAATGACATGATGGGGAAAAATTTGTGAGGATGACTCGATCTGTTTAAGAAAAGAGGATCCTGTTTGTTGGGAAACATGCAATATGTCCCTGCTGGGGAAAAAGAGATTCTCAAAACATGTGAATATCTGTTCCGCTTTGGGAAACAAAGAAATTACCTTCTGTCAGCCTTGTGACAATGTTTAAGGTAAGTGAAAATGATATTACCAATTATCAGCCTCGTGATAGTTTATGGCAATGAGTTCTGAAGATGTTACCAATTATCAGCGAAGTGATAACTATAACAAGGTAAATCTTTGAAAATTTTTGTTGAGTATTCAGCCTTGTGAATAACAGACAAATGATGGAAACAGATCTCAAATGGGTTTTGAAGATATTACCAATTATCAGCAAAGTGATAACTATAACAAGGTAAATCTTTAAGATATATTACTGAGTATTCAGCCTTGTGAATAACAGACAGTAAGAGAAACAGAACTCAAATGAGTTTTTGTTTTCTTGGATACAATCTTGCCGAGGATCTCTCTTTTGAGAAGACGCGGGCATTTTGATTGGAAGACACAAGTTTTCTTTTAGACAGAAAGACAACTGCTGGGGAATTTCTCGTACAGTCGTGATTTGACCTTGTTGAGAAGAACAAACTTTCATGACAAGTTTAGGAATGAAAAGAAAAATAAGCGGCTCAAATGATGAGGCTATTGCTTCTTTGTTGATTATAGACAAGATCCTATCCAGGAGCAAACTAGAAAGAAAGAGTTAATCAAGACATTGTTCCAAATGAGGGATGATCTCAGCTGGGGGAATGTGGTAGAGAAAAAATGTATTTCTCTGCTTGGGGATAATCTACTGGGGATAGAATTGTACTTACATGAGTAAGTGTGATTTAAACCAGTGATGTGGAAGCAAACATTTCGAGGAATGCAAAAATGCAGGAATGATGCTATTATGTATGAATGTCATGAATGTTATATGCATGCTAACAATACTTTGACAAAGACAAACAAAGAGGTATTTGGGAAAAGGACCATGTCACAGTTCGAACAAATATTCAGTGAAATTGGCAGCAATGGTGCAGACGTTCACTGATGAAGAATTTGAGTTGCATGCTTTAAACTTTCTGAGAAAGGCATTTCATTGGCAACTTTGTTCGGAATTCTTTTTGGATAAGAATACCGTCCTTTGATGATTTCTGCTGAGAAAAAGAAGACTTCCGTAGCAGTCATTCTATCTTTCGGAGATTGAAACACTTATGGAGAAAACTGTTGAAGTTCTTTCTGTATTCATAGTTCAAAGGAAAATGTTTGCTTTTTGTTTCAAAATTTTGAAGTAAAAATTCATTTAAAACCTTTTGAGTTTCAAAAAGTGATTTTCACAATAAAAAGCATTATTTTGCAAAACAGAATAAAGCAAGGATTGCAAACAAAAGGCACAAGGCTCAAATTTATTGATAGAATGGTAATCAGCCAAAAGCGTGATTCCACGAACTATTTACAAAAGTTGGAAATGATAATTTATTGGGAAAAAGGGCTACATTGAAAGCAAATAACCGCTATTATCCCTAACAACTTTGAATTCCCACTGTGCTTGTTGCTTCAGAAGATTTGATTGAAGATCCATTGATGGAAGATTCTTCAGAGAGTGACGAAGTACGGACTGATTTGCAGTTACTTTGTCATTTTTTGTGTATCCTTGTTTTTGCCTAGATTGCCTTTTCAGGTTTTCAATCTATCAGGATAATTTCTGTTTATTGTCTCTAATTTTTGCCTGGATCGCCTTTTCAAGTTTTCAATCCACCGAGACGCTCTTTTTTGCCTAAGTCGCCCTTTTTGGGTTTTCGACTTACCGAGCTGTTCTTTTGTTTTTTTTAGACAAAGTATTTCTTGACTGCATCAACATTCACAGGATGCGGGAGTTCATCACCGTCCATGGTTGTGAGAGTCATAGCACCGCCAGAAAAGCTTCTTTTGACGATGTATGGGCCTTCGTAGTTAGGAGTCCATTTACCCCTAGAATCTGGTTGAAAATACAGAATATTTTTAAGCACGAGGTCGCCTTCTCGGAATTCACGAGGTCAGACCATTTTGTCGAAAGCTTTCTTCATCCTTCTTTGATATAGTTGTCCATGACACAGAGCGGTCAGGCGCTTTTCTTCGATTAAGTTCAGCTGATCGTATCTGCTTTGACACCATTCGACCTCAGATAACTTAGTTTCCATGAGAACTCTCATTGACGGGATCTCAACTTCTACGGGGAGCACTGCTTCCATGCCGTATACTAGAGAAAAAGGAGTTGCCCCTGTTGAAGTGCGTACTGAAGTACAATATCCATGCAGAGCAAATGGCAGCATTTCGTGCCAGTCTTTGTAGGTGATGGCCATCTTCTGGACGATCTTTTTGATGTTCTTGTTGGCAGCTTCAACGGCGCCGTTCATCTTTGGCCGGTAAGGAGATGAGTTATGATGCTCGATCTTGAATTCCTCACACAGTTCTTTCATCATCTTGTTGTTCATGTTTGATCCATTGTCTGTAATGATCTTACTTGGAATTCCATATCGGCAAATGAGGTTGTTCTTGATGAACCTCACAACCACTTGTCTCGTGACATTGGCGTAAGATGCTGCTTCGACCCATTTGGTGAAGTAATCAATAGCTACTAGAATGAAGCGATGTCCGTTGGACGCTTTTGGTTCGATCATCCCAATCATGTCGATGCCCCACATGGAGAAAGGCCATGGAGAAGAGAGAACGTTGAGTAGAGTTGGCGGCACGTGGATCTTATCTGCGTAGATTTGGCACTTGTGACATCTTTTGACGTGTTTACAGCAATCAGATTCCATTGTTATCCAATAGTATCCTGCTCTTAAGATCTTTCTGGACATTGCATGCCCATTTGAATGAGTTCCAAATGACCCTTCATGCACTTCATGGATGATCGTGTCTGCTTCTTGTCTGTCGACGCATCAGAGCAGAACCATGTCGAAGTTTCTTTTGTATAGCACATCTTCGCTCAGGAAGAAATTTCTAGAAAGCCTCCTTAGAGTTTTCCTATCCTTGTACGATGCCCCGAGCGGGTACTCTCGTGTTTGAAGGAAACGTTTGATGTCGTGGAACCACGGTTTATCGTCGAAGACTGTTTCTGTTGCAAATACATATGCAGGTCTTTCAAGGCGTCTGATGTGGATTTTAGGCATATCATTCCAATTGTTGACTTTGAACATGGAAGATAGAGTGGCCAAGGCGTCTGCCATTCGATTATGATCTCGAGGGATATGAGGCAGTTCCACTTTGTTGAAGAAAGTCAACAAACGTCTTGCATAATCTCTGTAAGGAATCAAACCAAGATGATGAGTTTCATACTTGTCTTTGATTTGGTTGATCACAAGGGCTGAGTCTCCATATATGTCAAGGATCTTGATCCTTAAGTCGATGGCTTCTTCGATACCCATGATGCAAGCTTCATATTCTGCGATGTTGTTGGTGCAATCAAATAGCAATCTGGCGGAAAACGGGGATATGAGAACCCTCGGGAGTGATAATGACTGCCCCGATTCAATTGCCAAAAATGTTAACTGCTCCATCAAAGATTAGGCCCCATCTAGATTCTGGATTTGGACCTTCTCCGGGTAGCGGTTCATCACAATCTTTCATCTTTAAGTACATAACATCCTCGTCTGGGAAGTCGAACTTGAGAGATTGGTATTCGTTGAGCGGCTGATAAGCCAAGTGATCGGCGAGAATGCTTCCTTTGACCGCCTTTTGAGCGCGGTACTGAATGTCATATTCAGATAATAGCATCTGCCATCGAGCGATTCTCCCGGTTAAGGCAGGCTTTTCAAAGACGTACTTGATTGGATCCATTTTGGAGATTAACCAAGTCGTGTGATTGATCATGTACTGGCGGAGACGTTTTGAAGCCCACACCAAAGCACAACATGTTTTCTCGAGCATCGAGTAACGAGTTTCACAGTCTGTGAACTTTTTACTCAAGTAGTAGATGGCATGCTCCTTCTTACCGGTTTCGTCTTGCTGTCCAAGCATGCAGCCCATGGAATCTTCTAGCACGGTAAGGTATATGATTAACGGTCTTCCTTCCACTGGAGGGATCAGTATTGGAGGTTCTGACAAGTATTCCTTGATACTGTCAAAAGCCTTTTGACAATCTTCTGTCCATACAACTTCTTGATTCTTGCGGAGAAGCTTGAATATCGGCCCACAGGTAGCAGTCATTTGAGAGATAAATCTGGAGATGTAATTCAACCGTCCGAGAAATCCTCTTACTTGCTTTTCTGTATGTGGCGTAGGCATTTCTCGAATAGCCTTGACTTTGTCAGGGTCAACTTCAATACCTCTTTGACTGACGATGAAACCTAGGAGTTTTCCGGACCTCACCCCAAAGGTGCATTTGTTAGGATTCAGGCGGAGCTGAAATTTCCTTAGTTGTTGAAACAACTTTAAGAGATAGTCTATATGCTCTTCTTCAGTGTCAGACTTTGCTATCATGTCGTCTACGTAGACTTCGATCTCTTTGTGCATCATGTCATGAAAGAGAGTAGTCATCGCCCTTTGGTAAGTTGCGCCTGCATTCTTTAATCCAAATGGCATTACTTTGTAACAAAAGGTGCCCCATGGCGTGATGAAGGATGTCTTCTCCATGTCTTCGGGAGCCATTCTGATCTGATTGTAACCAGAGAAACCGTCCATGAAGGAAAAGACGTTGAATTTCACAGTGCTATCCACTAGCATGTCGATATGCGGTAGCGGGGAAATCATCTTTTGGACTAGCTTTATTCAAATCCCGGTAGTCAACACACATCCTGACCTTTCCATCTTTCTTGGAGACAGGCACTATGTTGGCTAGCCATTGAGGATATTTAAAAGTGATGAGGAAACCAGCGTCGAGCTGCTTTTGAACTTCCTTTTTGATTTTCTCGGCCATTTCAGGGTGAACTCTCCTCAATATTTGCTTAACTGGTGGATACTCTGGTCTTAATGGCAGGTGATGTTCCACGATGCTGGTATCTAAACCCGGCATGTCCTGGTAGGACCAGGCGAACACATCAACATATTCTTTGAGAAGATTTATCAGTTTTCCCTTGACGTTGCTGTCGAGTGAAGCTCCGATATTTACTTCTTTTTTATCTTCTTCAGAACCCAAGTTGATTGCTTCTATAGGTTCTTTGTGAGGTTGAGTGATCCTTTCCTCGTGCTTAAGTAGTCGAGAAATCTCATCTGGGATCTCGTCTTTAACTTCTTCCTCGGCGAATTCACAGGGGATTTCAAAGTTGGGAGAGAGCATAGAGTTATTGCTTTCAATGGATTTGTCCATCTGTTAATCTGCATATTTGATTTATGTCTGATTAATTAATTTTTCATCATCATTTTTTTTAATGTGAAAATGTATGCAGATTAGAATTTTTCTGATTGATTTTTTTTTGATTTTTTTTAATGTTTTTTAGGATTATCATTTCCAAGAAAGGGTAAAAATGAAAATAAACACAAAGTGTGGAATCAAAACAACGCGTTTTATTTATGATTCACGATATGAAACAGGGCCCTAAAATACAAACTCATTTGTCTTGGGCAAGACAAAGAGAAATTATTTAAAAGCTAAACCCTATAAAACATCTCTTCGCTTTGGGCGAAGCGAGAGTTCAAAACAAAAGCAAAGATTGACTACTTAGAACTAGGAGCGTTAGTCCAAACTTCAACAGGTTTCCAGTAGTGGCGAACTCCTTGGAAATCGAGTTACTCTGGTAATTTTCCACTTGGTTTAACCCTTGAGTAGACTTTGGTCGCTGGTTGAGCAGGCTTTGAAGACTCTGGATAATGGCCCTTGCCCTTTGTGCTGCTAAAGCGATCTTCTTCGGCTTGATTAACAGATCGGGAAGTATGGGATACATCATATGTACTTCCTGTTGACCACGGTGTTGAATTATGGGGATTTACCCTCCAATCTTCTGAGTGAAGAGACTCGTTGTCGGCGATACTTTCCAAATCGTATCCCGAATCGTACTCCTGATCTTCAGTAAGTACGTTGATGTAATGGTAATCCAGATCTGGTTTAGTGAATTCCACAGGCGTGTTAAAGTAGAGATCTTCGTTCGGGATCTCGATTGGTTGATGAGATTGAGAAGACGTATATTCCTCTTCTGATTGACTAGGGTACTCAAAAGAATCACCCCATCCTGTGGGTTGGATATCTTCAATCCTGATCTTTGAGCTTTCTGGCGCAGTGTATTTCACCATGTAGTCAAATTTGCCACTTGGTTCTCCCAAGGTATCCTAAACTTCAGAAGGGACAGGTGGATTTTTGTGCTTTTGCAGGGACATGTCTTTGACTTGATCAGTCGGCGCGTACAATTCTTCTTGAGACACATATTCAGGACTGTTTAAATAAGTGCTCCACTCTTCAGATCCAGAGAGATCATCTTCATCCTCTTCAATGGTGACAACGTTAACCTCTTGGAGAACAGGGTTTAAGAAACCCCCACTGTTGAATACTTCTTTGATCGGACGAAGTATTTCATCCTTTTGCTTGTCTTTGGAGAATACGGGTGCAAACCCGAGTCCGGCCTTTGTTTCGTTGTTGGCAGGTTTGATTACTTGCCCCCAACCTTCAGCATTTCCATCCTTTACTATCTGTGCTGCCTCTTTGTACGAAGAAATAGATGATCTGTCTTTGCTGGTAGATTCATCTTCTAACGGATGTTCGGGGAAGTGTGTCCCTTCAACGTCGTTGGCTGTGATGAAAGAGAAACTGGACAAATGGCTTATGAGCAAAGCTTGTTCACCAATGATGGTCACCAACTTCCCATTTACTGTGAATTTTAGTTTCTGGTGGAGAGTGGAAGTCACTGCTCCTGCTTCGTGGATCCATGGTCTTCCTAGTAAACAACTGTAAGCAGCTGGTACATCCATGACCTGGAAAGTGATTTGAAAAGTATGCGGACCAATGGTCATCGGGAGATCGACTTCCCCAATAACTGACTTCCGTGATCCGTCAAAGGCTCTTACCACTATGTCATTGAATTTCATTAGCGTCCCTTTGTAACCCAAACGAGCAAGTGTCGTTTTTGGCATTACGTTCAAAGATGAACCAGTATCTACCAATACATTGGACAGAGAATCTGATTGACAAATCATTGAGATATGTAAAGCCAAATTGTGATCTTTCCCTTCTTCTGGAAGTTCCTCATCACTGAAACTCAGATTATTACGAGTCATGTTACGACAATGCCTCCAAACTGGTCTGTAGTCATATCGTGATCTACGTAAGCTTGATCTAGTACTTTCATTAAAGCTTCTCGGTGAGCTTCGGAGTTCAATAGTAGAGACAGTATTGAAATTCTGGAGGGAGTCTGCATCAGCTGATCCACGACTCTGTACTTGCTTTTCTTGATTAACTTCGTAATCTCATCAAAATCGGTCGACGTTGGTTCTATCAGAGGACCAACATTTGTGCTTGATTAACAATGGAATCATTGCGGGATTCTCGGAGATATGTTAATCGGATTTTGTCTAACAACAGAACGGCACCGGTCTTCGTGGCATGAGTATGTACTCGCCCACTTCATACTCGTCCTATCTCTCTATGTTGACATTAGCTGGAAGAGTTGGCATGGGTTTCTCTTTCCCATTAACTATCACGGTTGCATTGTATTGATAGGGAATTGCTTTGCTAGAACTGTATGAAACAAGACCGGGTAAGCAAATCACCAAAGGAGATGTTGGAATGTTTGGACCATCATATTCAATCTCCACATGCTTGGGTATATTGAAACAGGGGATAACAACGTTTACTTCGGGATTTTCCGAGTTGATATCTGAGACTAAAAGCTCATGCGGAAAATGCCCTATTGTATTTACGTCATGGTCATCTCGCTTCAGATCCATGTCACCAATGTCAGCAATCGTTGAATGTCCGCCTATGGTAGACATCCTCAAGATTCTTGAAGCAGATGTTGCAAGCTGCGTAATCGTGCTTAGTGAAAGCACCCATTGCACTGTATGCTTCATGGAGATGTACTAAGTTTCCTCTGATCAGGTTCACATCTGTGACAAGATATCGATCCGTATTTCTTAGTATCAAACTCACTGCATGCCCACCGTGACTGGGATGTGGATTTGCTTGCACGTTGGGATTTGTATTTCTAAAGGAAAGAAGATTAAATTTCACTAATATCTACACTTCTGCTTTTAACGCTATGCAATGCTCAAGGTCATGGTGTCATACCCCAAAATTTTCCCTCCATCTACTCAAGAAATTTCATACATCCCTACTCAAAGATCCCTCAAGAGTTGATCAGACAAACTCTCTCCTAGACAATCAACCCAAACTAGGGTTTGGTATCTCTCAGGTCAAGATGGATTTCCAACATCTCCAATGGTCTTCATGCCTCCTCATATGCTTCAAAGATTCTCCATGTCAAGTTTCAAGCTTCACAGATCAAGTTCCCTCAGACAATTGCTCAGATGGTTGAAAATCAACAGATTGACAAAAGTCAACTGTGGTCAACATACAACAAACTTCATAATTTTGGTCAACATCCTCATTTTGAAGTTACATTCATCATTTGATCAAGGATTGATCATGATTCATCAAGAAAACTCAAGATTTGCTCAAAAGTCAAACTTTCTAAATTAGGGTTTCTAGATGAAAAGTCAACTGAACTTTGACTGATCATAACTTCTTCATAATTTCTCAGAAAGTTTTCCACCACCTCTTGTTTTGAAGGAAATTCAATTCTACAACTTCATGTCTCACAAGAATGTCCAAAAATGCTTCATTTGAGAGGTATGGCCCAAAACATTACAGGTCATTTTCAAAGTCAACAAAAAGTCAACTTTTTGTTTTGAAGATATATTGAGCATGGTAACTCCAATTGAGATGAGACCAAAACGGTTGGTTAGAGGACTCTTAGAGCTTTCCAAAACGTCCAAGAACACTCAAAAATGTGGAAAATTGAGCAAGATACACCATTCACAAGTTGGGCAATTTTGAAGGAATGCACAAAGAGAGATACTTCTAAGAATCAAATTTTTTGCAAATGGGCTTGCTTTTTCTTCATCCAAACTTATTCCTCATACAATTAGGAATATCCAAGCCCAATGCCACGAATTTTTATTTTAGTTTTCTATTTAATTTGGAATTTATTCATTTAAATACAAATTAAATTTAAAAATAAAGTATAAAATCAAAATTAATTGCAAAATTGATTTTTATTCCTTCCTTGAGACCCAAGAAACTCACAAAGGCCAGCAAATTTCGAAATTGGATCAATATGTCAAGATTGGATTGGAAATTAATCAAATTTTGAAAATTTGATTTTGTACAAAAATCAAATTTGATTTGCATTGAATGTTGATTGATTCTCTCCCAAAACAATTCCAAATCCATCCAGTATAAATGTATGATGCATACCTATCAAGAGAGAATAAAAGAATTGGCTCAAGAACCCTATTCCAAAGCTCAAAAAACCGTGGCAAACAAGCAATTGGCAATCATACTTCCAGCCGTTTGCAATCGATTTTGAGGTGTCCAACACATTCCTTGATACCTCTTGAGTCGATCTAGACCTTTACTTTGATCAAAACCATCGTAATCGTGAACCAAATTGGTTTGTTCTTGAAAATCCAAAATCGTATTCTATTATCCATGCATTATTAACATGTTTTGTGTTTGTTTTTGTGATTAGTGATGTGTTTGCAAGCTCAAGCACTTTAATTGAATTTCCATGGCCAGGAATGCATATCACCATTGCTAGGGTTTCTGAGGTCGATTTACGGTTTCACAAAATAGGAAATATTGGACCATGATACCTATACCAATGCATTCAGAATGATCTCAGGAATCGAACCATGGCTTTAGAATTTATTTATATTACGTGTGCTTGCTTTTTGATTTTGCCAGGGACTATAGTATCGAATAATGGCCGACGCTAGCTTTAAAAATTCAAATCGGGGACGATGAAGCTTCACGCGCGGACGAGGAGACCAGGAGATGACACTTGTCTTTCTTTCACTCGATCCGGATTTCAAACACACTTGCACACATGGCGTAGTGGTAAAGGCGCATACTGTTGAGGGATGCTCTCAAGGACTCCGCCGATCCTCGCCAGACCTTTTCATTCTTTTTCCAAACTTGCATTATTTTCAATTATTTTTCATATTTTCTTTTATTTTAATATTTTGCATGTTATTTTAATTAATTTCATAATTTTATTTCTGTATTAAAAAATCATCAAATTTTTTTTTCTTTATTTAATTTATAAAATTAGAAAATATAATTTTGCATGCATATTTATTTTTATTCATAATTTAGCATTTAAATCACTTTTAATTCATTTTTAATTATTAAATTGCATCCAAAAAATCCCAAAAATTTATTTTAGCATATTTATATTATTTCCAGCATGAAATATGTTTCTCATTTAAAAACTTGCATTTTTCTAACAGTTTTTCTCTTGATCGATTTCGTCGTATTTTTCGATTTCTCATTCTCTTGCAGGTTGATCCGATTCAGACGATTTTCCTTTATCATTTTATTTTTTTCCAATAATGTAACTGTCTATGGGATGTAATAGTTTAAATTAGGCTTTTATTTTCCGCAAAATTTAAATTATGTATCTGCCCCAAAGCCATGTAATAGCGAGACATTTATCTTTCCGCATCTTTACATTCCGCATTTTAATTTCCGTACCCTATAAATTGCTAGTAACTAGGCGTGTATGGCAAGATAATAACGAACATAGCTCACTCTAATCCTCAAGATAAAATATTTGAAACCAACACACTTCTTCACACATGCACCCCTTAGGGTAATTCTCTCTCGTTGCCTTTACGAATTCAAATGGTCATGTCCCTCGAACATAGAGGTATCCTAGCACCGTTGCCTTCAAAACAAATCATCATAGTCCCTTCGATACAAAGATCATAAGACCCACGATGTCGCCTCCGAATACATGATCTTGACCTCGATTGTCGCCACGAAAAATGATGATAGTCCCTTCGAATATGCTAGGATACTTCCTACAAGTTGCCTTCTATGACCATCCGATGTCCCTTCGAATGTCCCGCTTACATCCAACGAATGGAGCTACCTACCAACTAATGGTATGGATAGCGCTATTCTAAAGGAACGTAGAAGCACGAAAACGACCAATTCTGAGTGGGTAATAAGTCTTTTAGTTGCTTGCTCTAAACCAAATGCTTTTCACACCACACACTCTTTTTTCAAAGTTCTTTTCAAAAATGAAACGTTTCCGAACACTTCGTATACACTCCTACATGAGTCATTACAAAGTCAAAGCGAAATGCCTTTTCAAAACATTTTTGTCAAACACACAGAAAGCACAATTTTAAAGTGATCTAGAGCAACTAAGAGCCCGAGATAACTACGGATGGAAAGGGTGCTAATACCTTCCCTTTTCATAACCATTCTCCCATTTTAATCTAAACGAAGGTCTTTTTCTCACTTTTACCTTCCTTAATTGATAAAATAAAAGTCGGTGGCGACTCTTGCTATCCGCACATTTGCGATACAAAATCACTAAAAGTCAGCTTCACCGATATAAAATCGGCGATCACTGGGAAGCACCCTAAAGAGAGAATTGCCTTAGGATTTCTAAATCACCTTATCGCTTCGCTTGACTTTCTTGCTTTATCTTTAAGGGTTGCTTGGTATTATATTTGTGGGGATCCTACACCCGATCCGGCCTTTAGGTAAGTAGCAATAAATCATCGCGACCGCTAGACGATAACTAAACGGTCAACATGATGGCTATGTTAGCGTGACACTTTGTTGTCCCGATACTCTTCATTCCCAAGTTGAAGATAGTATTTGGCTTCGTGGTGTCATCAAGCGCTAACTAAACTTTTAGAACCTTAATTGACCCATCTTAGCCATTAGAAGGTAGTGAGATGGCCGACTTTGGTGCGCACTTGGTTGGTTGATACCGATGCTACGCTCATCGAGATCGACTTTGGGATATTTTCGTCGACCACTGGTAGTCGTATTGAAATAAACGCCTACGAGAAAGATCAATGATGTGAGATTCCTAGAACCCGATTACTATTATAGGACAGATGAACCAACTCAAACTTTTGGTGGGTAATCACCTATACCTCATGCAAGCCTTAAACCTAGGCTCATTGTGTGAATTGTTTGTGGTGCTAAACATGACATCATGACATCATTCGCATTGCATATCATTTCTAACTATTTCAAGGACCTAGGGATTTATCTTTGCTCGCTTTGTAGGGTATTATGGCTTCTAGAAAGACTATCCGAATCAACTTCATGGGTATACCTTCTCATCTCAAAGAATTGGTTTCGTAAATTCCGATCATGCCTACTCATCAAAAGACATGGTTATCTACTTGATTTGGTTATCTCCGGTTTTGAAGAAGATATGATGTATGTCCTATTCCGCTTTTGATCCAAACACCATTGCTTTACATTTCCATTATCATTGGTTCCTACATTGGAAGAGTTCTCTAAGTTACTTGGGATACCTATTCTTGATCAAATGCCATTCACCGGTTTAGAAAAGGTTCCTAGGTATGAAGACATCGCATCCGCCTTACATCTTAAGTGCTCAGACATTGAAGCCAATTGGGAAACTAGAAGTGGAGTTAAGGGTTTACTTGCCAAGTTCTTAATTAAGAAAGCCCGAGAATTCCTCAAAGTTATGAGTTTCCATGCATTCGAAGACATTGTGGCCTTGCTAATCTATGGTTTAGTTCTATTTCCTAACTCGGATCAATTTATAGATGTCAACGCCATCAAGTTGTTTCTTACCCGTAATCCAGTTCCCACTTTGCTTGGAGATATCCTACATTCTCTCCACACTCGTACCATCAAGAGACAAGGAACTCTCATGTGTTGCATACCGTTACTTTCCAGGTGGTTTATTTCGCACCTTCCTCTATCAGTTTTGAAGAATGAACAAAGGTTGAGATGGTCTCAAAGGCTAATGTCACTCTCTCATTCGATATCCGTTGGAGCCTTTTCTCTCAAAAGGACTTCACCTTCATTGAGCAGGAGAATTCTAATGTACCGCTACTTGGTATAAGGGAGGTATTACTTACAACCCTTCTCTAGCTCTACGTCACTTGGTTTTGCTCGAAAAGATGGTCCACATGATATGCTTCTCCAAGACATTGTGTTCGACTACAACCACGATCTCCGTTCACCGATTTAAGGTTCATACACGGGGCATGGTAAAGAAGATCGATACCAAGACTTTGGGCACCAAAACTCCATTCCTTGGGAACCTTACCTCAAATGGGTGCGAGCTCGAGCTCAAAACCTCATGATGCCATTCACTGCTTTACCAAGAATTATGGAACCTGCTATAGGTGACGTACCCTATACCATTCTCCATCCTGACATGCCTACTGATTTTGAAGACTTGAAGAGATCATGGATACAGCTTAAAGAAGAAAGGGATACCTTTGAAGCTCAGTGCTATGCAAGTGAGAAGAAAGTGCTAGAGTTGACCAAGCTACTTCGCGAGGAGCGAAGCATCAACACCTACCTCGGCACCAAGAGGAAGCACCCATGGGAGACTTAGAGCTGTCGGATTTTTATGCTTTTCCTTTGTTATTGTTTTGAACTATCTCTTGTACTTAAAAAGAAAAAGAATAATAAAATGAGTACTAATAAATGTTTGTTCTTGCTTGTTTGACAAATTTAAATCTCTAAGGTCCTTGAAAACATTGCATAAACATCGCATAGCATAACATAACATTGCATCACAGGTACATTGGAGATTGGCTTTCTCATTTGCTCGCTATTTATTTTAGCAGAAATGGCTCTTGAACAGACTGTCAAAGATCTCCAAGCTCAGAATGCTCGCAGAGATGTTCACCAGCTTGGTCCAAGGCCAAGAGGATCTGAAGAAGCTCATCAACAGAAAGAAGAAGGTTGTTGGTCTCCTCAACATGGGTAGACGCTACAAAGGTGGTCCTAAGAGAGTCAGTCGGATAGAGCTCTCTGAAGGAAGTGTCAAGAATGAGGGGAGTATCAAAGGTGATGACGAAGGCAGTCAGCATGAGCCTGAAAAAGACTATGATGATGGCCAATACTCTGATGAAGATGACAAGTACAAGCAACTTGAAGATCGTCTGAATGCTGTGGAAAATCTGAAAATGTCCGGGCTGAATTTTGATGATCTGAGTCTTGTCCCAGGTGTTGTGATTCCTCCCAAGTTCAAAGTTCCTACTTTTGCCAAGTATGATTGCATGTCTTGCCCTAAACTGCATTTGAAGTCCTATGTCCAGAAGTTCAATCCCCACACTGATGACAGAAAGTTGTGGATGCACTATTTTCAAGAGAGTTTGTCCGAACTCGCTTGGAATGGTATTATCACCAGAGAATGACCGTATCCGTATTTGGAGTGACTTGGCGATGCTTTCATGCATAATATGAGTACAATGTTGAATTGACACCCACCGCATGCAACTACAAAGCATGTCTATGGGTCGTGATGAGAAGTTCAAAGAGTATGCCCGAAATGGAGAGATCTCTAGCAAGTAGTTCAACCACCCTTGTCCAATAGGAGTTGGTTGATATGTTCATGGGAACACCGACAAGCTCATTCTTCAATCATCCGATTGAAATTCTTCACCGGATTCACCGAGTTGATATTGACAAAGCGAGCGATTGAAGTCGGTATCAAGAGGGGAAGATTCATGTGGAGTCATCTTCAAATGTCGCAAGAGATCTTTGGTGGTAAGAAGGAAACTAATACCGTGTATGGTCGAAAAGCCGAGCCAAGACCGACCGCTACAACTGTGGGAAGTTGTGATCTCCAATCCTACATCAAGACAACCTCGAGACAACGCTACAGAGCGTAACGCGCCACGAAGACAGCTTTATTTAAGATCAACATGCCATTGTCGCAAGCCTTGCAACACATGTTGAAAGCAGCCGATAACTTGAGGGATCCTCCTCGAATGTCAATACCTCTCTCCGAGATACAATCCTAATGCTAAGTGTGCTTACCATTCCAATAGCCCCGACACAACATCGATGATTGTTGGGCTCAAGAACAATATTCAAGATATGATCAAGTTAAGGATTGAGTTTGATCCTCCCGCTGAGACCGAATGTGATCAACGCGCCTATGCCTAACCATGACAAGAGTTCCAATCACAGGACGATACTTATGTTTTCAACATAGATGACTTGACCATCCCTCCGATGAATGTTAAGAGGAACTTGCTGCAGCTCTGTCAATCCAGATGCCCGAGGATTGTCGCTGGTGCCCATCTCACCGATGGCTGCCCTTGGTTGAGAAGACGTGTTCAAGTATGATGGATAACCGTGAGATACTATTTCAAACCACCGTGAAGAAGTCAGTGAAGAAATGTCTAAATTGAAGATCAAGAGGAATGAAACAAGACTCATTGTGGGATACCTTGGGCAGCCAAGTGGAAAGTATGATTACATGGTGAAGTACATCGTCCTCGATAGTTACAAAATTCCTATTGAAGATGTTAAGGCGATCGGACGGGTGACGATTTCAAGACTATGCCGATGTTAACACGATAAGGATTTCCTCTCACGATCCCGTGCCTAGAGTGGCACCTCTCATCATTACCTCTCCAAGACCAGCCCATATTCTTCCGACAAAGCTATTCCTTGGAATTATGGAGCCGATGTTTACTACCATGGCGCCAAGCAAGACCTCTCGACCATTGAAGATCTTACGCTATCATTCCCGACATTGGCAACATCACCGATCAAGTAAGTTGACTGTAACCGAAGAGTGTTCTCTCCATATCTCTCCCCAAAAGACATCATGACTCCACTGCATTCCAATATTCAATCCATTCCCAAGCTAGAGGAAAGAACCAAAGGACTCATCCCGCCAACCAATACCAAAGGAAGTTATCAAGACACCTCCAAACAAGAAATGGAGGAAATTCAAGATCATCAAGAAGAGTGACTACAATGTTGTGGAATGGGACAGACTCATCCAAGATCTCCATGCTTGCTCGCTCTTGGCTCGAGGCTCATGCTAACGCCTTGGTGAAGTTTCAAGAATGCTCATGTACCGCAAGACACTACCATCGATCAATTTGAAGTTTGTATTGCTAGCCTGGCCGCCAACAACGCCCTAGGCTTCTCCGATGCCGATTTGACTCTTCCGAAAGAAACATAACAAAGCCTTGCACATCTCTCGTTGAATGCAAGGGCACTACATTGTCTCATGTTTGGTGGATACTAGTTCCGCTTAAACATCCTTCCAAGATCGCTTTTGATCGACTTGATGTCAAGGGTTGGTTCGAGACCAAGTGACATAATTGTGAGAGCTTTGATGGTTCTAAGCGAATGGCTTGGAGAGCTTATTCGCTCAAAGTCGGTTCCCAAACTTTTCATTCTACTTTTTGTCATGGACATCCGTCCAATTTTATTCTTGCCTACTCTGACGCCTTGGATACATGGGGCGTCATACTCTACCTTGCATCGTGTCAAGTACCCGTGAAAGGGAAGGTTGTTACCATGTGGTAAGAAGAATATATGGTCACCATCTACAATGTCCGATACCTTGAGATGGAGGGTGAATTCTTTGAGATTCCCCGCAAGCTTTTGAAACAATCCCCGCAGTCATGCCCGCTGATTCTCCCGTCACTCCCGGTTACACAAGCCCGCCTAGGATGGCCTCGTGAAGGATGCTCAAGCCATCTGAAAGAGGTAGTACTATTTGGGGACAACTCAATCTTCTTTCAACCGACAAGACCGGTTTAGGCTTCACCATCAAGGGTCAAGATGATGCGCCGCGAACGTGCCAACTTCCTTTCCGCATCGCCGTAGTGGAATCCATGCTATAGAAGACGACGACAACGACTTCGACATCGCAAATGGATCTTCCCAACTCCCGACAACGGACTCAAAGAATTGAGGATCAAGACGCCATACCAATCTCCTTTAGCCGAGTAATTGCTCTTCTTTTGTTTTGCTTTTTATTTTTATGTTTTGAACAATAAACTTTGAAAGCCTAGTGCCTTGCCCGGCATCATGGCTCGCTTCAGGGTTATTATCTCCGTATGTATTTTCATTCAATAAATTCGTTGGACTTTTGCATTCAATTGTTTGTTTTCTTTACTTTATCACCCCTTCAAAAAGCTATGTGTTCTTACACACACCCACGTGATACACCTAATCACTCCGAATCTCGTTAATAATGTTTATGCTATTGCTAAATATGACTTCGATAATCCGATCTACCGTCAAGATGAAAGTGAGGAAGATTGTGAAGTTCTAGGAGAACTTGCCTGATCGCTACAACAAGAAGAGCGAGTTATACACCACACGAAGAGCAAGTCGAGGTTGTGAATTGGGTACCGACGAAGATGTAAAAGAGATCAAGATAGAGCGGTCTTGAGAACAATGTTAAAGAAAGGTTGGTTCAGATGCTACGAGACTATATTGAGGTATTTGCTTGGTCATACGAAGACATGCCGGGTTTAGACATTGATATTGTGGTACAATCGATTGCCGAAAAGAGGGTTTTCTCCCGAAATGTATGTCTGCCGACATCCCCGAGATGTCGAGAAAATCAAAGTCAAGTGATGAAGCAATTCAACGCAGTTTCTTAGTCAAGCATTTTATCCACAAGGGTGCAAATGTGGTGCCTGTACTTAAGAAGGATGGTAAAGTACGAATGTCTGTGGATTACAGATCTGAACAAAGCAAGTCCGAAAGACGATTTCCCACTTCCTCATATTGATGTTCGCTTGACAACACCGCCAAAGATAAGGTTTTCCTTCATGGATGGTTTCTCCGTTACAATCGATCAAAATGGCTCCAAGACATGGAGAAGACTACTTTTGTTACACAAGGCATTTTCGCTACAAGGTTATGCCGTCGGATCAAGAACGCAGTGCCACTTATCGCGGTTATGGTGACATTGTTTCATGACATGATTCATCACGAGATAGAGGTCACGCCGATTTACATGATAGCTCGATCACGCATCAAGAAGAACATCTTGATCATTTGCGTAAACTATTTGACAGTTGAAGAAGTGATCGAGACTTAATCCTAACAAGTGCACCTTGGAGTCGATCCGAAAACTCCTAGGGTTTGTCGTTAGTGGTAAAGGTATTGAAGTTGACCCCGCCAAGGTTAAAGCTATTCAAGAGATGCCACCCCCGCACCGAGAAGGAAGTCGAGGTTTCGGGCCGATTAAATTACATTGCCGATTCATTGCACACTTAATCGCTACTTGTGAGCCAATCTTCAAGTTACTTAAGAAAGATCAAGTGGTAGAATGGAATGATGATTGCCGATCGCTTTTGACAAAATCAAGGAGTACCTGTAATCCTCCTATCCCGATGCCACCGGCCAAGACCTCTTATCATGTACTGATGTTAGAGAACTCAATGGGGTGTGTTGGCAACATGACGAGTCCGGTCGAAAAGAGCATGCAATATACTACCTTAGCAAAAGTTTACCGATCGTGAAACAAGATACTCACAATTGAGAAAACTTGCAACGCTTGGCTGGCTGTCACGACTAAGACAAGATATGTTGACCCATACTACCTTGTTGATTTCCAAGATGGATCCGATAAAATACATATTTGAGAAACCAAATTTCTCCGAAGAATAGCAAGATGGCAAATGATCTTGACCGAATATGACATCCAAGACACTTCTAAAGATATCAAAGGAAGTGTAGTAGCCGATCATTTGGCTCATCGTCAGATGACTATCGCCTATGCGCTCAATTTCCGATGAAGATGTTTTACTAGTTACGATTGTGAAGAACTGTGACTGCATTTAAGGACCTGAACAAGGATCCCGATGGACTATGGTCTTTGATGGAGCCTCAAACGCACTTGGCAATGGCATTGGCGCCATCATTACATCCCCTTCAGGTGGACATACACCTTTCACCGCCAGACTTTGTTTCAGTTGCACTAACAACATGGCCGAATACGAAGCGTGCATCATGGGTATCAAAGCTGCTATTGACTTAAGAATCAAGTTCTTGCAAGTGTATGGAGACTCAGCTTTAGTGATCAGTCAGGTTAAGGGCGAGTGGGATACGAAACATCCGAATCTCATCCCATATCGAGAGCATGTTCTGAGTTTGATCCCCTACTTCGAAGAGATTACTTTCAATCATATTCCACGAGAAGAGAATCAACTGGGTACGATTGGCTACTATGTCATCTATGTTCAAGGTCGATGGGACAACGAGGCTCCCTGATCATCATTGAGAAGTTCGACGAACCAAGATATTGTTATGAGCTTGACGCGTAAGAGAAACCTTGGTACTATGACGTGAAGAAGTATCTTGAGACTCAGAATATCCCGCAGGGCGCCTCGTAATGATAAGAAGTTCATGAGAAGATTTGCATCCAAATTCTTCCTCAAGAACGACATCTTATACAAACGCAACCACGACTTGTGCTTATCTACTGTAGATCGAAACAAAGAATGCGATCATGGAAGAGTTACACGGCGCATTTGGTACCCACTCCAAAGGACACACCATGGCTAAGAAGATTTTGAGAACAGTGGTACTATTGGTCCACCATGGAAGCGATTGTCACCGCTATGCTCGATCTTGTCACAAGTGCCGATTTCGCAGACAGTGCACGCATCTCCTGCATCAATGTTTTAACTTTTCCTTGGCCTTTTGCAATGTGGGGCATTGACATGATCGGAGAAATCAAGCCCACAGCTTCCAATGGACATCGTTTTATCCTTGTGGCAATCAATTACTTTACCAAGAATGTTGTGGCTCGATTCATCAAACATAATCTTATCTGTCGGTATGGCACTCCCGAAAGGATTATCACAAATAATGGCTCTAATCTCAACAATAAGATGATCACTGAACTCTACACGTAGTTCAAGATCAAGCATCACAACTCTTCTCCTTATCGGCCTAAGATGAATGGCACAGTGGAAGCCGCCAACAAGAATATTAAGAAGATTATACAGAAGATGACGGTGACTTACAAAGATTGGCATGAGATGTTACCATTTGCTCTTCATGGTTATCGCACTACAGTACGAACATCAACAGAGGCAACCCCCTTCTCTCTCGTATACGGTATGGAAGCCGTCCTACCCATCGAGGTTCAGATACCCTCAACCAAAGTCCTCCAGGATGCGTAGTTAGGCGAAGACGATGGATCCGCATCGCCTTGACCAAATTAACTTGATTGATGAGAAACGACTGCATCCATCCGCCATGGATGATCTATCGCGAATGATCGAGCATTTAACAAGAAGGTCAAGCACCGAGTCTACCAAGTCGGTGATCTAGTAGTCAAGCGATCATCCTTCCACAAGGTGATCCTGTGGGCAAATGGACTCCCACCCACGAGGGACCGCTTTGTAGTCAAGATGATTTTCCCATGAGCTATGATACTTAGCACCATGGATGGTGAAGACTTCCCACACCCGTGAACGCAGACATAGTCAAAAATACTACGATAAAGAGACCCGCTAGGTCGATCGCCTAGGCAAAAATAAGGGCATCCCGACGAACCAAAAGGGTTCGGCAAAAGTTAAGGATATACACAAACATGTACACCGACAAGTCGAAACCCGAAAAGGCGGTTGGGCAAAAGGGTATCCCAGACCAAAACCCGAAAGGGCGGTCTAGGCAAAAGTTAGATTTAAGCGATGACTATGTTCTCGCCCGATCGCCTACTTCCGCACTACTATCAAGATTCAAGATTCAAATGGCGAAGATCAATTCACTCACTTTCTAACGAAGAAGGAGATGAGATGGTTGGAATATATGAGTACTAGCATAGTTGGAACTTAACGAGATTGTTTCCGCATAGCTTTTTACCTTTCTTGTGTACAAACTACTTGGCCATACGCCACATTTCAAATAAATACAAGTTCTTTCCCTCTACAATTTTCACTGTTGTGGTTTGCATAAAGTCCAACGTTTGCTTTGACTGATTATATGCATTTGACAATAAAAATCTATTCACGAACATGCGAAAAGTGAACATACAAAAGTGCTTACTACAGGCTCCAGGAATTGGGACGACGACGAAAGTCACCAAAAACATTCCCCCACAGAGCATGATCCCCACAAAGGTGTTACCTACTACAAACCTCCCTCCAGCGGAGTATGTGTTAATCCAAACAGTGATTCCACTCAACCGAGCAATGTTACATCAGTCTCCAAGCAGTAACACTTCACCCCCAGTCAAGGTATTTATCCCCAGCGGATATCTCTCAGTCCTTCCCCTTTCCTCAGCGGCAGTATCCAGACTCAAACTTGGTCAGATAGTGCATCGGAGGAAGCTGGCATCCTTATTGCCCCAGCCAGAGATTACAACGGGTTCCCGACTTTTCCAACCCGGTCTCTCGGCAACTATCAAATGCTCTCCCATGAGATTTACACTCAAGATCCCCAGTAGAGCGCCGCCTAATGTTTTCCTCAACAAGATCTGCATACAAGGTCCCCAACAGATTGCCTCCCGCACTCTCCCCAGTAGGATCTATGTATGAGATCTCCAACAACGAGTTTCTCAACCCCTACCTTCCTCAACCATATCTAGGCCCAAGACTTGGTCAGATAGTGCATCGGAGGAATCAAAGTTCTTCTCTTCTCAGGATCTCCATCCTCAAACAGAAGTCAGAAATCTTCAAGCAGAACATCCACATCTTCTTCAAGATGGATATATTTTGAAATACCACAACATCTATCATTCATACATTACTCATAAAGTCATAATTCATGCATATGTCATTCATATACACTGTCATGCATCATACTTTGCATAAAACTAACAAATATTCTATCAAAGTTCTCTTGTTTTTCCCAAAAACAGGTGAAAGTCACTTTTGATGCAAACAAGTCCAGGATTAAGCCCCGAATCTCGACGGGAAAAATATCTGAAAGACCGCTCCTAGTTGTCCTCCGACAGCGGGTCCAGGATTAAGCCCCGAATCTCGACGGGAAAACAATCTGAACGACCGCCCTCGTTGTCCTCCGACAATGGATCCAGGATTAATACCCGAAGCCAGACGAGAAACCCTATCCGAACGATCACAAGTTATCCTCCGATAACAGGCAGTGGAACAATACCCGATGCACAACAGGGAAGTTGTCCACATTTCGCCAACTACTACTCCCCTCAGAGTAATCAGCACGAAGATTTATTCTGACTCTCTCTTATTATCAATCGCAACTACAGAGTCTAGCATACGACTCAGTTTCCTTGGATGGCATCTTAAGCCCATCTCCGACTACTTGTCAACAATGATTCACTTTCAGAATGCTACATATATGGTTAAAAATCAATGCAAACCAATAACTTCATTCAAAAATGAACACGAAGTCTAACGTACGACTCCCTCCGGATGGCATCTTAAGTCCATCTCCATGCTCCTCTCCTTTCCAGAAACATAGCCTAGCGTACGGCTCACTCCCCAGCATCGACCTTTCCAGATGGCATCTTAAGCCCATCCCCAACAATTCTCCTATCAATGGTCTCGAGTCTAGCGTATGGCTCATTCCCCAGCTTCTCCAAATGGCATCTGTAAGCCCATTCCCGCATCATCACCAACCATGAAAGTGCAAATTGTGTATTGAGTGTTCAATCATCTTCTACCTCCAGGTCACGAAAGACAAGCGTGTCAATCTAACCTTCCAGTACAAGAAGATTGAACAGGGGCAGCTGTCATACCCCAAAATTTGCCCTCCATCTACTCAAGAAATTTCATACATCCCTACTCAAAGATCCCTCAAGAGTTGATCAGACAAACTCTCTCCTAGACAATCAACCCAAACTAGGGTTTGGTATCTCTCAGGTCAAGATGGATTTCCAACATCTCCAATGGTCTTCATGCCTCCTCATATGCTTCAAAGATTCTCCATGTCAAGTTTCAAGCTTCACAGATCAAGTTCCCTCGCATAATTGCTCGATGGTCGAAAATCAACAGATTGACAAAAAGTCAACTGTGGTCAACATACAGTCAAACTTCATAATTTTTGGTCAACATCCTCATTTTGAAGTTACATTCATCATTTGATCAAGGGTTGATCATGATTCATCAAGAAAACTCAAGATTTGCTCAAAAGTCAAACTTTCTAAATTAGGGTTTCTAGATGAAAAGTCAATCGAACTTTGACCGATCATAACTTCTTCATACTTTCTCGTAAATTTTCCACCACCTCTTGTTTTGAAGGAAATTCAATTCTCTACAACTTCATGTCTCACAAGAATGTCCAAAAATGCTTCATTTGAGAGGTATGGCCCAAAACATTACAGTGTCATTTTCAAAGTCAACAAAAGTCAACTTTTTGTTTTGAAGATATATTGAGCATGGTAACTCCAATTGAGATGAGACCAAAAAGGTTGGTTAGAGGACTCTTAGAGCTTTCCAAAACGTCCAAGAACACTCAAAAATGTGGAAAATTGAGCAAGATACACCATTCACAAGTTGGGCAATTTTGAAGGAATGCACAAAGAGAGATACTTCTAAAAATCAAATTTTTGCAAATGGGCTTGCTTTTTCTTCATCCAAACTTATTCCTCATACAATTAGGAATATCCAAGCCCAATGCCACGAATTTTTATTTTATTTTTCTATTTAATTTGGAATTTATTCATTTAAATACAAATTAAATTTAAAAATAAAGTATAAAATCAAAATTAATTGCAAAATTGATTTTTATTCCTTCCTTGAGACCCAAGAAACTCACAAAGGCCAAAGAAATTTCAAATTGGATCAATATGGCAAGATTGGATTGAAATTAATCAATTTTGAAAATTTGATTTTGTACAAAATCAAATTTGATTTGCATTGAATGTTGATTGATTCTTCCCAAAACAATTCCAAATCCATCCAAAGATAAATGTATGATGCATACCTATCAAGAGAGAACAAAAGAATTGGCTCAAGAACCCTATTCCAAAGCTCAAAAAACCGTGGCAAACAAGCAAGTGGCAATCTTACTTCCACTGCTTTTCAATCGATTTTGAGGTGTCCAACATTCTTGATACCCTCGAGTCGATCCGCACCTTTACTTTGATCAAACCATCAAATCGTGAAACCAAATTGGTTTGTTCTTGAAAATCCAAAATCGTATTCTATTATCCATGCATTATTAACATGTTTTGTGTTTGTTTTTGTGATTAGTGATGTGTTTGCAAGCTTTCTGGGCACTCTAATTAAATTTCCATGGCCAGGAATGCATATCACCATTGCTAGGGTTTCTGAGGTCGATTTACGGTTTCACAAAATAGGAAAAATTGGACCATGATACCTATACCAATGCATTCGGAATGATCTCAGGAATCGAACCATGGCTTTAGAATTTATTTATATTATGTGTGCTTGCTTTTTGATTTTGCCAGGGACTATAGTGTCGAATAATGGCCGACGCTAGCTTTAAAAATTCATATCGGGGACGATGAAGCTTCGCGCGCAGACGAGGAGACCAGGAGATGACACTTGTCTTTCTTTCACTCGATCCGGATTTCAAACACACTTGCACACATGGCGTAGTGGTAAAGGCGCATACTGTTGAGGGATGCTCTCAAGGGACTCCAGTTCGATCCCTGCCAGGACCGGTTTTCATTCTTTTTCCAAACTTGCATTATTTTCAATTATTTTTCATATTTTCTTTTATTTTAATATTTTGCATGTTATTTTAATTAATTTCATAATTTTATTTCTGCATTAAAAAATCATCAAAAATTATTTTTATTTTTACATTATTTTCATAAAATCTTTATTTAATTTATAAAATTAGAAAATATAATTTTGCATGCATATTTAATTTTATTCATAATTTAGCATTTAAATCACTTTTAATTCATTTTTAATTATTAAATTGCATCCAAAAAATCCCAAAAATTTATTTTAGCATATTTATATTATTTCCAGCATGAAATATGTTTCTCATTTAAAAACTTGCATTTTTCTAACAGTTTTTCTCTTGATCAATTTCGTCGTATTTTTCGATTTCTCATTCTCTTGCAGGTTGATCCGATTCAGACGATTTTCCTTTATCATTTTATTTTTTTCCAATAATGTAACTGTCTATGGGATGTAATAGTTTAAATTAGGCTTTTATTTTCCGCAAAGTTTAAATTATGTATCTGCCCCAAAGCCATGTAATAGCGTAGGACATTTATCTTTCCGCATCTTTACATTCCGCATTTTAATTTTCGCACCCTATAAATTGCTAGTAACTAGGCGTGTATGGCAAGATAATAACGAACATAGCTCACTCTAATCCTCAAGATAAAATATTTGAAACCAACACACTTCTTCACACATGCACCCCTTAGGGTAATTCTCTCTCGTTGCCTTTACGAATTCAAATGGTCATGTCCCTCGAACATAGAGGTATCCTAGCACCGTTGCCTTCAAAACAAATCATCATAGTCCCTTCGATACAAAGATCATAAGACCCACGATGTCGCCTCCGAATACATGATCTTGACCCTCGATTTTCGCCTACGAAAAATGATGATAGTCCCTTCGAATATGCTAGGATACTTCCTACAAGTTGCCTTCTATGACCATCCGATGTCCCTTCGAATGTCCCGCTTACATCCAACGAATGGAGCTACCTACCAACTAATGGTATGGATAGAGCTATTCTAAAGGAACGTAGAAGCACGAAAACGACCAATTCTGAGTGGGTAATAAGTCTTTTAGTTGCTTGCTCTAAACCAAATGCTTTTCACACCACACACTCTTTTTCAAAGTTCTTTTCAAAAATGAAACATTTCCGAACACTTCGTATACGCTCCTACATGATTCATTACAAAGTCAAAGCGAAATGCCTTTTCAAAACATTTTTGTCAAACACACAGAAAGCACAATTTTAAAGTGATCTAGAGCAACTAAGAGCCCGTAGATAACTACGGATGGAAAGGGGTAATACCTTCCCTTTTCATAACCATTCTCCGCACTCGTAATCTAAAACGGTCTTTTTCTCGTACTTTTACCTTCCCTTAATTGATAAAAATAAAAGTCGGTGGCGACTCTTGCTATCCGCACATTTGGATACAAAATCACTAAAAGTCGGCCACCGTGACACATGGCCCGTGCCCCATGGTGAAAAGTGGCAAGATACGCCCCGCTTCACTCACCACGTAATTTTTCTCGAATCTGAGGTGGTGACCTTGTTCCACAGATTCCTTTCTATCAATGCAGGTATAGTTCGGTGTTCGCTATCGATTGGTCGAATTATGTGACCCGAGGCGCATCGATTGTTAAACCGCCGAGCGCAAGAGGTCATTGAGTTTGTTGATTTGCTGGAATCATGAGCAATTCGTGTTCGAGTTGTGTTAACACCGGTGTTATGGCGCCACCGTCACGTTGACTAACATTCTTCATGTTTCCTGATACCATTCCTATGTCATGTTCCTTTTCCTTGAAAACCGTTCCAACCTTCTTGATCCACTAGAAGATCCTACTTCCTTGGTTGTCTTCCGTCGAACTCCCTTCCTCTAGCCGCATTCCCATGCTTACAATCTCTTGAAATCTCCGAGCTACCTGCGATCATTCGCTCGTAGTAAATGGGCCAAGAGTGTTTAAGAATACCTGGTCATTTCTTTTTCTTCTATGGGTTGACTTGGCAGAATTTCCTCCATCGCTGAGCGCATTTTGAATGTCTCTTTCCTTTGAGACATGGAGCGTAGTTGATCCCGATCAGAGACATATCCATGTATGAAGGCTTCGCCTAAGTCATTGAATGTTTGATACTTGCGTTGTTCAACCCCATGTACCACTTCAAGGCACCGTGAAGACTGCCTCGAAGTAATGGATTAACAACCGTGATCGCTGTCAGGTAGACATTTTCCGCATACATCGTGAGATGACTTTGAGGAGTTTTTTGTACTTTTCAAAGTCGTGACTTTGAATTTTGTAGGTATTTTACGCGAGGAACTAAGCAAAGATCCTCGGCATTTTTCCCAAACAATTCCTTCCCTCGAATCGTTTTAATTTCAAGCTGCATTTTGTGGAGTTGTTCCTGGAGATTCTCCATCGAGCCAGGAGTATTCGTGTTATCTCCTAGAACATGGTGAACTTCTTCGTCTATGGTAGTGTGCACTACGGAAGTCGAGTTCATCATGATTGGTCGAGAAACCGCCATTGTTACTTATGAAGAGTTACTCCACGCTATGGAGTATGTGTCGAGTTTTGCCGCAGCAGGTATTTCTGCGGGTTGTTTGCACTTGAGAAGTCGGTTGGCGAATTCCGATGCAAAGGTGAAAGGCATGCCCATGGATAGCCTTCTAGCATATTAAAAGGTGAACTATCGATCGACAAACCGAAACCGAGTAGTAGTGTCTTCCAAATCGCCGCTTGGTTTTGACCGCCGATGTCGCGGCACTTTGGTCATGCCAATGAGTCGACCAAAGATGAGTCTCTCCACTCTTCTTGCAATGGTTTTACCGTACATTAAGCTCAACATTCTCTTGCTCAAATCCTTCCATTACTTTTCTTCTTTTGAGCGTGTATTGATGTTCGAGTAGTCGTGGACGCCGTCAAGAAACCTAAGACGCGATGCCGACGATCTTTTCCTATCTCTGAAACCATGAAAGATCAGACTCTAGACAATAGACTTAAATGCAAAGTATGATGCATGATTATGATTGTAAAGAAAGATTTCCAAAGAATTTATGCTAAAAGAGAAATTTCTGGCAAATATTTAGATGGAAAACACACATTTATTGATTATTGAAAGAAGATTACAACAATTCTGTTTTTTTTTTGGAGCATTGCTCACATAAATGATAAAATAAATGATAAGATTACAAACTAAATTAATTAAACGTCTTCGTCGGATGAAGATCCGAAGGCTTGATGCAGCTTCAACTTCAGGATTTCCTTTCCATAGTGAGCTTTTAGTTCAACTTTCTCGGCTTTTAGCTTGCTAATGACTTTCTTCCACTCGTCGGGAGCTGGATCGCTGGTTGTCATTTCCTCAAGCTTTCTTTTCCTTTCTTTGACGTATCTTTGATCGCTATCTTCTCGACTTAATCTTCTCATCTTCTCCATGAGCCATTCATCCCGAAGTAAAGCCTTTTTCATGATCTTTGACCGCTTTAAGCTTCTCATTCTCAAGATTAGTCTTAAGGAATTTGTTTTCCAAAGCTTCTTTCTCAAGCTTTATCTTGGTCAAGGTTTTGGTATTCTCCCATAGTCTCGACGAAAAATTGTTGATTTGGAAGCGATCGAGAACATGGGTTCTTCATAAGCGAAGGCATTCAAAATTCCTTCGCCTTTCCTTACCCAAGAAGTGTAGGTTTCATGGCTACACAATTCTTTGCCTTCCCTTTTTCTTTCCTTCGGATGTGATGCCAAGCTCTGATCATCCTAGCCTTCAATCCCTGGGAATCCTCTCCTTCATCATAGAAGTAGCTTTCCACTGTAAAACCAAGAGGTTTACTAGAGTTTGCATACCCGAGTTGACGTCTCGCCAAGAATGGGTTGTAGTTGATTCCTCCTTTTGTACCAATGAGAGGTACGTTGGCAAATTCTCCACAACTCTCAATGATTTCCATCTCATTGTCTGCTAAGGTATACCAATGGATATCGTCGTCTGTGAGAGACATGAGTCTTCTTGACCAATGCCACTCGTCTTTGTTTTCGCGGAAGATAAGAGATTTAGGAAAGTGTGAGACAATCCATTTGAAAAATAGAGGTACACAACACACGATAGTTCCGTCTCCTTGACGATTCCTATGATGAATGGAAAAGTACGTGTCACCAAGCAGAGTGGGAATGGAATTTCCAATCAGAAAGATCCTTATGGCGTTGATATCAACGAAATTTGGGACGTTGGGAAACAACACCAATCCATAGAGGAGTAAAGCTAAAATAGCTTCAAAGGCTACCATACTACCGGCCAGAGAATTTAAGAGCCTTCTCCATTAGAACTTTGAAGTCACCCAAGAGTTTTCTCCTGTAGTTAGGTTTTGTCTATCTCGATTTCTTTAAGTGAGTCATCGCTGTAATGATCGTGACTTAGGAATGGCTTCCAAACCATTGAAAGGCACTTTGTCCGACATCGAGATACCTAGATGTGCGATACTCTTCCAAAGTAGGCATCAACCGATAATCGTGGAAAGTGAAACAAATGATAGATCGATCGTAGAATCGAACGAAAGTTTTGAGAAGTCCTTCATCAACATTAGTGTTCGTAATAGTTAAAAGAGTTCCATAGCGTCAAACTGAGGATCTTCTACCAAGGATGCTAACTCTTTCAACTTTCCTACGCCGAATTCTAAACTGTATTCTTGGTGAATCTTCCTCCGATGTCCATCCTCTAACCTAAAATATTTTACAAAGAAAATCTCTAAATTCTTTGGAAATGGGAAGAGAAATGAAGTTTTTTTGAATGAATGAATGCATGAATGCGCAAACATGGTTAGTAGTTATACACACCAAGCTGCTCAAGTCACGAGCATGAGGCCAACGATAAGAATCAAACGGGTAAGTTCTAAGGATCGATTCATCTGAAACAGTTCTATCGATAATACAGCTCAACACTCCTCTTTGAAATATTATCGAATTTGTTGAATACCGATGGTCCAATAATATTTTTCAAGAGAAACTCGCCTCGATCGTAGTCTCGCATGACACTACTCTAGGCTTACGCCCGAATAATCTCCGACTACATCCCAAATGCCTGTGATGGGTTATGTGTTCTATACCACCACCGCAAGTTCCCTTGAAAGCAAAATGTCTTCGCAAATACTTGCTAAACACAAATACTCCCAAGACAACCTCCACCGAGAGGGATCTCAAATTAACTCCGTAAGTAATGAGACTTTTCACAAGTTAATGGACTATACCCGCACTAGATCTTAAAATGTTTCTTAAATCCGGTTAGATTTCTTTCCATCGATGAAATCGCGAAACACACAATAAAGAAAACAAACATATGCACATAAGAAAGCTTAACCTTTTTTTCTTTTTGAAAACAAAAGCTTGATGCTCTCGAGCGTAGTCATATTTTTTTTTGAAAATCAAAATTTCAACAGACTCCCAAAGGAGTCGCCATTTTTCCCTGCTCACAAAAAGTGACGCAGAGAATCGAACGTGAATTGCATCCTCCGCTCAAACGATTTACTCTTTTGATTTGTTTATAAAGATGTCATGAGCATCAAGCTTTATTATTTTCAACACAAGAAAGATGATTTAATGATTATGAAAAGGGGAAAGTCGTTAATACCCTCAATTGATTTTGATATGCGAACGACTAGCGCAAACTAGACGCAACGCATTGGGAGATTCTCGAGTAAGGGGTTTGTTATATAAAGGAATAGATGGAGCACCCTAAATATATATAGTTATCTATAGCTTTATATATGAACACGCTTGATATGTTGTGTGTTTTAATTGCTATTTCTATGATTGGGAAAGTTTCTCCTTGGGATTTTTAAGAATGATAGATTATGTGGAATCCTAATGTTTGTTATTATTGTGCTCGCAAAGATCTGGATCTTCGCATACATATCCCCTGGGAATCGAGCATTTGTAGCTCGGATCTGCTGTGATCTATGGTTTGTTTGGTCTGAGAGAGAAAGAAATTTGCTCGCCAAGGATGAGACCTCAGGCTCACGCTTTCTCAAAAGGATGTTGAGAAAGTCGAGCAATCGTAGTTCCCACTTATGCTAGTGGAAAGCAACGGATGTTAGTAAGAGATGCATAAATGTCATCTTAATGAAAATGTATCTAATCTATTTCATCACATACATTTTGAAAAGGTTGATTGAAATCTTTCATCGTAGTTATAGGTGCTTTGCTTGAGTGTACAAGTTGCTACCACTTACATGTTTAAGAAAGATGTTTTGAAAGATGATTGAATCTTTTAACTGTAGCATTGGTGTTTTGCTTGAGTGTACAAGCTACCACTTACTATTAAGAGATGTTTTTGGTTGAAAATAGTTTAAAAAGAGTTTGATTGTATGTGATGTGATAGATGAGATACTTCTTCCATAGAGATGATAGATGTCTAAATCTCGAGGAGAAATTGATTGGATTAAAGGGATGCTTTTAAGAAGCCCATGGGTCCTTGTATTGTAAGCCCAAGAAAAGGCATTCCGAGGGTCATCGAGGGTCCTTATATGAAGCTCAAGAGGAAGCTATAGGGTATGGCTGGCTTTGTCTTAAAAGGGATTTCACCAGGAAACCATCCTTTTGGAGTTAAGAGCAATTTCACCGGGAAATTATACTCTCAGGGTTCTATCCTAACGCGGGTGACTCTTTGTATTGGAAGCCCAATAGGAGGCTATTAAGAGATTTCCTATCTCTTTCATTGTATGATGCCCAAGAGAAGGCTAAACTCAATGAGGAGTTCTTTTGAACGAAGCCCAAGAGGAGGCCGACCAATGGGAGTGTTGTCTTATATGAAGCCTAAGCGGAGGCTAAACTCAGATGAATGAGTTTTCTTATATGAAGCCTAAGAGGAGGCTGAACTCAGGTGAAATGAGTTATCTTGTATAAAGCCCAAGAGGAGGCTAACTCTGTAGGGAGAGTTATCTTGTATAAAGTCCAAGAGAAGGCTACAACTGTGGGGAACCTATTGGTTAGACTAATTGTTAGGTTATAACTAGACAGTTGTATAAACAAGTGTGTGTGTGTGTGATATGTATTCACAGGAGTTTATGAAGGAAATATAAACAATGCATGATGTTTATTTACAAGAGTTTTATGAAGTAAATATAAACAAGTGTCTGTGAAACGGACGTTTAAAACGAGCGTAACTTGATTATTTACAAGTTTGAATTGTGTACAAGGAAGTAAATATGTACACGAATCCAGTATTTATGTACAGAAATGTGGATGTACATAGGAGGGTTGACTTACACCATAAGGGTGGCCCATTGGTTTAAAAGCGCTTCACCGTGAATAATGTCTTTCAATACCAATGGTATTCAGTATATGTATGCATAAATGTAAACGAATGATCAAGTTTATCTGAAAAGGTATCTCAGATATGTATGTATAAAAGTTTGTATGAAAATAATTTGATATGTACAAGGAAAATATGTGTACATAAAAGAATGTTGGTTTGTGTATACACAAGTGAAGTGAAACAAACGATCAAGTTTGTCTCATTGAGTATAAAAAGTATCTCGATTATGTATGATAAAAATTTGTATGTATCTCGAAGAGAGTTTGATATGTACAAAGAAATAATTATGTACATAAAAGAATGTTGGGACTTACACCGAGGGAGGCCCATGATCGATTAAGAAATTCGAGAGAAAACGAATTCGGTTTTATCGCTAAATCGGATCGATCATGGAAAAGATGTAAGTTTGATGAAAAGTTTTGAAGGAATGATTTTGAAAGTGTTTTGAAATGTGAAGTTCATTTATGAGAAGTTTTGAAAAGAATCGAATTCGAAAGTTCAAAAATTCACCTTTAAAGTGGTTTTGAAAAGTGCTCAAAGTGTCGCCCGATTAAAACATAATCGATGAAAGTTTTTCCGAAAATTTTGCACTATCATAAAATCGATACATTAATTGACAAGTACAAAAATCAACTCAAAATGAGGAGTTTTGATTGGTTAAAAATGTTAAAGTTTGTGAAAAACATGAAGAAAATATGAAAAGTTTTAAAAATGGTCCATGGAGGTTTGAACCCAGACCTGGGTGGCATACGTGGCAAAGTGATCTACGAGCGAGCCGAAACCGGGCAAGATTGTATTCGTATTTGAATCAAAACCACATGTTTATATTATATTGGAAAATTTAAATTTGAAAACACCAAGAACACGCTAATTGTTCTTCTTCTTCTTCAATCCTTGCTCAAACCCGCATTCCTTGTTTCAATGAAAATGGATGATGTAAACACCAAACTTGCGCGAATTTAACAAGGAATATGATGGTAGTTGTTAATTTATTTATTTTGGTTTAACATGGTTGAATTTCGAAAACGTGAAGAACCCTAGAACCGAAATTTAATTGAAATGATGTATGATGGATGATTTTGTCAATTGTTTGAGGGTTAAGGATCGTGAGAGGTGTAAAAAAATGGCCAAGAGGTTTTTGTTTAAATGCAAGGAATCATGAGTTCGAGTTTCAAGTTCTACCGCTGAAGCCGGAATCGACCGGATTTGAGTGCTTCCAGTTGTTGTTTGTGGATTGTTTGAGCACCATCGGCTTCTATGGAAGATGTATGATCACCCTGCTTGCTCTGAAATGCCCTGGAATTCTCCAACCAAGTCGACCTGCACAGGCTAAAAATGGAGCTTTGATTTCTAGGTTAGAGTTGTTACAGTTAGTTGTTATTGATCTGCATCATGTCTATGATGTTCATGGATAGTGTTTGGATGAAAAAATCTCAAGTTGCTCAAGCCAAAGATGGAATTCGAGTGTTATGGCAGATTTAGCAAGCTTATGATCATGAGATGTGATTCTGGTTTCTAGCTTAGCTTATGTTGATTTTAGTGTTCAAACAAGTTTCATGTTGATGTTAAACATATTAGACACCAATTGACCAAAGTTTTCATCAATTTTCAAAATGCATAAGTTCTCAAAATTCACCAAGTTTCTTGATTTTTAAGAAAGAAGAATGAAAGCATGATTGGCATTGCTTTGGTGTGTTTGAACTGAAAAGGATGCCTATTTATAGGCCATGAGTTCTCAAACGTTAGCACAGCACATGGCATTGGTAATTCAAAGTTGCCTTAGAGGCAAGAAAGATTTGCAAAGGAAAGGAAACTTCCTTTTTTCACCATGTGAAAATCTCAATTTGATCTTATCTTTCACAATTATCTTAGTCGACATTTATCGCCTAAACTCAATTTGGCAGGGAAATTTAGAAGAAGAAATAAAAATGACCTATATTTGAAGTTTTGAACTTTGAAAATCATGGTTATGGAGTTCATGCTCAATTCAGCATAGACTCATGGATTTTTGATGGAAAGCTTGTTTCAAATTCACAACTTTCATGTTTTGAGTTTTTCACATAGTTCCACTTTGATTTGGAAAAACTCAAACATGAAAGTTGTAGCCCTTGAAACAAGCTTTCCAAAATGTCCAAGAACTCTCAAACCCATGGAGTCTAGCTATACGTTTGAAATTGAAACATAAGGCTCCATAACCATGGATTTCAAGTTCAAAACTTCAAGATTATAGGTCATTTTTGAATTTCTTCTTCTAGAAGTAATGCCACCTTGCCAAGATAAGTTTAGAACTGATAAATATCAGTTGAATGTAATTATTGAAGGATAGGATCAAGTTGGATTTTCACACATGGTTAAAAAGGAAGTTTCCTTTTCCTTTTGCAAAAAGACTTCCTTGCCCTCTAAGGCAAGTTTGAATAACCAATGCCAAATCTCTTTGCCTAACATTTCAGAAATCTTGACCTATAAATAGAGGTATCATTTTCAAGTTCAACTACACCAAAGCCATGCAAGTACATGCTTTCACTCTTCATCTTTGAAAATTCAAGAAACTTATGTCAATTTGTGAAAACTTGCAATTTTGAAAACTAGTGAAAAATCTTAAGCAATTTGGTGTCTAATATGTTTTAACATCAATATGAAACCTGTTTGAAACCTAAAATCAACATAGGCAAAGCTAGAAATCAGTTTTCACATCTCATGATCATAAGCTTGCTAAAACTGCCATAAGATTCGAATTCATGGTTTGGCTTGAGCATCTTGAGTTCTGATCATCCAAACACCATCCATATACATCATAGACATGATGCGCACTCGTAAACAATCAGAATAACCTAACATCGATTTCCGCCATTTGAAGCTCTATGCAGGTCGACTTGGGTAGGTTGATTCAAGCAAGCTCATGAAGTGCAGACCACTCATACACCTTCCACATAGGCCGTTGGTGCTCAAACAATCATAAAAACACGACTGGAAACACTCCTTCATTGAAATCGATTCCAGCTTCAACTGATGTAAGAACTTGAAACTCGAACTCTATGATTCCTTGCCTCTAATCAAAAAAGCTCTTGGCCATTTGTTTTCTGCACCCTTCACGATCATTAACCCTCAACCAATTGACAAAATCATCCATCATACACCATTTCAATTAAGATTTTCAGTTCTAGGGTTCTTCATGTTTTCCAGAAATTTAATCATGTTTAACTGAAAATAAATGAAATTAAGTGATGCCATCATGTTCCTGGGTTCAAAACGATCAACTTTCATGTTTACTTCATCCAATTTCATCAAGAAACACGAAATCTATGGCTGATTGAAGGATTGGAGAAGAAGATGAGCTACGCGCGTTTTTTTGAATTCAAATATCCATGTTTAAAATATAATTTCATAGTTTAAACACAATATACAAATGTATTGCCGCAAATGGCCACTCACTGTAAGTGTTTGTGCCACGTATACGCCTAACAGGTCCTGGGTTCAAGCCTCCCATGGACCATTTTTTTTCCAAACTTTCATATTTTCTTACAAACTTTGACATTTTTTTAACCAATCAAAACTCCTCATTTTGAGGTGATTTTTTGTACACTTGTCAATAAATGTATCTATTTTATGATAGTGCAAAAATTTTCAGAAAAAACTTTCATCCGATTATGTTTTAATCGAGCCGAAAACGACACTTTGAGCACTTTTCAAAACCACTTTAAAAGGTGAATTTTTCAAACTTTCAAATTCCGATTCTTTTCAAAACTTCTTACAAGTAAACTTCACATTTCAAAAACACTTTCAAAATCATTTATTCAAAACTTTTTCATCAAACTTGCATCTCTTTACCATGATCGATCCGATTTAAACGATAAAACCGAATTCGTTTTCTCTCGAATTTCTTAATCGATCATGGGCCTCCCTCACGGTGTAAGTCCCAAAACATTCTTTTATGTACATATATTTATTTGTACATATCCATTTCTTTTATGTACACATCTTTTTACCTGTACATAATACAAACGTCTTCTTTGTAAATATTCAAATACAAGACAAACTTCTTCCGTTTGTTTTCATTTTACACTGCATACCATTGGTATTGAAAGGAGCATTATTCCCTGTGAAACTGCTTTTAAACCAATGGGCCTCCCTCACGGTGTAATTCCCAAACCAACATTCTTTATGTACATACATATCTTTCCTTGTACATATCAAATTCTTTTCATACAAACTTTTATCTGTACATAATACAGATACTTAAACACAGATAAACTTCGATCGTTTATTTTCAATTTTGTCTGTATATACGACTGAATACCATTGGTATTGAAAGGAGCATTATTCTCGGTGAAACTGATTTTAAACCAATGGGCCACCCTTATGGTGTAAGTCCCAACTCTCCTATGTACATCCACATCTTCCCTGTACATAAATACCCGTTCGTGTACATATTTACATCCTTGTACACAATTCCAACCTGTAAATAATCAAGTTACGCTCGTTTTAAACGTCCGTTCCACAGACACTTGTTTATATCATAAACTCTTGTAAATAAACATCACACATTGTTTATATTTCCTTCATAAACTCCTGTGAATACATATCACACACACACTTGTTTATACAACTGTCTAATTATAACATAACAATTAGTCTAACCAATAGATTCCCCACAGTTAGCCTCCTCTTGGGCTTTATACAAGATAACTCTCCCCACAGAGTTCAGCCTCCTCTTAGGCTTCATATAAGAAAACTCACTCATCTCGAGTTTAGCCTCCGCTAGGCTTCATATAAGACAACACTCGCTGAGTCACCTCCTCGCTTCGCTCAAAAGAACTCCTCATTGAGTTTAGCCTTCTCGGCATCATACAATGAAAGAGACCAGAAATCTCTTAACAACCTCCTATTGGGCTTCCAATACAAAGAATCACCCGCTAGATAGAACCCAAAGAGTATAATTTCCTGAAATTGCTCTTAATTCCAAAAGGATGGTTTCCTTGAAATCCTTTAAGACAAAGCCACCCATACCCTATAGCTTCCTCTTGAGCTTCATACAAGGACTCGATGACCCTCGATGACCCTCGGAATGCCTCCTCTTGGGCTAACAATACAAGGACCCATGGGCTTCTTAAAAGCATCCCCTTAATCCAATCAATTTCTCCTCGAGATTCAGACGTTTATCATTTCTATGGAAGAAGTATCTCATCTATCACATCACATATAATCAAAAACTTTTCAAACTCTTTTCAAACAAAAACATCTCTTAATTGTAAGTGGTAACGCTTGTACACTCAAGCAAAACACCCAATGCTTACAGTTAAAAGATTCAGTCATTTTTCAAACATCTTTCTTAAACATGTAAGTGGTAGCGCTTGTACACCCAAGCAAAATGTGACACCCCGATTTAATTCAAATATTAAATAAATGAGAATTAATTATTTAATTGATTAAAGTCTTAAATATTTAATTTATCTGGATTAATTGGATCATTTAATGAGGAAAGGATTGGAGGTGTGCAGAGTAAATGGTGGGTGTAAGAGTAAAACACTCTACTAATTACTAAGTATTAATTATTTCTTTTATTGGAATATTAAAAGGAAATATAAAAGGAAAAGAAGGGAAAAGAGAAGGGTTTTGGAGAAATCATTTCACGTAAAGTTGGAGAAGGAAGAGAAGAGAGGAAAAGCCGACGCCGAGAGAAACCGGAGAATCATCGCGAGGTAAGGGGTGGTTTTGATCGGTTAATATGTTTTATGGGTTTTGGGAACCATAGGAATGAATGGGTATGTTAGGAAGTTTTAATTTTTATGATTAGGAGTTATAGGAATAAACCCTATTTTGTGTCGGTGTTGGAAATTGGATCATAGTATGTCAAATAATTGATAGAGATAATTAAACTACTTTGTTTGTTGTTATGATGGTGTGAAATGATGATGAAATGGTGTTTCTAATGTACCAATTCGTATTGGAAAGTGTGGTAATGATAAAGGATGGAAAATGTCACAAAAGTAGCGTAAATGTCGTCATTGTGTCGTGGGAACCGTTCCTCGGGAGGAACCGAGTTCCTGTTAAATTGGCAACCGACTTTTACACTCGTGAACCGTTCTCAGATAGGTAGAACCGGTTCCCATACAAAAACCAGGGAGCGCCTTTTTGAAAACTTTCAGGAACCGGTTCTTGTATAGGTAGGAACTGGGTTCCATGTGCATTTTTCCAATTTTTCCAAAACTTTGAAGATTCATATTTTCTAAACCAGAATCGATTCGAGTGCCGCTTTCATGCTATTTCTTAAATTTTAAATACTACCTTTTGAAAAGAGAAAAATACTACTTTGCCAAATTATTTTAAAAATAGTCGCACTCCCGATTTTTGAAAAGAATGAGTAGTTAAGGATAATGGTAAACTATTATGAATGGTACGAGTTATCTGATGAGGTATTGGTGCTTACAGTGTTATATATATATGATATTCATTTTGATTGAATGAGATGCACTGGTGATTTGATATGATGTGATTTGTATTGATATCATGATATGTGAAATGATGATGGCATGCTTTTATGATGCATGCATAAACATTTGTTGATTTGGTTCATTCCCATTGTGCGGAAGTGAGCTTGCAGAGCCAATAGACTTACCTCGGCTCGGAGGTAGTGAGGCTAGATTCGACCCAATGGTTGTGGGCTAATCATGGATTACAATCGCCTTCCACGAGTAAACAGAAAGGTGAACGGGTTGGTACACATGCATGTTCACGCATTGTACATGCATAGGATGTAATTGCAATTGCCATTGTTTGATATATACATGATCATTGCGCCTGCATTGTTTATGATCTTGTAATTGAACGATATATTCGATTTATCTAAGAACGTATAAATTGAATCATCTCACCCTTATTTCGATCCGAAGATTAGTTTTGAGGATAGCCTTAGATTCGAGTCTTTGTCCGCGTGTCGTTGTCGTGCTCGTAGATGTAACACTGGGAAACGATTGTTTGGAATCCTTTAATGGATATTTTAATAGTTTTTGAATTATGTTGATTTATTATCCTGGAATAACTGTTGAGTAAAGTATTCGGGATTTAATTATGTTTCATTTCCGCTGTTAAACATAATTTTGAGTATGATTTAATTGATGAGTATTCTTCAGTGAAGCATGACGCTGTTTTGGTTAAAATTTTATGATTTAAATTATGACGCCTCTTGATGGTGGATAAACTCTGATTATTTAATTCTATAAAACGCGGGTAATTAGAAGGGGTGTTACACAAAACACCTATAACTTACGACGAAAGATTTTTAATCAAACTTTTTTAAAATGTATGTGATGAAATAGATTAGATACATTTTTCATTAAGATGACATTTGTCTGTGTCTCTTACTAACATCCCGTTGCTTCCACTAGCATAAGTGGAACTACGATTGCTCCGACTTTCTCAACATCCTTTGAGAATACGTGAGGCACAAGGTCTCATCCTTGCCGAGCAAATTTCTATCTCCCCACCAAACAAAACCATAGATCCCTTTAGATCCGAGCTACAAATGCTCGATTCCCATTAGGGATATGTATGCGTAAGATCCAAAGATCTTTGCGAGCACAATAATAACAAACATTAGATCCCACATAATCTATCCTTCTTAAAATCCAAAGGAGAAACTTTCCCAATCATAGAAATAACAATTAAAACACACAAACATATCAAACATATTCATATATAAAGCTATAGATAACTATATATATTTAGGTGCTCCATCTATTCCCTTTATATAACAAACCCCTTACCCGAATATTCCCCAATGCGTTACGCCTAGTTTGGCGCTAGTCGTTACGCATATCAAAATCAATTAAGGGTATTAACAACTTTCCCCTTTTTCATAATCATTAAATCATCTTTCTTGTGTTGAAAATAATAAAGCTTGATGCTCGCGGCATCTTTATAAACAAATCAAAAGAGTAAATCGTTTGCCGCAGGATCCGAATTCATATTCGAATCCTCTAGCGCCACTTTAACGCGAACAGAAAAATGGTGACTACTGGGAGTACGCCAAAATTTTGATTTTCAAAATGTGACTGCTCCAGCATCGCTTTTTTTGTTTTCAAAAAGAAAAAAAAGGGGTTAAGCTTTCATATGTGCATATGTTTGTTTTCTTTTATTGTGTGTTTTCGCGATTTTATCTGATGGAAAGAAATCCTAACCCGGATTTAAGAAACATTTTAAGATCTAGGTGAGGGTATAGTCCTATTAACTTGTGAGAAGTCTCAGTACTTACGGAGTTAATTTTAGATCCCTCTGTCAATGGAGGTTGTCTTGGGGGTATTTGTGTTTAGCAAGTATTTGCGAAGACATTTTGCTCTCAAGGGAACTTGCGAAGCTGAGTGGCTGTAGAACACATAACCCATCCTGGCCATTTAGGATGTAGTGCGGAGATTATTCGGGCGTAATCCTAGAGTAATTGTCATGCGAGACTACGATCAGGCGAGTTTCTCTTGAAAAATATTATTGGACCATAGAGTATTCAACAAATCCGATAATATTTCAAAGAGAAGTGTTGAGCCCAGATATCGTAGAGAACCCGCTTCACGATGAATAAGCCCTTAGAACTTACCCACGTTTGATTCTTATCGTTGGCCTCATGCTCGTGTCTTCGAACGCTTGACCGTGTGTATAACTACTAACCATGTTTGCAACATTCATTCATGCATTCATTCAAAAAACTTCATTTTCTCTTCCCATTTCCAAAGAATTTAGAGATTTTTCTTTGTAAAATATTTTAGGTTAGAGTGATGGACGCCGAGGAAGATTCACCAAGAGATACAGCTTTAGAATTCTCGACGAGAAAAGTTGAAAGAGTTAGCATCCTTGGTAGAAGATCCCCGGATTTCGTAAAACGCTATGGAACTCTTTTAACTATTCCAACACTAATGTTGATGAAGGACTTCTCAAAACTTTCGCTCGCCACGATCCGCCTATCGCTTCACTTTCCCTGATTATCAGTTGATGCCTACTTTGGAAGAGTACGCACACATACTAGGTAGCTCAGTATCAGACAAAGTGCCTTTCAATGGTTTGGAAGCCATTCCTAAGTCACCAGTCATTGCAATGATGACTCATTTAAAGAAATCTGAGATAGACAAAAACCTAACTACCAGAGGAAAACTCTTAGGACTAACTTCAAAGTTCCTAATGGAGAAGGCTCTTAAATTCTCTGAGGCCGGTAGTATGGTAGCCTTTGAAGCTATTTTAGCTTTACTCCTTTATGGATTGGTGTTGTTTCACAACGTCCCAAATTTCGTTGATATCAACGCCATAAGGATCTTTCTAATTGGAAATTCCATTCCCACTCTGCTTGGTGACACTTACTTTTCTATTCATCATAAGAATCGTCAAGGAGACGGGACTATCATGTGTTGTGTACCTCTGTTTTTTAAATGGATTATCTCACACTTGCCTAAATCTCCTATCTTCCACGAAAACAAAGACGATTGGCATTGGTCAAGAAGGCTCATGTCTCTTACAAACGACGATATCCATTGGTATACCTTGGCAAACAATGAGATGGAAATCATTGAGAGCTGTTGAGAATTTGCCAACGTACCTCTCATTGGTACAAAAGGAGGAATCAACTACAACCCATTCTTGGCGAGACGTCAACTCGGGTATGCAAACTCTAGTAAACCTCTTGGTTTTACAGTGGAAAGCTACTTCTATCATGAAGGAGAGGATTCCCAGGGATTGAAGGCTAGGATGATCAGAGCTTGGCATCACATCCGAAGGAAAGAAAAAGGGAAGGCAAAGAATTGTGTAGCCATGGAAACCTACACTTCTAGGGTAAGGAAAAGAGCGAAGGAATTTTGAATGCCTTACGCTTATGAAGAACCCATGTTCTCGATCGCTTCCAAATCAACAATTTTTCCCGTCGAGACTATGGGAGAATACCAAGAAACGTTGACCAAGATAAAGCTTGAGAAAGAAGCTTTGGAAAACAAATTCCTTAAGACTAATCTTGAGAATGAGAAGCTTAAGAAGCAGGTCAAAGATCATGAAAAGACGCTTTACTTCCAGGATGAATGGCTCATGGAGAAAGATGAGAAGATTCGTCAGAAAGATAACGCGATCAAAAGATACGTCAAAGAAAGGAAAAGAAAGCTTGAGGAAATGACAACCAGCGATCCTGCTCCCGACGAGTGGAAGAAAGTCATTAGCAAGCTAAAAGCCGAGAAAGTTGAACTAAAAGCTCACTATGGAAAGGAAATCCTGAAGTTGAAGCTGCATCAAGCCTTTGGATCTTCATCCGACGAAGACGTTTAATTAATTAATTTTGTAATTTTTATCACTTATTTTATCATTTGTGTGAGCAATGCTCCAAAAAACAGAATTGTTGTAATCTTCTTTCAATAATCAATAAATTCGTGTTTTCCATCCAAATATTTGCCAGAAATTTCTCTTTTAGCGTAAATTCTTTGGAAATCTTTCTTTACAATCATAATCATGCATCATACTTTGCATATTAAGTCTATTGTCTAGAGTTTGATCTTTTGGGAATTTTCTCAACAGAAAAGGAAAAGATCGTCAAGCTGTCGCGTCTTAGAGTTTCTCGACCACGTCCACAGCCAACTCAAACATACGATACACGTTCAAAAAGAAGGAAAGTAATGGAAGGATTTGAGCAAGAAAATGTTGAGTCTGAGCACAGAACAACACCGCAAGAAGAAGGGAGAGACTCACGCCTTTGGTCAACTCATTAGCGCAGCAAAGTTAACAAGCGACATCGAGCAACAAAATCAAGCAAAGAATTTCAGAGGATACTACTACTCAGCTTAACGGTTGCACCAAGAGCTCACTCTTCAAGATGCCGTAAGGCTATCCATGGGCATGCCTTTCAACTTTGGCATCGGATTTCGCCAACCGACTTCTCAAGTGCAAACAACCACGCTTGAAGTACCTACTTTGCAGCAAAACTCAACACTTACTCCGCAACGTGGAGTAACTATTCCTCAAGTAACAATGACAGTTTCTCAACCAATTATGACGAACTCAACTTCCGTAGTGCACACTACCATAGACGAAGAAGTTCACCACATTCCGGGCAATAACACGAATTCGCGTGGTTCGATGGAGAATCTCCAGGAACAACTCCTTAAAATGCAGCTGGAAATTAAAACGATCCGTGGAAAAGAACTGTTTGGGAAAACGCCAGATCTCGTGCTTAGTTCGTAGGATACCTGCAAAATTTAAAGTCCCTGACTTTGAAAAGTACAAAGGAAACTCCTGTCCACAAAGTCATCTTACGATGTATGCCAGGAAAATGTCTACCTACAACGACGATCACCAGTTGTTAATCCATTACTTCCAAGACACTTCGGGCCGCCTCAAGTGGTACATGGGCTAGACAAATAAGTATCCAAACATTCAATGACTTAGGTGAAGGCTTCATACAGCAATATAAATTCAACTTGGATATGGCTCCCGATCGGGATCAACTCCGCTCCATGTCTCAGAAAGAAAGAGAGACATTCAAAGAGTACGCTCAACGATGGAGGGAAATTGCTGCCCAAGTCAACCCACCACTAGAAGAGAAAGAGAAGACTAAGGTATTCTTAAACACTCTTGGCTCATTCTACTACGAACGAATGATCGCTAGCGCTCCCGGAGATTTCACCGAGATGGTAAGCATGGGAATGCGATTAGAAGAGGGAGTTCGAACCGGACGCCTAACCAAGGAAGCAGGATCTTCTAGTGGAACAAAGAAGGTTGGAACCAGTTTTCCAAGGAAAAAGGAACATGACATAGGAATGGTATCCCGAGGGAAACCACGAAAGAATGTCAGTCAACAGCGACAGGTAGCTGCCATAACACCCGCTGTTAACACAAGTCCGAATACAGGAATTGCTCCGCAGTTCCAACAAACTCAACAAACTCAACAACCTCGTCAACAGGCTCAGCAGTTTAACAATAAAAACCGTGCGCCTCGGGTCTCGCAATTCGACCCAATCCCAATGACGTACACTAAACTATACCCTGCATTGATAGAAAGAAATCTGGTACAGACAAGGTTACCACCTCCGATCCCAGAAAAATTGCCATGGTGGTATAAAGCGGACGTCTCTTGCCCTTTTCACAAAGGGGCACCAGGCCACGATCTTGAGCATTGCATAGCGTGAAAGCGTATGCGTAGATTAGTGAAATCTAATCTTCTTTCCTTTAGAAATATGAATCCCAACGTGCAAGCAAATCCACTTCCCAGTCACAGTGGACATACAGTGAATTTAATACTAAGAAATACAGATAGGTATCTCGTCACAGACGTGAATCTGATCAGAGGAAACTTGGTGCATCTTCATGATACATATAATACAATGGGAGCCTTTACTAAGCACGATTATGCAGCTTGCAACATCTGCTTCAAGAATCTTCAAGGATGTCCCACCATAAGAGCAGACATTCAACGATTGTTAGACATTGGTGACCTACAGATCTACAGAAACAGAGATGACCATGACATAAATATAGTAGGGCATTTTCCGCATGAGCTTTTAGTCTCAGATATCAACTCGGAAAATCCCGAAGTAAACGTTATCATCCCCTGTTTCAATGTACCCAAGCATGTGGAGATTGAATATAACGGTTCCAGCATTCCAGGGTCTCCTTTGGTGATCTGCTTACCCGGTCCTGTTCTATACAGTTCTAGCAAAGCAATTCCCTATCAATACAATGCAACTGTGATAGAGAATGGGAAAGAGAAACCCATGCCAACTCTTCCAGCTAATGTCAACATAACCGAGAAAGGACGAGTAACGCGAAGTGGACGAGTACACACTCCATTGCCACCAAGACCATCTACCGTTCCTGTTGTTAGACAAAATCCAGTTAACATATTTCCCGAGAATCCCGCAACGATTCCCACTGTTAACCCAAGCATAAATGTTGGTCCTCATGATAGAACCAATATCAACATAGATTTTGACGAGATACTGAAGTTAATCAAGAAGAGTGAATACCGAGTCGTGGATCAGCTGATGCAGACTCCCTCCAAGATTTCAATGTTGTCTCTACTATTGAACTCCGACGCTCACCGAGAAGCTTTAATGAAAGTACTAGATCAAGCTTACGTAGATCACGATGTGACTACAGACCAGTTTGGAGGCATTGTCGCCAACATAACAGCTCGTAATAATCTGAGTTTCAGTGATGAGGAACTTCCAGAAGAAGGGAAAGATCACAATTTGGCTTTACATATCTCAATGATTTGTCAATCAGATTCCCTGTCCAATGTATTGGTAGATACTGGTTCATCTTTGAACGTAATGCCAAAAACGACTCTCGCTCGTTTAGCTTACAAAGGGACACCAATGAAGTTCAATGACATAGTAGTAAGAGCCTTTGACGGATCACGTAAGTCAGTTATTGGGGAAGTCGATCTCCCGATGACCATTGGTCCGCATACTTTCCAAATCACTTTCCAGGTCATGGATGTGCCAGCTGCTTACAGTTGTCTACTAGGAAGAACATGGATCCACGAAGCAGGAGCGGTGACTTCCACTCTCCATCAGAAGCTAAAATTCACGGTAAATGGGAAGTTAGTAACCATCATCGGTGAACAAGCTTTGCTCATAAGCCATTTGTCCAGTTTCTCTTTCATCACAGCCAATGACGTTGAAGGGACACATCTCCCCGAACATCCGTTAGAAGATGAGTCTACTAGCAAAAGCAGATCATCTATCTCTTCGTATAAAGAAGCAGCGCAGATAGTGAAAGATGGCAATGCTAAAGGTTGGGGACAAGTAATCAAACCTGTCAACAACGAAACAAAAGCCGGACTCGGGTTTGCACCCGTATTCTCCAAAGACAAGCAAAAGGATGAAGCACTTCGTCCAATCGAAGAAGTATTTAACAGTGGGGGTTTCTTAAATCCTGTTCTCCAAGAGGTTAACGTTGTCACCATTGAAGATGATGAAGATGATCTCTCTGGATCTGAAGAGTGGAGCACTTATTTAAACAGCCCTGAATATGTGTCTCAAGAAGAATTGTACGCGCCGACTGATCAATTCAAAGACATGTCCCTGCAGAGACATGAAAATCCACCTGTCTCTTCTGAAATTTGGGATACCTTGGGAGAACCGAGTGGCAAGTTTGATTACATGGTGAAATACACTGCACCAGAAAGCTCGAAAATCAGAATCGAAGATATCCAACCCACTGGATGGGGAGATTCTTTTGAGTACCCTAGTCAATCAGAAGAGGAATATACGTCTTCTCAATCTAATCAACCAATCGAGATCCCGAATGAAGATCTCTGCTTTAACACGCCTGTGGAGAACAGGAGTACGATTCGGGATACGATTTGGAAAGTGTCGCCGACAATGAGTCTCTTCACTCTGAAGATTGGAGGGTACATCCCCAAAATTCAGCACAAAGGCCAACAGGAAGTACATATGTTGTATCCCATACTTCCCGATCTATTCATCAAGCGGAAGAAGACTACTTTAGCAGCACGAAAGGCAAAGTCCGTCGTCCAGAGTCTTCAAAACCTGCTCAACCAACGACCAAAGTATACTCGAGGATTAAGCCAAGTGGAAAATTACCCGAGTACCTCGACTTCTAAGGAGTTCGCCACTACTGGAAACCTGTTGAAGTTCGGACTAACGCTCCTAGTTCCAAGTAGTTTATCTTTGCTTTTGTTGAACTCTCGCTTCGCCCAAAGCGAAGAGATGTTTTATAGGGCTTAGCTTTTAAATAATTTCTCTTTGTCTTGCCCAAGACAAATGGGTTTGTATTTTAGGGCCCTGTTTCATATCGTGAATCATAAATAAAACGCGTTGTTTTGATTCCACACTTTGTGTTTATTTTCATTTTTACCCTTTTTTGGAAATGATAATCCTAAAAAACACAATAAAAAAAATCTTCAAAAATAATAAAATTAATCTGCATACACTTTCACATTGACTTTTTCAAAAAAAAAAAATGAATGATGAAAAATTAATTAAACAGACATAAATCAAATATGCAGATTAACAGATGGACAAATCCATTGAAAGCAATAACTCTATGCTCTCTCCCAACTTTGAAATCCCCTGTGAAGTCGCCGAGGAAGAAGTTGAAGAAGAGATTCCGGATGAGATTTCTCGATTACTTAAGCACGAGGAAAGAATCATTCAGCCTCACAAAGAACCTCTGGAAGCAATTAACTTGGGTTCTGAGGAAGACAAAAAAGAAGTAAACATCGGAGCTTCACTCGACAACAACGTCAAGGGCAAACTGATAAATCTTCTCAAAAAATATGTTGATGTGTTCGCCTGGTCCTACCAGGACATGCCGGGTTTAGATACCAGCATCGTGGAGCATCACCTGCCGTTAAAACCAGAGTGCCCACCAGTTAAACAAAGACTGAGGAGAGTTCACCCTGAAATGGCCGACAAAATCAAAAAGGAAGTGCAAAAACAGCTCGACGCAGGTTTCCTCATCACTTCTGAGTATCCTCAATGGCTAGCCAACATAGTACCTGTCTCCAAGAAAGATGGAAAGGTCAGAATGTGTGTTGACTACCAGGATCTGAACAAAGCGAGTCCAAAAGATGATTTCCCACTACCGCATATCGACATGCTAGTGGATAGCACTGCAAAGCTCAATGTCTTTTCCTTCATGGACGGTTTCTCTGGTTACAATCAGATCAGAATGGCTCCCGAAGACATGGAGAAGACATCCTTCATCACGCCATGGGGCACGTTTTGCTACAAAGTAATGCCGTTTGGATTAAAGAATGCAGGCGCAACTTACCAAAGGGCAATGACTACTCTCTTTCACGACATGATGCACAAAGAGATCGAAGTTTATGTAGACGACATGATAGCAAAGTCTGACACTGAAGAAGAACATATAGAATATCTCTTGAAGTTGTTTCAGCGACTAAGGAAATTTCAACACCAATCCTAACAAATGCACCTTTGGGGTAAGATCCGAAAACTCATAGGTTTCATCGTCAGTCAAAGAGGTATTGAAGTTGACCCTGACAAAGTCAAGGATATTCAAGAAATGCCTACGCCACATACAGAAAAGCAAGTAAGAGGATTTCTCGGACGATTGAATTACATCTCCAGATTCATCTCTCAGATGACTGCTACCTATGGGCCGATATTCAAGCTTCTCCGCAAAAATCAAGAGGTTGTGTGGACAGACGATTGCCAAAAAGCATTCGACAGTATCAAGGAATACCTGTCAGAACCACCAATACTGATTCCTCTAGTCGAAGGAAGACCATTAATCATGTACCTTACCGTGCTAGAAGAGTCCATGGGCTGCGTGCTTGGATAACAAGATGACACCGGTAAGAAGGAGCATGCCATTTACTACTTGAGTAAAAAGTTCACAGACTGTGAAACTTGTTACTCCATGCTCGAGAAAACATGTTGTGCTTTGGTATGGGCTTCAAAACGTCTCCGCCAGTACATGATCAATCACACGACTTGGTTAATCTCCAAAATGGATCCTATCAAGTACGTTTTTGAAAAGCCTGCCTTGACGGGAAGAATTGCACGATGGCAGATGCTGCTATCTGAATATGACATCCAGTACCGCGCTCAAAAAGCGGTCAAAGGAAGCATTCTCGCTGATCACTTGGCTTATCAGCCGCTCAACGAATACCAATCTCTCAAGTTCGACTTCCCTGACGAGGACGTTATTTACTTAAAGATGAAAGATTGCGACGAACCGCTACCCGGAGAAGGACCAGATCCAGAATCCAGATGGGGTTTAGTCTTTGATGGAGCAGTTAACGTCTTTGGCAATGGAATTGGGGCGGTCATCATCACTCCCAAGGGTTCTCATATCCCGTTTTCCGCCAGATTGCTATTTGATTGCACCAACAACATAGCAGAATATGAAGCATGCATCATGGGTATCGAAGAAGCCATCGACTTAAGGATCAAGGTCCTTGACATATATGGAGACTCAGCCCTTGTGATCAACCAAATCAAAGACAAGTACGAAACTCATCATCTTGGTTTGATTCCTTACAGAGATTATGCAAGACGTTTGTTGACTTTCTTCAACAAAGTTGAACTGCATCATATCCCTCGAGATCAGAATCGAATGGCAGACGCCTTGGCCACTCTATCTTCCATGTTCAAAGTCAATGATTGGAATGATATGCCTAAGATCCGCATCAGACGCCTTGAAAGACCTGCATATGTATTCGCAACTGAAGCAGTCTTCGACGATAAACCGTGGTTTCACGACATCAAACGTTTCCTTCAAACGCGAGAGTACCCACTTGGGGCATCATACAAGGATAAGAAAACTCTAAGGAGGCTTTCTAGAAATTTCTTCCTGAATGAAGATGTGCTATACAAAAGAAACTTCGACATGGTTCTCGCTTCGATGCCGATGCAAGAAGGCATACAATCATCCATGAAGTGCATGAAGGGTCCTTTGAACCCATTCAAATGGGCATGCAATGTCTAGAAAAATCTTGAGAGCAGGATACTATTGATAACAATGGAATCTGATTGTCAGAACACGCAAAAGATGTCACAAGTGCCAGATCTACGCAGATAAGATCCATGTGCCGCCGACTCTACTCAACGTTCTCTCTTCTCCATGGCCTTTCTCCTTGTGGGGCATCGACATGATTGGGATGATCGAACCAAAAACGTCCAATGGACATCGCTTCATTCTAGTAGCTATTGATTCCTTCACCAAATGGGTCAAAGCAGCGTCTTACGCCAACGTTACAAGACAAGTGGTTGTGAGGTTCATCAAGAACAACCTCATTTGCCGATATGGAGTCCCAAGCAAGATCATTACAGACAATGGATCGAAATTGAACAACAAGATGATGAAAGAACTATGTGAGGAATTCAAGATCGAGCATCATAACTCGTCTCCTTACCGACCAAAGATGAACGGCGCCGTTGAAGCTGCCAACAAGAACATCAAAAAGATCGTCCAGAAGATGGTCATCACCTACAAAGACTGGCACGAAAATGCTTCCATTTGCTCTGCATGGGTATCGACAAAGACGCACTTCAACAGGGCAACTCTTTTTCTAGTATACGGCATGGAAGCAGTGCTCCCCGTAGAAGTTGAGATTCCATCAATGAAAGTTCTCAAGGAAACTAAGCTATCTGAGGCCGAATGGTGTCAAAGCAAATATGACCAGTTGAACTTAATCGAAGAGAAGCGCCTGACTGCTCTGTGTCATGGACAACTATATCAAAGAAGAATGAAGAAAGCTTTCAACAAAAAGGTCCGACCTCGTGAATTCCGGGAAGGCGACCTCGTGCTTAAAAAGATTATGTCTTTTCAACCAGATTCTAGGGGCAAATGGACTCCTAACTACGAAGGCCCATACATCGTCAAAAGAAGCTTTTCTCAAGGTGCTATGACTCTCACAACCATGGACGGTGATGAACTCCGCATCCGTGAATGCCGATGCACCAAGAAATACTTTGTCTAAAAACAAAAGAATGGTAAGTCGAAACCAAGAAAGGGCGACTTAGGCAAAAAGAGCGCCCTATGGACCGAAACCCAAAAGGCGGTCCAGAAAAATTAGAGACAATAAATGAAATTATCCCGATAGATTGAAAACCGAAAGGGCAATCTAGGAAAAATAAGGATACAAAATGACAAAGTAATCATGATCGATTGCCCTAAAGAATCTTCAATCAACGGATCTTCAATCAAATCTTCTGAAGCAACAAGCACAGTGGGAATTCGAAGTTATTAGGGATAGTAGTGGTTATTGCTTTCAATGTAGCCTTTTCCTAATAAATTATCATTTCCAACTTTTGTAAATAGTTCATGGAATCACGCCTTTGGCTGATTACCAATCTATCAATAAATTTGAGCCTTGTGCCTTTTGTTTGCAATCCTTGCTTTATTCTGTTTTACAAAATAACGCTTTTATTGTGGAAATCAATTTTTGAAACTAAAAGGTTTTAAATGAATTTTTACCTCAAAATTTTGAAACAAAAAGCAAAAATTTTCCTTTGAACTATGAACACAGAAAGAACTTCAACAGTTCCTACGCGAGTGTTTCAATCTCCGAAGGATAGAATGACTGCTACAAGAAGTTTTCTCCTCGGCAGAAAATATCAAAGGACGGTATTCTTATCCGAAAATAATTCCCAACAAAGTTGCCAATGAAATGCCTTTCTCAGAAAGTTTAAAGCATGCAACTCAAATTCTTCATCAGTGAACGTCTGCACCATTGCTGCCAATTTCACTGAATATTTGTTCGAACTGTGACGTGGTCCTTTTCCCAAATACCTCTTTAGTGTTCTGTCAAGTATTGTTAGCATACATATAACATTCATGACATTCATACATAATAGCATCATTCTTGCATTTTTTGCATTCCTTGAAATGTTTGCTTCCATATCACTGGTTTAAGTCACACTTACTCATGTAGGTACAATTATATTCCCAGCAGATTATTCCCAAGCAGAGAAATACATTTTTTCTCTATTATGTTCCCCAACTAAGATCATTCCTCATTGGGAACAAAGTCTTGATTGACCTTTTCTTTCCAGGATAGAAACCTGTCTGTAATCAACAAAGCAATAAGCAATAGCCTCGTCATTTGAGTCGCTTATTTTTCTTTTCATTCCTAAACTTGTCATGAAAGTTTGTTTCTTCTCAACAAGGTCAAATCACGACTGTACGAGAAATTCCCCAGCAGTTGTCTTTCTGTCTAAAAGAAAACCTGTGTCTTCCAATCAAAATGCCCGCATTTTCTCAAGAGAGAAAATACTTGGCAAGATTGTATCCAAGAAAATAGAAACTCATTTGAGATCTATTTTCATTACTGTCTGTTATTCACAAGGCTGAATACTTAGTAATATATCTCAAAGATTTACCTTGTTATAGTTATCACTTTGCTGATAATTGGTAATATCTTCAAAACTCATTTGAGATCTATTTTCATTACTGTCTGTTATTCACAAGGCTGAATACTCAGTAATATATCTCAAAGATTTACCTTGTTATAGTTATCACTTTGCTGATAATTGGTAATATCTTCAAAACTCATTTGAGATCTGTTTCCATCATTTGTTTATTATTCACAAGATTGAATACTCAACAAATTTTTTCAAAGATTTACCTTGTTATAGTTATCACTTCGCTGATAATTGGTAACATCTTCAGAACTCATTACCATAAACTATCACGAGGCTGAAAATTGGTAATATCATTTTCACTTACCTTAAACATTGTCACAGGGCTGACAGAAGGTAACCTCTTTGTTTCCCAAAACAAAACAGATATTCACATGGTTTGTGAATCACTCTTTCCCCAGCAGGGACATATTCACATGTTTTCCAACAAACAGGATTCTCTTTTCTTAAAACAGATCGAGTCATCCTCACAAATTTTCTCACCACCATGTAATTTCTTTGATATCATCTGGGTGAATCCTCTTTGCATCACTCGCATTTTTTGGTATCTTAGGTCCAAAATTTGTGTATTCTGATATTTAAGTCTCTTTACACCTATCAAAACGAAGATATTCATCTTCATCTCTCAGGTTAAAGAAACTTAAATAGGGGCATCTGTCATACCCCAATTTTTGACCTAATATACCACCTTACATTTGCATCATTGCATCACTAACAGTTCAGAACAACATTAATCGGGTGTAGCATTCACAGGTCAAAATTAGGGGTTCATCAAATTTTCATCTGATTCAAGAGGCAACCAATTAGGGTTTGAGTTTTACTCACTTCATTTGACCTATCTTGATTAAAACATCAACCTCTAATCCTCAGATATCCAATTTTTCTCATTGATCAATCGAGGATCGACCAATTAGGGTTTTAATCGAGGATGAGTATTCTCTGATTTTTTGAGCAATGAATGACTTTTTTGGCTAGAGATTGATCATTATATCTTAGATACAACATCTTGACCTAATTTCTGGATTCAAAACATCACAGAAGTTCACATACTTCATCAGTCAATTTCTGAAACATCTGATGAAATTTCATCTGCACAGAAAAGTTAAACTTTGACTTTTGGTCAACTTTTTCAAGACAAAACTTTTTCAAACATCAAAATACTTCAAATGATCCATCATGATCATAAAAAATCAAAGAATTTGAAAAAGTCAACAAAAAGTCAAAATTTTCGACACTTAGAAAAATTTTCAAGTGTTAAAATTTTGTACTTTTTCCAAACTTCATGGCATTTTTTCACATAGTTCCACTTTGATTTGGAAAAAACTCAAAACATGAAAGTTGTAGCCCTTGAAACAAGTTTTCCAAAATGTCCAAGAAATCTCAAATCCATGGAGTCTAGCTATACTTTTGAAATTGAAACATAAGGCTCCATAACCATGGATTTCAAGTTCAAAACTTCAAGATTATAGGTCATTTTTGAATTTCTTCTTCTAGAAGTAATGCCACCTTGCCAAGATAAGTTTAGAACTGATAAATATCAGTTGAATGTAATTATTGAAGGATAGGATCAAGTTGGATTTTCACACATGGTTAAAAAGGAAGTTTCCTTTTCCTTTTGCAAAAAGACTTCCTTGCCCTCTAAGGCAAGTTTGAATTACCAATGCCAAATCTCTTTGCCTAACATTTCAGAAATCTTGACCTATAAATAGAGGTATCATTTTCAAGTTCAACTACACCAAAGTCATGCAAGTACATGCTTTCACTCTTCATCTTTGAAAATTTAAGAAACTTATGTCAATTTGTGAAAACTTGCAATTTTGAAAACTAGTGAAAAATCTTAAGCAATTTGGTGTCTGATATGTTTTAACATCAATATGAAACCTGTTTGAAACCTAAAATCAACATAGGCAAAGCTAGAAATCAGTTTTCACATCTCATGATCATAAGCTTGCTAAAACTGCCATAAGATTCGAATTCATGGTTTGGCTTGAGCATCTTGAGTTCTGATCATCCAAACACCATCCATATACATCATAGACATGATGCAGACCCTCAACAACAATCTGTAACAACTCTAACATCGATTTCCAGTTTCATTTGAAGCTCTATGCAGGTCGACTTGGGTAGGTTGATTCAAGCAAGCTCATGAAGTGCAGACCACTCATACACCTTCCACATAGGCCGTTGGTGCTCAAACAATCATAAAAACACGACTGGAAACACTCCTTCATTGAAATCGATTCCAGCTTCAACAGGTAAGAACTTGAAACTCGAACTCTATGATTCCTTGCCTCTAATCAAAAAAGCTCTTGGCCATTTGTTTTCTGCACCCTTCACGATCATTAACCCTCAACCAATTGACAAAATCATCCATCATACACCATTTCAATTAAGATTTTCAGTTCTAGGGTTCTTCATGTTTTCCAGAAATTTAATCATGTTTAACTGAAAATAAATGAAATTAAGTGATGCCATCATGTTCCTGGGTTCAAAACGATCAACTTTCATGTTTACTTCATCCAATTTCATCAAGAAACATGAAATCTATGGCTGATTGAAGGATTGGGGAAGAAGATGAGCTACGCGTGTTTTTTTGAATTCAAATATCCATGTTTAAAATATAATTTCATAGTTTAAACACAATACACGGATGTATTGCCGCCCCAGCGGTTGCCAGCTCACTCGTAAGTGCTTGTGCCACGATATCGCCAATGTGTCCCGGGTTCAAGCCTCCCATGGACCATTTTTTTCCAAACTTTCATATTTTCTTACAAACTTTGACATTTTTTTAACCAATCAAAACTCCTAATTTTGAGGTGATTTTTTGTACACTTGTCAATAAATGTATCTATTTTATGATAGTGCAAATTTTTTTAGAAAAAACGACACTTTGAGCACTTTTCAAAACCACTTTAAAAGGTGAATTTTTCAAACTTTCGAATTCCGATTCTTTTCAAAACTTCTTACAAGTAAACTTCACATTTCAAAAAAACTTTCAAAATCATTTCTTCAAAACTTTTTCATCAAACTTGCATCTCTTTACCATGATCGATCCGATTTAAACGATAAAACCGAATTCGTTTTCTCTCGAATTTCTTAATCGATCTTGGGCCTCCCTCACGGTGTAAGTCCCAAAACATTCTTTTATGTACATATATTTATTTGTACATATCCATTTCTTTTATGTACACATCTTTTTACCTGTACATAATACAAACGTCTTCTTTGTAAATATTCAAATACAAGACAAACTTCTTCCGTTTGTTTTCATTTTACACTGCATACCATTGGTATTGAAGGGAGCATTATTCCCTGTGAAACTGCTTTTAAACCAATGGGACTCCCTCACGGTGTAAGTCCCAAACCAACATTCTTTATGTACATACATATCTTTCCTTGTACATATCAAATTCTTTTCATACAAACTTTTATCTGTACATAATACAGATACTTAAACACAGATAAACTTCGATCGTTTATTTTCAATTTTATCTGTATATACGACTGAATACCATTGGTATTGAAAGGAGCATTATTCTCGGTGAAACTGCTTTTAAACCAATGGGCCACCCTTATGGTGTAAGTCCCAACTCTCCTATGTACATCCACATCTACCCTGTACATAAATACTCGTTCGTGTACATATTTACATCCTTGTACACAATTCCAACCTGTAAATAATCAAGTTACGCTCGTTTTAAACGTCCGTTCCACAGACACTTGTTTATATCATAAACTCTTGTAAATAAACATCACGCATTGTTTATATTTCCTTCATAAACTCCTGTGAATACATATCACACACACACTTGTTTATACAACTGTCTAATTATAACATAACAATTAGTCTAACCAATAGATTCCCCACAGTTAGCCTCCTCTTGGGCTTTATACAAGATAACTCTCCCACGTAGTTCACCTCCTCTTAGGCTTCATATAAGAAAACTCATTCATCGAGTTTAGCCTCCGCTTAGGCTTCATATAAGACAACACTCCCTGATTCACCTCCTCTTGGGCTTCGTTCAAAAGAACTCCTCATTGAGTTTAGCCTTCTCTTGGGCATCATACAATGAAAGAGACCAGGAAATCTCTTAACAGCCTCCTATTGGGCTTCCAATACAAAGAATCACCCGCACTAGGATAGAACCCAAAGAGTATAATTTCCCGGTGAAATTTCTCTTAATTCCAAAAGGATGGTTTCCCGGTGAAATCCCTTTAAAGACAAAGCCAACCATACCCTATAGCTTCCTCTTGAGCTTCATACAAGGACCCTCAATGACCCTCGATGACCCTCGGAATGCCTCCTCTTGGGCTAACAATACAAGGACCCATGGGCTTCTTAAAAGCATCCCCTTAATCCAATCAATTTCTCCTCGAGATTCAGACGTTTATGATCTCTATGGAAGAAGTATCTCATCTATCACATCACATACAATCAAAAACTTTTCAAACTCTTTTCAAACAAAAACATCTCTTAATTGTAAGTGGTAACGCTTGTACACTCAAGAAAAACACTCAATGCTTACAGTTAAAAGATTCATTCATTTTTCAAACATCTTTCTTAAACATGTAAGTGGTAGCGCTTGTACACCCAAGCAAAACACCTATAACTTACGACGAAAGATTTTTAATCAAACTTTTTTAAAATATATGTGATGAAATAGATTAGATACATTTTTCATTAAGATAACATTTGTCTGTGTCTCTTACTAACATCCCGTTGCTTCCACTAGCATAAGTGGGAACTACGATTGCTCTGACTTTCTCAACATCCTTTTGAGAATACGTAGGCACAAGGTCTCATCCTTGCCGAGCAAATTTCTATCTCCCTCAGACAAAACAAAACCATAGATTCCTTTAGATCCGAGCTACAAATGCTCTGATTCCCATTAGGGGATATGTATGCAGAAGATCCAAAGATCTTTGCGAGCACAATAATAACAAACATTAGGATCCCACATAATCTATCCTTCTTAAAAATCCAAAGGAGAAACTTTCCCAATCATAGAAATAGCAATTAAAACACACAAACATATCAAACATATTCATATATAAAGCTATAGATAACTATATATATTTAGGGTGCTCCATCTATTCCCTTTATATAACAAACCCCCTTACCCGGAATACTCCCCAATGCGTTACGTCTAGTTTGCGCTAGTCGTTACGCATATCAAAATCAATTAAGGGTATTAACAACTTTCCCCTTTTTCATAATCATTAAATCATCTTTCTTGTGTTGAAAATAATAAAGCTTGATGCTCGCAGCATCTTTATAAACAAATCAAAAGAGTAAATCGTTTCGAGCCAGAAGATCTGAATTCATATTCGAATCCTCTAGCGCGTCACTTTTTAACGCGAACAGGAACCTTTTAAGTATGATGAATACATGTTCTAGTAGTATAGTTGAAGTCATAATAATAATTATAATAGTGAATTTAACATGTGGTTTGTAGCAAGCAAATAGCCATAGCAGAATAAAATAGTAGACTAGTTTTGTTGAGTATAATTGATGCCCAAAAGTTCTGATAGGGCAGAAGTTCTGATGGTGCAAAACTTCTGATGGTCCAGAACTTCTGATGGTGCAGAAGTTTTGATGGGCAGAAGTTCTGATGGTGCAGAAGGTCTGACTGTCCAGAACTTTGATGGTGCAGAAGTTCTGATGGGAAGAAGTTTTAATGCTGCAGATCTTCTGATGGTCCAATACTTCTGATGGTGCAGAAGTTCTGATGGGCCGAAGTTCTGATGGTGTAGAACTTCTGATGATCCAGAACTTCTGATGGTACAGAAGTTCTGATGAGCAGAAGTTATGATGGTGCAGAACTTCTGATGGTCCAGAACTTCTGGTGGTGCAGATGTTCTAATGGGAAGAAGTTCTGATGGTTAGAAGTTCTGATGGTGCAGAACTTCTGATGGTCCATAAATTTTGATGGTGCAGAAGTTCTGATGGTTAGAAGTTCTGATGGTGCAGAACTTCTGATGGTCCATAAATTTTGATGGTGCAGAAGTTCTGATGGGCAGAAGATTTGATGGTGCAGAACTTCTGATGGTATAGAACTTATGATGGTGCAAAAGTTCTGATAGGCAGAAGTTTTGATGGTGCAGAACTTCTGATGGTCTAGAACTTCAGATGGTGCGTGTTTCGATGGGCGATGTTCGATGGTGCGTAACTTCGATGGTCTAGAACTTCGATGGTGCGTGTTTTGATGGGCGGTTCGATGGTGCGTAACTTCGATGGTCCGTAACTTCGGTGCGTTTTGATGGGGAAGAAGTTTTGATGGTGCAGAACTTCTGATGGTCCAGAAGTAGAAACTTTTGAAGCAGGGGATGAGTCGACGCATGGAGAAGGCGTGCGCCTTCCCGAGTGCTGCCAGACTATAATTTTTCACTCATGAGCCGACCTAAGAACCCATGAGGCGGCTCATGCAGGCTATTTTGAGGAATTTGCTCATTTTTGGATGTTTCTCAGTTTCACCGGTTTGAAGCATGATTTTGTTGATGATGATTTGCATAATGCAAAATGTGATGATGTTAATGACGATGTTTTACCTCCAATGTTTGGTAAATAAAATGACGATTATATTTTTGGTGAATATTAATTCGTAACCGGAATTCATTAAATTATGAATATTGTTGATATGCTTCCTTTAATTGAATGCATGATTTTAGAGATTAATGAATTGTTGTTGATGATTTGCATAATGCAAAATATGTTGTTGTTGATCGTTTTACCTTGGAGTTTGGTAAATGAAATACTGAGGGCTTATGCCTAAATGATGAGTTGATGTTGTTGTTGATCGTTTTACCTTGGAGTTTGGTAATCGAAACATTGAGGTCTTATGCCTAAATGATGAGTTGATGTTGTTGTTGATTGTTGTTATTGTTGTGTGTGTGAGTCGTGTCCATTGAGTCACATATGTCAGCATAAGTGATGGGGGCTGTAGCCTCGGCCTTAATGGCAACTTGTTGATATCCATAATTGCAATGATGATGGCCTCTAATTACGGGCAATAGCGATGGGGGCTGTAGCCTCGGGTACCACATGCATAAACATTGTCGAGTCACATTCTGTTGTTTGTGTCGTCGTTGTGGTTTATGTTGTTCAAGTTGTTGAGGTGTTGGGTGATGCATTAATCATTGTTGATTTCGTGATGATGCTAATGACGATGTTTTACCTCTGATGTTTGGTAAATAAAATGACGAGGGCTTATGCCATTTTGACGATTATGACGATGTTGAGGTGTTGTTGTGTGTATGTGTTGTATTATGATGATTTATGTGGTGATGATAAAAGTTGTTATAATAGTTGTTATTTACTATGTTGTTTTGTTGTTTTGTTATTTACTATGTTGTTTTTGTTGGTAAAAGCGGTGAATATTGTGTGATTCTAGAACTAATATATTAGTTATCATACTTTTGTTTATATTTTTCGATATCTCACTCTTTCTATTTGTTCGTCGTTGCCTTTATATTGGTAACGTGCAAGTATCCAAGAATGAAGGATTAGCCATTGTTAGTTCAAGTTGGTGTCTTGCTCTAATGCGTGGCACTCGGGGGGATGTTTAGTCTATGTTGTTTATATGTTGACTTTTGTTGTTGTTAGTAATTGTTGAATCTTAAGTGATGTTGTGAAATAAAAGTTGTTCAGTATTTTAGAAGTTGAACATTATGTTTCAAATTATTTTGAGTGAATAAAGATGATCAGTTGCTTGATTTGAATACTTACGGATTTCCGTTGCATATTAAATAAAAGGTTATTTTGTTTTAAAAGCTGAAGCAAGTGTTATGTGATCCCCTATTAATAAAGGTGTTATGTATCTGTTATGTTTATGTTGTTAAATATGATAGTGTGGCATCCCATGTGTTATATGAAAAATTTAAAAATACTCGGAGTTTCTTTATACTTTCTGGGTAGAATTTGGGGTGTTACAGATATACTTTTGAAGGTCGCGAGCACCAAGAAGAAAGGTAGAAACAAATTGTTTGTACAAGAATCCTTATCTCGACCGAGCATAGAAAGGTCCTCACTCCACTCAAAATCAATGCCATCGGGGATAGCACATGTTAGATGACCCCGATATACAATATCTGACTAAAGGAGAACTACCCGCAGACAAAAAAGAGCTAGCAATACTAAACAATGATCATGCTCTTATGTCGTGGTCAAACAAAAACTATATCGACAAGGATTTTTGATTCCACTCCTAAATTGTCTCGAGGAGTCCAAATTCCCAGACACGTTACATGAAATACACGATGGAATAAACGCCGAACACTTGGGCGGACAATCTCTATCCCGAAAAGTGTTACGGGAAAGATATTATTGGCTCACTATGCATCTGGATGCGAAGGAGAATGTCAAGCGATGTGATAAGTGCTAACTCCCCGCCAACATGCACTTATCACCCCCTCACGAGCTCAAGTCTCTCTCGTCGCCATGGTCGTTCATTTAGTGAGGAATCGACATCCTCAGAAATTTCACCCATGGATTGTACCAAATAAATTTTTGATCGTAGCAATGGTCTACTTCACGAAATGGATAGAGGCAGAGGCCCCTTCCAAAATCACGTCCTTCAATATACTCCATTTCTAAAATGAATGTCCTCTCCCAATTTGGCATACCCCAGGCATTAGTCACCGACAACAGAACGCAGTTCACCGACCAATATTTTTGACGATTTGTCACCAAGCTCGACACCAAACATCACTTCACGTCTATCGAGCACCTGCAAACCAGTTCCCAACCAGCGGCCGCCAATAGGGTCATCCTTCGTGGGATAAAAAATGCCTCGGAGAAGCCAAGAAGAGATGGGTCAAGGATATTTATAGTGTGCTTTAGGTTTACAGGACGACCCCACATTCGACCACCGGGAAAACACCCTTCTGCCTCACCTTCGGGACAAAGGCAGTCTTCTCGGTGGAAATCAAAGAGCTCATCAGGAGATCCAAGTTCCCCCTCGAAGAAGAACTAAACGACGAGGCTTTACGGAAAGACCTTGACCTGGTCGAAGAGATTCGTTCAAGGGAAGATCTTCGAGAAGCTACACTCAAACAAAAAATTACTCCGAATACGAAGCTCTACTCGTAGGACTTAAACTGGTCGGAGATCTGGGGGCACGAGAAATACATATATTCACGGATTCCCAACTCGTCGCCTCTCAGGTATGGGGAGAATACCAAGCCACGAACGGTAACCTTATCGAGTACCCGAGTCTAGTCAAAGAAAATATGAAGAAATTTGACCGGGCATAAATTAAATATGTGCCCTACGAATAGAACTCTCGAGTGGATATACTTTCGAAGGTCGCGAGCACCAAGAAGAAAGGCGGAAATAAATTGTTCATACAAGAATCCTTATCTCGATCGAGCATAGAAAGGTCCCCACCCCCACTCGAAATCAATGCCATCGGGGATAACACATATTGGATGACCCCGGTATACAACTATCTGAATAAAGGAGAACTACCCGCAGACAAAAAAGAGGCCAGCTCTACTAAACAACGATTCTACTCTTCCATCGTGGTCAAACAAAAAAACTATATAGACAAGGATTTTCTATTCAACTCCTAAAGTGTCTCAAGGAGTCCAAAGTCCCGAACATCTTACATGAAATACACGAGGGGATAAACGCCAAACACTTGGGCTCACGACCTCTAGCCTGAAAAGCATTGCGGGCAGGATGCTATTGGCCCACTATGCAACCCAACGTGAAGGAGCACATCAAGCAATGAGATTAGTCCCAACACCACGCCAACATGCACTTAGCACCCCTTCACAAGCTCAAGTCGCTCTCATCTCTATGGTCATTCAGTTGGTGAGGAATGGATATCCTCGGATGCTTCACCGAGGGATCAGATCAAAGCAAATTTTTGATCATCGTAGTGCACTACTTCTCGAAATTGATAGATACAAATCAGAGGCCCTTTCCAAAATCACGTCCTTCAATATAATCCATTTCTAAAAGGAACTTTGTCGCCCGATTCGGCCTACCCCAAGCATTAGTCAGCGACAATGGAACGTAGTTCACCGACCATCATTTTCGACGATTCGTCACCAAGCTCGACACTTAACATCACTTCACGTCCGTCGAGCACCCGCAAACCAACTGCCAAGCTGAGGCCGCTAACAGGGTCATCCTTCGTGGATTAAAAAATGCGTCAGAGAAGCCAAAAAGAGATGGGTCAAGGAGCTTCACAATATTCTTTGGGCCTACAGGACGACACCACATTCGACGACCGGGAAAACACCCTTCTGGATCACCTACGGGACAAAGGTAGTCATCTATGTGGAAATCAAAGATCTCATAAGGCGAACCTAATTCCCCCTCGACGAAGAACTAAATGAAGAGGCTTTACGGGAAGAGCTTGACCTGGTCGAAGAGATTCACTCAGGGGAATCTCTTACAGAAGCCACACTCAAACAAAAAATCACTCTAGGTCATGATGCCAAAGTCATCAAATGGGAGTTTGAGATCGGCAGCCTGGTACTTTGAAGAAACCATAAGGACTCGAAGGAAGGGAAACTGGCCGCCAACTAAGAAGGCCCTTATCGCGTCTGATGCAAAACGGGTAATGAGGCGTACTACTTACAGAATCTGAACGAAGAAAAATTCCCTTGACCTTGGAATTCCATGAAATTAAAACAATACTACATCTAAGTCCCAGAGCAACCTCTAGACTTAACCGCTAACTCACAAAATCCAGATCGGCCATGGGAGGGTGTTGAGGTACAAACATCGCCCCAAAATAATAGGCGAGATTCTCGTTTGAGTTATGAATGGATCTTCACCCCGATGGGAACACCTCAAATGAGCTTTGCCATTGAGAGTACTATCTTGGAAGAACACCTAGCTCACGATGGGCAGTTCACGCCACGAATCAAAGCCACAATCTCAGCCTCGATTCCGTCGAATGACGTCCACTACCGCAAGCTTGACATTTTACAATGAACGCCGAGCACGTACAAGGTCGAGTAACACATTAAAATTCATAACACATAACAATCAATAAAAATAAAGTAAAAACATTCAAAAGTGGCCGACCGTTAAAGCCGTCATTGTCTAAATGTCAAAAATTAGGGCATACAGCCCCGAGCAAAAAAAGAAACGGGATTAGCCCCTGTTCGAATATTACAAATATTACAGGCACGCAGGCCCGAACAAAATAAGCTAAGAGAATTCATCAATCACTCCTCATAGTTCCTTCTTTAGTCTCGGGCTTAGATCTGGTAGGAGGAGGGACGACACGACCATGAAGCACATGGGACATAATCCAAGCAACTTCAATATTCAACTCAGGATTCAACACAATCAAATGAGCCATTATAGCATCAGACCCGTCGTACAACGCATGCATGCATTTAGATTCCAGAAGACGTATCTGTGCAACCAGCTCTGCTCGACTCTTTAAACTCGCAGTCCCTTCAAATTTGTCCTCAGCAAGAAGCATGGATGACTTCAGCTCGTCCACCTCATCCTCTAATATCTTTTTGTCAACTGACATGGAATCCCTATCCTCTAGGTATCTGGACGCCTTTGCCCTTTCTTTCTCCAACTCCTCAGACTACTTTTTGAATTTTTATCACTTCGCTCTATAGCACCCTTCAGCTTTTTCACCTTCTCCTGAAGGCCCGACCTCTTTGCTTCCAGCTTACTCACCATGATATATGAGTCGGACCCCCCTTAGAGAGGACAATGGCCTTTTCTGCGACCTTCATCATCCCTATGATGCTTGAAGCCAGGTTCTTACGCCTATCTTCTCCACTAAGCCCCTAAATGATAGAGGATTCCTCGTCGGGAACTGTCAAGGGGAACCCGTCGAAAGATTTATGGTCCTTAAAACAAGGTGGAAAGAGGAATTCCTAGGAACACGAGTCATCCCTGGTCAGGTCAACAGTAGCCTCATCTTCACTACCTCTCTTTCTCCCTAAAAAATTCTCAGGCATAACGACTTTTGGGGACCCAAACGAAGTGCTGGATCCTTCCTTCGCTTGCTTCGGATTCGGGCCCATACGAGTAGGCTGAGGGGGTTTCACCAGCCACCTGCCACTCTTGATCTCATGGCTTAGCTTCAGTAGACGTTCCTTGTGCTCGACCATCTTACCTGCAAAAAACACAACATACTCGGATTAGCAGACACTAAGGAAGTCGAACATTAAAATAAGATTGAAAGTAAAAATAGCGCTCGGACAAACCCAAGAGAGACGCGACATCCCCATATGTACAACACTCAACAAGAACCTTGGTGTTGATAATGCGATATTCGTATTGTGGCTCTCCGTCCTCGCCAATAATGTCATTCCCTTCCCGGTCGATATATCAGGCAGGGAAGAATCCATCAACAAACTTGTTCAGAATGTTTAGGGAACCCTCATCATCCCAATTTAAATCGCCCTTTAGAGTGTGATATTGACCAGGCATGTGCTCGAAATGGTCCTGACACCAATGGAAGGGGAACTTGGGGATATTTCCTATTTCCTGGTTGTCGTCCTCATCGTAGCAGATTTCCCCTTCCTCGCCGACCATAATAGCCCCGTCGAACACCGTATCCACAACCTCTTAGGACGTCGACTGCACAAGGTACCATTTGTCCTTGAAGTCACTGACAAAATCGATATACATCCTGAATAGTATCTTCGAATGTTTGACGGAAACCCAACAGTGCTTTCCATCCCATGATTGTCGTTGAAGATGAAAAATACGACAAAACAGAGGAATGAACGCTCCTATTTGAAGATACCGACACACAATTTCAAATGCCCGGATGAACACAACAGCGTTAGGATGCAGTTGAGAATGGGCCAAGGATAAGTGATTGAGAACATCCTGCTGGAAATCGCTAAAGGGCAGACGAAGCCCCAAATCCATGAAATAAATCTCGTACATGGGAATATAATCCTCCTCAAAGGTCGAACATATCATGCTCGCGAATTGAGGGACATAGATCTTGAAATTTCGCTGGAATCCCTCCTGGTCGCAGATAAGTTCCCAAATGTCAGTATTGTGTGTATATAATTTGTGGCACTTATCTATTCTTTTAGTTAATATTGTTTGAATAAACCTAAAATTGTCTGTGTATTTGTACATATTAAGTATAATCATGTTTTTGTGTAACTATTTTATTGTTAGATTATTTTCTATTTATTTTGTAGGTATTGATGCGTATGTGGAGCATGAGCAATAAAGTGTCAAACACACGACTTCAAACGCGCGATTAGGGCAATTCATCAACGAATAAGGCTCAAAATAAAAGAATAAAAAATAATCAATTTGGTTGGTATTTTTTCATGGTTAGATAGGTTATTAAATAAGCTTTCCAATGCTTCAAAGTCGGCGCAAATCCGTGTTACGGTTCTCAAGTTATGACCGAAACAATGCAGAATTTTATGTTGTTATTCTGGTGTATTTTTCCCGGAAAAACTAGCAGGACAGAAATACATTAAAAGGGAGTAAAAACACAATTTTTTAGGTTATGTTTTGGGTATTCTTTGGTCAGAATCCATCAGACCTTCAATTTTTTTACTAGAGAGGCTTAGAAACATCAAATGGGGTTGAATCTTAATGATCAGAGGTTTGTTTACTTCAATCGGAGTGACAAACCGAGTGATTCTTATTCATGTTCTTCTTTTTTCTCTTTGTACCCTCTATTGTTTCTCTATTTTTAGGATTGGATTTATGTTTGGTAAAACTAATATAGCATCATGTGTTGTAAGGAGAAACATGTTGTAAGGAGAAAGCAGGTTGAAGTTCTATTTAATGAAGAAACATGTTGTGTTGATTTCAACATCTAGAACATGTCAAATGAGATGTCGAGACATCATACATCAGACATCACGCTACTGAACTATTAAGTTTGTTACATTTCTGTTTTAAATAGTGCAGAATATTTTGAGAATATTATGCATCATATGTGGCATGCTTGTTAAGGCAATTTGTGGAGGTCCAGAAGCTAAGGAGAAAAATCAGCAAGGACCTTGATTGTAGTAGAAGTTATCTGCTTGTTTATTTTTCTGCATGAGTTTGTTACTGCAGTTTGTTACAACTTTAAGTTGTTGTTTGAAGGCCCAAATCCAATTGGGTATAAGGTTACAAATAAGCAGTTTGTAACCTAGTTTTAGTAAGCTAGCCGGTTTTAGAAAGATGTAATCTGTAGGGTTAGCCATGTAAGTGAACCACCCAGATTGTGGGATGGTCACTGATTTGTACCTCTAAGCCTGTAGGTAAGAGGATTGTTTTACTCACTTAGAAGCTGTGAAGAAATAAGTGCAGTTGTGTTCTTGGAGGAAGCTGTGAAGAAACTCCAAGGTGTGCCCTAAGATAGAAGCTTGTTTCTTTTAGTCTTAGTTAGTTTATGATAAAAGTATGACTTCTACTTTTCTAGGTTTGAAGAGTTGCTGGAAACCAAGTTATTGATGCAGTGGTTGAGATGTTGACTGCTAGGCATCATCGTGATGATAGGAATTGAGCGGAGGTTCTCATATCTAGGATGGGTTTCTTAGGTAGAAGGGTCATTGGGTAAGGATTAAGTGAAGGGTGTAAACGGGGATTTTAACTCTGAATTAATACTGCTGATAGTGGACTTCATTCCTGACTTGGTATGCCCCTAGATGTAGGTTGGTTTGAATTGAACTGGGTGAAAAATTCTGTGTGTTCTTTTGTTTCCTGCACTGTATAATTCTGCCTTGTTTGTGTTAGTTTTAATGTCAAACCAGATGTCTTGACATCCTTATGTGACATCTGGGACTGCTGCACCAGAATTTTAATTGGTATCAGAGCAGGCATCCTATCTGTTTCTGGATGAGATCCATGGGAGGATATTTTCTGGTTTTGAACAAGGTAGAAGATTTGTATTGGAGTACTGTTTAAACAAGGTTGGTTCATATTGTATTGTCCCTTGAAGTGGAGGATGAACCTATTCATGCAAGGTTGGTGTGGAGTAAAGACAAGACTGACTAGAACAACTGTATGTTCTTGTTGAAAGAAGAAGATGAAGCTAGAACAGAGGAATGAAGATTTCAAAGCCTTCATGTGGGATTGAAGACCTTAGAATGATCAGTGTCTAGCTTGTGTTCAGAACAAGAGCAAAATTATCAAGGCCTTCATGCAGGAGTGAAGATATTGGTAAGGTAACTCTTATAATTTTCTGGTGAGTCATCGTTCTGGTTATGGTATTGGTGTTTTCCAAATATACAACTTGGTGAGAAGCTTCTATGCATAAGATTGATTTATTTTCAATCCTGAGATGCCCTGCTTGTGCTCGAATCATGGTATAAGCATTTTTGTACTATTGAGGTGTTTGTATGTTCCGCTGCGACCCTTAAAGTATGGAAAGATCTAAGGATGTATTTCTCAACATAATTTTGTTTTAGATGTTCCCAACTATATTAAAAGTGTCAAAGATACTTGAGATATTCCTCAAGTCCACTCATAAAGGCATTTGCTAATCAAGTTGATGAGAGTCAATTGATCTGGGATTCTCTTGTGCATCTAAATATTATGTGAAGACCTTGAAGACTTTCAAGGATGGTATGTTCCAAGAAGATGGAACTGATGTTCTATGGGATTCTAGAACATCATATCAATAGGTATGCAGCTACCAGTTGAAGAGCATATGTTTTGGGTGTCAAACAAAGGTATATTTTGTTTGGAACCTACTCCTGATCTGGAAGAGGAGACATCTGAGTTGTGCTAAGTTGATCAGGACAGGATCAAAAGTTTATCTGCTTCATATGTCAGCTTATGGAAGTATATATTTTGAGCTCTATATAGGTTTTCTTCTCCAAAACCTTTTATATATTTAAGTGAGCTAATTTCTGGAAGAACCTTCTGATCAAAGGAACCATATTTAAGGAAGTTTGTGACTATAGAACAAATTCCATGAGAAAAGGAGTACTGTGATCCAACCATAGTGTGTATTGTTGGAGCTAGGGAGACAAACTTCATAAGTCTGTATATGTGTTATGCATAAATAAGTGTGTTCCAGAAACCTAGTAGAGGGAATCTCCTCTGTAGGTACAGACATAGGCACCCATCATCTCAAAGTCAGATAGAAGATCTGAAGAAAAGATTATTGAGATGTGGCCTATGTTATCCCCTGGTTATTTTAATTGTCTGATCATGTAGGATTGATCAATTGTTGTTAATTGTGCTTCCTATGTTTTCCCACAAGTGTTGAGTATGAGTTAGTATAGATGTTAACCTCAGAACTATACTAAGAATGAATGATGTTGTATCAAATGTTTGAACATCATCTCGGTGACTTCAGGCATGAAAGTGTGTAATTTCTCTAGAGATACGTTTAAAGGTCAAGCCACTGACCTAACCTAGAATGTTTTGGCTGCCGTGATTGGATATCATGTCGAAGATTCAACAAATATCACAGGTGTGAAGAAGAAAGCTGTCAGTTTTACCTAGTGTGAGTAGGTAATCCTATCTAACTAACTGATAAATACTTTGACGGGAGACTAAGTATTTATTAGAGTTTTGAATGAGTATTAATTACAAATACTTTGACAGAAGCTAAGTGTTTTTTTGATGTGTGTATGCAATTTTGACTTCTGAACAACATACTATAAAATATAGTGAGAGTTTATTTCTGTTGTATGGTTACATTGAAGATGAGACCTTGTGAGATCCTTTTGTGAGAATGGGGAGTTTTGTTAAACGAAATGGATGGAAATAAGTCCCTTGGATGGTTATTCCAGAACCAAAGCTGATAGGTTATGTAGTAAAGTTGATGGTGTCCCAAATGATGTTGTAACATATCATTGTTGATGATAGTCTGTGGAAGAGACTTTGGACTATGGATCTTGATATTCTACCACCTCATTCAAAAGTGGCAGTTCTATCTTTGGTTTAGAATAAGAAGATTCTATGTTTGTTTAGAGTAGTATGCTCTGGAAATGCATAACTACTATTCTAGTTTGAAGACTTTACTTGTATCAGCAACTACTAGTAAATGTAATGTCCAGAAGGAGGAATTGATTAGCATGGGTGTTCAGGTATATAGAGTATCTTTTTGTTTCATTTTCTTCCCTCCACTCTTCGTTGTGTCTTTGTTCGTCTTGCTATCATGTCATGTGTTCGGATATGGGTAAGTTTAGAGTCTGTGAAGGTTATGTTTGTCAACTTGTGGCAAACATATGGATAAAGGGTAGTGTTCAAACATTGTTAAGTCTGAGGTCACTCTTTGCATCTGTTTTTGCAAAGATGTTGAATAGATGTCCTATACTAATGAATTTTTGCTAGGTGTGATTCATGATTGAGATTTTTTTGTTTTAGAATGTTTTGCATGATTTGTGTAGTTAGGATTTATTTCGTTCATATGTTGTCGTTGTAGAATTGTGGTAAGTATGTACTTTGCTTGTGCATTTTTGTTTGAAACATACATTTGTTTTCCTTTTTAAAAACTTGTCGATTCATGATTCTTTGATTATCATTATTTATTTCTTTGGTTTATTTTACTTTGTTTGAGGACAAACAATGTTTCAAGTTGGGGAGAGTTGATAAGTGCCAAAATGTCAGTATTGGGTGTATATAATTTGTGGCACTTATCTATTCTTTTTGCTAATATTGATTGAATAAACCTCTAATTGTGTGTGTATTGTACATATTAAGTATAATCATGTTTTTGTGTAACTATTTTATTGTTGGATAGATTTCTATTCATTTTGTAGGTATTTATGCGTATGTGGAGCATGAGCAATAAAGTGTCAAAGACATGGCTTCAAACACGCGATTTGAGCAATTAATCAACGAATAAGGCTCAAAATAGAATAAAAAATAATCAATTTGGTTGATATTTTGTCATGGTTAGATAGGTTATTGAATAAGCTTTCTAACGCTTCAAACCGGGAGAAAATCCGAGTTACAGCTCTAAAGTTATGGCCGAAACAATGTAGAACTTTCTACTGTTGCTTCAGGTGGATTTCACCCGGCAAATTGGCAGGACAAAAATACATAAAAAGTGGTAAAAAACATTTTTTAGGTTATGTTTTGCGTATTTTTTGGTCCCAATCTATCAAACCTTCAATTTTTGGTCTAGAGAGGCTTAGAAACATCAAATGGGATTGCATCTTGATGATCAAAGGTGGGTTTACTTCAATTTGAGTGACAAAATGAGTGATTCTTGTTCATTTTCTTCTTTCTTATCTTTGTACCCTCATTTGTTGGGGTTTTGTATGTAAGTATACTTTTAACATGTGTATTGATCATGGTGTTGTATAATGTATGCTTTACAAATCACAAGTTTTGATTAGGGAAATAAATTTTTTAGGTTCTACACTGTAGATATAGATTTAGGCTTAACAATCACTTTGATATCGAAGCTTAATGCTTATGTGTTATGTGTGTTGCGTTGAGAGATCGTCGACACAGGAACACAATTGTCCTCTCAATTTGGGTTTGACATAATCTAGGTTGTGAGTGAAACATGATGATTTTGACGAGTAGAGTATGTTGAGTATAATTGGTCGATAGGTTTAAGTTTGTAATGAGTAGATTATATGCACTCCTAAAAAGTTTCTCCTTTCCTTTTTATGCAATTATTTTCTATTTATACTTTTTACCCTTTCCATACAAACCCAATTTAACCCAAACCCATTAACAAGAGATTTGTTGAACGACAATTCAATATATCAATTTCTGTGGACATGATACGATATATTATATATCACCCGGAAAAAATAATACTTTATTTTTCGCTTGCTTCTTTACCGCTTCAATAGTCGCCACCATACTTGACGATCACAAAAGCTTTTTGTCGGAGGTCAGCAAAGACAATAGCTATCCCCCGAGGTTATGGACCGACCCAGGACAAAGATTCATCGATTATGATATTGACCAGATTCATGTTTTCCTCAGAACCCCGCGTCAGCTCCGCTGAACTCCTCGATAGACATTTCTTCGTCGGTTTGAACCACTTCATTTTCCTCGGCCATTTCACCCGTAAACCAGTGAAAACTAGTGAATTCGATGGGTAAATAAAATAAAAACTTCCACCGCAGAACAAGGGAAGGGGGGACACGACGAGATCGGGCTCATCCTCGAACCCTCGAAGAAGCAGTTTGTCAAGGGGGAAGATGAATCTTCCAACCAGAAGCATGAATCTTACGGGGAGGAGACGAATTTCTCAGTCAGAAGCTATGAATGTCATGGGGAAAACATGAGTTTTTTTTTTACGTGGGATTCACCTGAAGGGAAAGTAATCATCAGCCCCAAGAATTTCCCAGGGAAACTTTCCCAGAGAGCAAAAAAAAAATCAAAACTAGAAAAAATGCAGCAGAAAGAACGCTTACTTGACGCTCTGGATGAATCTACGACATATGTTATGGCGGCCTTGGTCACTGTGTTGAGAGAAAGCGATGAGAGAGAAAAGCACAAATTGGAAAATGTTACAAATGACGCAAGGGCACTATTTATAAAAATTGCGCGGGAGACGATACATTGCTTTGGATAACGTGTCAAATGTAACATCTCGATTTTAATAGTTAATTAATTATTATTTATTATATTATATGATAATTAATTTAATTGGGTGATTTGAATGAATATTAGAATTATTTGAATATGTGTGTTATTTGAATTATTGGGTTTTATGAGTAGAAATGAGATTATTTAGTATTGGGCCTAATTATAAGAATAGAAGTAATAAGGAGGTGTTAAGTGTTAAGCTCAATTTGAGCTTACTAGTTAGTAAAGGGTTAGAGGAAAAACATAGTTAGTGTTTTCATTTAGTGAAAAATAAAGAAGAGAAGAGAAGAGGAGAAGAAGAGAAGATAAGAGGAAACCATAAGAAGCTAAATCTTCAAGAGGTAAGGGGAAGAGTATTCATTATTATGCATTTGTATGTTGTTGGATAGTGATTAGTATCATGTTATAGGATTGGGTATCTCAATTTCTAGGTTTTGGTTACTCAAATTGAAGTTGTAATTTGGGGTTTTTGATGATTAAAACTAGATTTGATGATATGAATAGGTTCCCTATAGTGTATGCATGTTAGATGATGTTTAATTGAGGATAAATAAGCATTAAAACTGATTTTGCGAAGGGGTTTCGTAGTTGGTGTAGTGACGTCATGCTGCACATTTTTCTGCATAATTGTGAGGCTGCTGAGCAGGCGTGGTGCCGCTAAGCGCGCATTGCTGTGTGCAGAAAAATAAATATTTTGATTATGCATGATTGACTTATGGGATTGCTTGCTTATGACTTATCATTAATTTAAATAAAATCTAATAATTGTTTTGATGAGCTTTGGATTGCTTTTTGATGTGATTTCGATAAATACATGTTACTTAAATTAGTGTATGTATGTTATGTTTTGGATGAATTGTTGAGAATAACATGTGTTGACTTGTATGCTATGTGTTATTTGTGATTTATGATGATTTTAAATACTTGTGTATTGCTTGTTGTTGTTAAAACACGATGTTTGTGCAAGTGGTGGATAATTCAAATGTGTTGGATTATTGTGGTATGCTTGAATAATTAAGGTTGGTGAATAATCTTAATTGAATATATGTTGAGTAAATTTCACATGCATTCATGGGGAGTTAGAACTCCGGTATGGCTTGATCCTTGAATGGAAACAATAGCGGTGAAACTTTGGGTTCACAATGTGCTTAATCCTATATGGAAACAGAAGCGGTGGACTATATGTTCATAATTGGTGGCTTTGGTCTTGTTTGGATCGGAAGCGACGTGAGCGGAATATTCACGATGGTACCACATGAATGAGTCACATTGCATTGTTGTCTCATGAATCATTAAAGAATGTGTATGTATGTTGGAATTTGTGGTAATTGATTATGTTAATCATTGAATTGATTGTATTGATGACATTTATGCTATTTGTGATAAATGTGGATATGTTATACTTGGAAGGTATGAATATCTATATTATTTGGAATATCACATGAAGTGTGTAGAATTCTTTAATAGATGTTGTTTATATATTGCTTCCAATTTTCATATATTTGGATAATGATGTGAATTCTCACTCTTCTGTTGTGATGTTGCCTCTTTGTGGGTAACGTGCAGGTTCTGAGGATAGTGGTGCTTCGCACAAGAGTAGTTGATGAGTTTATCTAGTTATTCCTTATATTAGGTAGTGAGTCATTGCTTTTGTCATGTAACACGGGGATTATTTGGATTTATGCTTTCTATGAGATATTCGTTATGTATTCTCGTATGTTTTGGATTTGTATGTTGAGATACTATGTTGATGTGGCCTTGGTGCCGATATATGAATTTATATGACTTGATTATGTTATGGATTCATTGTTAATTTATCCAATGGTTATATTATGGGATGTAATCATTGATAGTATCTGGGAAAATGAAATACTCTGATTTATGCCATGATTATTTGGGGCTAGAAAAGGGTGTTACGTCAACTATTTGTCTCCCCTCCACCCACACGTCTGGACTAATGATTACCCTACTCCCTAGGCCATCATTACTCTAAAAGCCTATGCCATGCGGGTCAACAAGGGCGCTACAACTTCCATCCCGAGTTGAGAACTCGATCACAGCAGCTCGCCAAAGCAGATTTCAAACCTCGACAAATAGTGATCGCTTAGATTGACGGGCTGATCTTAAGTCGTAGCTCATCCTTCTAAGAGCAACGACTTGGGGGTATCTTGTTTTGGACTCGGCCCGTGCTTGCCCAAGACTAGGCCCATATCCACTTAGGCCTAGTAAAATAGACCAACTAGTATGCGTCTTCCCTACAGTCGACTAGGCAGAGAGCACTCCTCCTCGGGGAGGCCACTTGACATCAACCTCCTCCCTTGAAGCCAAGGATATCTCCGTGAGGACACCTTGCTCATGCCTCGAGCAGAACTGTCACCTCGTAGGGTAGCGTTCTACATATCTGGATATCATGAGATCTCCCTTGAAAATGAAAAGGCCGGTCCACTTTCCCCCTAATACTTTGGAGCAGTTCCTTCAGGAGCGGGACCACATGCTGGTCCCCACACACTCGTGAATCCTGACAGTTCTCATATGAGCCACTTGCATCAATCCAATAGGAGGACCTTGGCCCAAAGCTGGGGGCTGTAGAATCAAGCTTCTCAATCTCAATAAAGATATTATGTTTTGATGAAGACAAACCTCATGGCAAGAAGGCAAATATATTTCTCAAAGGAAAAATGCACTCTAAAGCTAAAACATCATGTTCAAGACTTTAACTAAAGACAATTGACAAACCTTGAGAAGGTATAATAACAATGCCTCACAAATACTTAAGTCTTAGATGCTCAAAGTTCCTAACATAATTGCATATCATATACATTTGATTTTACTAAGTTTCAAAGCAAAAAATACAATTTTTTAACTGGGAAATCGATTTACACATAGGTGTAATCGATTGCATACTCAATGTTTTTCTTTGAAAAGGTTCTGTTTGAGGTTGCAATCGATTTGCACAAATATGCAATCGATTGCACGCTGCAAATTTTTTCAATTTTTAACAAAGTGCAATCGATTTGCACATTGGTGCAATCGATTGCTTGTTGTTTGTTTTTTTAAAAAAATTTGTTAGAGCCCCTACAATCGATTTGCACAAAGGCGCAACCGATTGCACCCTGCACGAATTTGAAAAATCAAATTTTCTGCATGCACCCTTTCACTAAAGCTTTGTCTCTAATCTTGGAACTTGTCCATGATTCAAATGAAGAGACTTATGATATTTCTAAAAGGTGCCATGAACCTATAAATATTCAAATTTTCAAATTCATTCTTCATCTCTTCCAATCAAATATTATTCAAATTTCAAAATTCACATACAAGTGTTCATCTTTCATATAAGATTTTCTGCATACTTTCACATTACATAAACAAGAAAATCTTGAGCCATCTATTTCTCTAAGTCATTGTGAATCATTGTTATTGGAAGGGAATATCAAGTATATTAATAAACCACTCAAAGCGATATTGTTCTACATCTCTCAAACTCTTGTAAAAATCATATATTCTTGTTGTATCATTGCTGTCCAGGATTATTGGAAGCAATTTGTACATTGAAGAGGATTGTTCTTCTTGCACTTAGTGTTTTAGACCTTAAAGGTTTTAAGAGCCTTTGGTCTCTCTATAGGTTAAATAGTAAGCATCATCATTGGTATGAATAGGTTGTACAATAATTCTAACTATACTGAAATCTCTTTCGTGTTGAAAGAGGACTGAAGTACTCTCGATCTGTGAGGGGAACCAGGATACATCCTTGTGTTCTTTACTTTTCCATATTTACCGCTTTCATCAATAACTTAACCAGAAAAGAAATAATCACTCATATACTTTCATACACCAAACTAGAAAATATTGTATCAAGTATTCATAAAAACCGATAAAAATTTTAAACACCTAATTCACCCCCCTCTTAGGCACATTTCATACTTACAATTGGCATTAGAGCAAGTTATAGGTAACTTGTTCCTAAAGATCCAGAATGGCTTCCGCAAATCAAAACCTAGTTTTCAAAGATGGTGGTAGTAACAACAAGCATCCATTGTTTTGTGGTAAATACTTTGACTTTTGGAAAATTCATATGAAAGATCATCTTGAAGCGCAAGGAGAAGAAATATGGGATGCTGTTGAGAATGGTCCATTTGCTCTGGTATGTGTTGTCAATGGTGTTGGAATCATCAAAAACTAAAGCAACATGGAATGAAGACGACAAGAAAAAAGTTCTCTATGACAAAAAGGCAATCAATCTCCTTCAAGGTGCTCTTAGTATGGATGAATTCTTTTGAGTATCGGCATGTACAACAACAAAGGAAATATGGGACACTCTTGTAGAAGCTCATGAAGGAACAACCGAAGTTAAAAGATCTAGATTGAATACTTTGAGTCAAGAATATAAATTATTCCGAATGCAGCCCGGAGAATTCATCCTTGACTTGCAAAAGAGATTCATTCATTTGACAAATCATTTGAAGGAACTCTGTAAGACTTTAACTAACGATGAATTAAATCTTAAAGTTCTTAGATCTTTAACTCGGGAATGACAACCAAAAGTGACGGAAATATCCGAAAAGAAAAGCCTAGCAACTATGACTTCCACAACACTATTCGAAAAACTTCAAGAATATGAAACGGAACTTGGAAGACTTAAAAAATATGATAATCATGAGAAGAAATATAAAGGCGTTGCATTGAAAGTAGATTCAAAAGAAAGTCAAGATAAAGATGCACCGGAGGAAGATGAAAACTTCTTGTTTCTTGTAAAAAGGTTAGGAAAATATTTTGGCCATAAAAATAATCTTGGTAATTCTAACTTTGTCAAAAGGAAGAAATTCTCTAAGCATAAAGATAAAGAAGCCTCCACATCAACACAAGATGTCACATGTTATGAATGTGTAAAGCAAGATCACATAAAGCCGAATTGTCCAAAACTCTCCAAGAAAAATAGATTCAAAGGTAAAAAGGAGTTCAAAAATAAAAAGGCCTATGTTTCATGGGAAGATAATGAGATAAATTCTTCATCCAATTCGGATAGTGACGAAAGTGCAAATCTAGCATTGATGGCTTCACACCATTCCGATGATGAAGATGGTGAGGTTAGTTATGATAATTCACTTTATAATAATGGTGCACAAGGTGATATAGATGAACTATTAGTGAATGCAAAATTCTATATAGAACTATTTCATCTCAAAAGAAAATAATTTCATCTTTAGAAGAAAAAGTTGAAACAATTGAAAAAGAATATAAAGATGAAAAAGAAAAGATGATTAGTGATCACTTTCTTTTGTATGCAATAATTTTGTATGCAATAATTGTGAATCACTTTTTTTCTAAATTGTTCAACTAAAAAGAGTCATATAAAGAAATGAAAAAGGACAAGTTGTATTGGAAAATGTTCTTAGCACACAAAGATATCCTAAATATAAAAGTGGACTTATTTTTTCAAATTTTCTCAAACAAGTCCCAACAAAGCTATCTTTGTTAAGGCTAGTAATCAACCAATCCAAGAGAAAGTGAACAATCCTAAAGTAGGTCATCATTATCCTAAACAGAAAAGATTTGCTATGAATAAATCTTATCCTCGTAGATATAGAAGTAACTTTGAACCTACTTGTTTTTATTGTGGCATTAAAGGTCATACACATAATGCTTTCTATGTTAGAAACGTTAGTGTGGTAAGTGGGAATTAGGTGTGGGTAAAGAAAGGAACTAACTATGAAGGACCCAAAGCAATTTGGGTACCTAACAAAACTTAATTTGTTTTGCAGGTTTTCTTGAAAACCACTTCAAACCTATGGTATCTTGATAGTGGTTGTTCCAAGCATATGATGGGAGACATAAACCAATTTTCAAATCTAGTCTTAAAGGCCCAGAGTAATGTCACTTATGGAGATAATAAGGGAAGAAATATTGGAAAAGGAAAAGTTGGTGCACCACCTGTCACATCCATTGAAGATGTTATTTATATTGAAGGACTAAAACACAACCTTCTTAGCATTAGCCAACTTTGTGACAAAGACTTCAAGATCAAGTTTACTAAAGATGAATTCTTGATTATTGATGAAGTCACCAATGAGGTAAAACTCAAAGGTAAAAGAATTAATAATATTTTTATAATTTATTTAGATGATTTATCTTTGAAAGTAAAATGTCTTATGGTAAACAATAATGAATCATGTTTATGGCATAAAAGGGCATCCCATATTCATATGGATCACTTAAATAAATTAACCAAACATGATCTTGTTGTTGGTTTACCAAAGATAAAGTTTGTCAAAGATAAATTATGTGATGCTTGTCAACAGCAAAAACAAACCAAATCAACTTTCAAATCTAAGAATGTGGTGTCCACTACAAGGACACTGCAATTGTTGCATATGGATTTATTTGGTCCATCAAGAACAAGAAGCTTTGGAGGTAATGTATACGCTTTAGTTATTCTTGATGATTGTTTTAGATATTCTTGGACTTTTTTTCTTGTGCAGAAAAGTGATGCTTTCGAAGCCTTTAAGAAGTATGCAAAGCAAATCCAAAATGCAAAAATCACTAAAGGTTGTATCCATAAGAAGTGACCATGGTGGAGAATTCCAAAATGCATCATTTGAAGAATTTTGTGAAGAACATGGTATCTCTCATAATTATTCAGCACCAAGAACTCAACAACAAAATGGAGTAGTTGAAAGAAAGAATAGGTTTCTAGTGGAACTTGCAAGAACAATGCTTAGTGATTCAAATCTACCAAAATCTTTTTGGGCGGATGCGGTTAGTACGACATGCTATGTTGAAAATTGAGTTATCATTAGAACTATCTTGAAAAAGACTCCATATGAACTCTTAAAAGGGGAAAAGACAAACATTGCTCATTTTCATATCTTTGGTTGCAAGTGCTTTGTCCTTAACAATGATAAAGACAGTCTCGGTAAGTTCGACGAGAAATCCGACGAAGGTATATTTCTTGGTTATCTCTTTCTAGTATAGCTTATAGAATTTAAAATAAAATAACTTTAACTATTGAATAATCTATGCATGTTTCTTTTGATGAAACTAACACCTATAAGGAGGAAATAGTTGTTTGTGATGATGATGATGATATTATAGATTTACCCTCAGAAGTTTTACAACAAGGTGGATTCCCAATTTCAAATGATCAAATTGTGAATCCACCAGATCAATAACAAGAAGTTTTACAACAAGATACAAACATCAATGATCTACCCAAAGAATGGAGAACTCATAGAGACCATCTTATTGATAAAATCATTGGTGATATTATTCAAGGAGTTACAACAAGATTAAATCTCAAAGATGTTTGCTTAAACATGGCGTTTGTTTCTCAAATTGAACCCTCCAAAGTTGATGAAGCCTTAGGAGACGATCAATGGATAATTGCTATGAAAGAAGAATTAAATCAATTCGAGAGAAATCAAGTTTGGGAAATTGTTCCTAGGCCAAGTGGTAAACACATCATAGGTACCCGATGGGTGTTTAAAAAAAACTTGATAAGAATGGCATAATTGTTCAAAAAAAAAGCAAGGTTGGTGGCCCAAGGTTATAATCAAGAAGGAGGAATCGAATTTGAAGAAACATTTGCTCAAGTTGCAAGGTTAGAAGCTATTCGTCTTTTACTTGCTTATGCTTTTTCATTAAATTTTCAGCTTTATCAAATGGATGTCAAAAGCGCATTCTTGAATGGCTACATCAATGAAGAAGTCTATGTCAAACAACCCCCTGGATTTGAAGACTTCAAAAATAATTCACATGTCTTTAAGTTGAGAAAGACTCTTTATGGCTTAAAGCAAGCACCAAGAGCATGGTATGATAGACTTAGCAATTTTTTTTGCGAAAAAGGTTTTGAAAAAGGTAAAGTTGATAAAACTTTGTTCATTAAGAAAATCAAAAGTAACACTTTATTGGTTCAAGTCTATGTTGATTATATCATTTTTGGATCAACTAACAAAGAAATGTGTGAAGAATTTTCATTGATTATTAAAGGAGAATTCGAGATGTCCATGATGGGTAAGATGAACTACTTTCTTGGACTACAAATGAAGAAACTAAAAGATGGAATCTTCATCAACCAATCCAAATATTGCAAATTGTTACTAAAAAGGTTTGATATGGATAGTTGCAAAGTAATGAATACTCAAATGGGCTCCGGTACATATGTTGATCAAGATGAATCCGATATTCCAATTGATATTACAAAGTATCGAGTTATGATTGGTTCCTTACTATATTTGATGGCAAGCTGTCCTGACATAATGTTTAGTGTTTGTGTTTATGCTCACTTTCAAGCAAATCCAAAGGAATCACATCTAATGGCGGTAAAAAGGATCATGAAGTATCTCAAAGGAACAACCAATGTCGGCTTATGGTATCCTAAAGGTAGTGTTTGCAATTTAATTGGTTATTCTGACGCGGATTATGCATGTTGTAAAACTAATAGAAAAACACAAGTTGTACTTGTCACATTCTTGGAAATGCATTAGTATGATGGGCTTGTAAAAAATAAGCATATGTTGCTCTTAGCACGACAACGGGTAGTTGTTGTGCACAAATTCTTTAGCATAAGCAACAACTTTGTGACTACAGACTTGATCTCAGATGCATTCCTCTTCAATGCGACAACACAAGTGCAATTAATATTACAAAGAATCTGATCATCCACTCAAGAACCAAACACACCGATATTCAACATCATTTTCTTCGGGATCACGTGCTTCAAGGAGATGTCGAAGTCACATTTATTGATACTGATAACCAACTTGCTGACATTTTCACTAAACCTTTGGCTCGGGATCCATTCTTCAAAATTCGTCGAGAATTGGGAATATTAAATGAAAAGGACATCTAAAACGGTACATGTATCTAATTATTTCACAGTATCTCTTAATATCTCATCCATATTATGTGTTTTTATTGTTTATGTTTAACTTTTATATGTGTTACACATTGCTAACTTCAAATGCCTATGTGGCAATAAATTATATGCCATATACTTCACCCATCGTTCCCTTCTTTTTGATAATGTTAAAGGGGGAGAAAGGTGTATTATTGCTTGTTATTTCCTTGTCTTAAATTTTAAGGTACAAAATATTCTCCAACACTCTTAACTTCACACATTGAGGGGGAGTCCTTCATCTTAGTGGGAGAATTAATCCGAAAATTATAAAGCATCTTAGAAGGGTGTTTGTCATCACCGAAAAGGGGAGAGAATGTAGAATCAAGCTTATCAATCTCAATAAAGATATTATGTTTTGATGAAGACAAACCTTATGGCAAGAAGGAAAATATATTTCTCAAGGAAAAATGCACTCTAAAGCTAAAACATCATGTTCAAGACTTTGACTAAAGGCAATTGACAAACCTTGAGAAGGTATAATAACAATGCCTCAAAAATAATTAAGTATTATGTGCTCAAAGTTCCTAACATGATTGCATATCATATACATTTGATTTTACTAAGTTCCAAAGCAAAAAATACAATTTTTTAACCGTGCAATCGATTTACACATAGGTGCAATCGATTGCATACTGAATGTTTTTCTTTGAAAAGGTTCTGTTTGAGGTTGCAATCGATTGCATGCTGCAAATTTTTTCAATTTTTAACTTAGTGCAATCGATTTGCACATTGGTACAATCGATTCCTTGTTGTTTGTTTTTGAATTTTTTTTCTGTTAGAGCCCGTGCAATGATTTGCACAAAGGTGCAATCGATTGCACCCTGCACGAATTTGAAAAATCATATTTTCTGCATGCACCATTTCTTGCACCCTTTCACTAAAACTTTGTCTCTAATATTGGCACTTGTTCATGATTCAAATGAAGAGACTTATGATATTTCTAAAAGGTGCCATGAACATATAAATATTCAAATTTTTAAATTCATTCTTCACCTCTTCCAATCAAATATTATTCAAATTTCAAAATTCACATTCAAGTGTTCATCTTTCATATAAGATTTTTTGCATACTTTCACATTACATAAACCAGAAAATCTTGATAAATCACTCAAAGTGATATTGTTCTACATCTCTCAAACTCTTGTAAAAATAAAATATTGTTGTTGTATCATTGCTGTACATGATTGTTGGAAGTAATTTGTGCATTGAAGTGGATTGTTCTTCTTGCACTTAATATTTTAGACCTTAAAGGTTTTAAGAGCCTTTGGTCTCCCTATAGGTTAGATAGTAAGCATCATCATTGGTGTGAATAGGTTGTACAATAATTCTAACTATAGTGAAATCTCTTTCATGTTGAAAGAGGACTGGAGTATTCTCGATCTGTGAGGGGAACCAGGATACATCCTTGTATTCTTTACTTTTCCACATTTACCGCTTTCACCAATACCTTAACCAGAAAAGAAAGAATCAGTGATATACTTTCATACACCAAACTAGAAAATATTGTATCAAGTATTCATAAAAACCAATAACATTTTTAAACACCTAATTCACCCCCTCTTAGGCGCATTTCATACTTACAATTGACATCAGAGCAAGTTATAGGTAACTTGTTCCTAAAGGTCCAGGTATTAAATAGGTGATTAAATATTATTGCCAATGTTACGAGAACCTATAGGGTCACAGGTATAGAATTTTAATAGTGGAATGGATGTTTAAGTTAAATAATATTTAATTTAATTATGTGTTAATAGTATTTAAATTTTTTAATACATTAACGCATATAATTTATTTGATTAAATGTGATTTAATTATATAAATGAGAATTTTCAGTTAATTAAATTATATATGATTTAATTTAATTAATATTTTATTTTATATAATTAAAAGAGTTTGATTAAATATAAATAATTATTATTTAATTAAATAGTTTAATTAAATAAGATTGTGCTTGTTTTAGAAAAGGCCCAAATTAAGAGTATTAAATTTTTAGAAGCTCTCTATAAATAGATAAGTTCTTTCCTCATGTTAGGTTAATTTTCAATTCTCAAGAGAATAAGAAACGGCTAGCACCGCCTTCCAATTTGCACTCGCGTGGACTATATAGAGATGTCGGTAATTTTTGTCGTTCGTGAACAAAGATAAAGCACGTTTCAAGAGGTAATTCTTGAATCTTTATTTTGGTCAATTGATTTGTGATTAATGATTTAATCAAGATCTATTTTTCAGGATTATTCCGCTAAGAGGATCAAAATGTCTGTAAAATCCGTCTGAAAATTCCAACAGTGGTATCAGAGCTTCGGTTTTGATTAAATTATTAAATCCAAAATAGTTTGATTTATAATTATGTTTGTAGGTTGATATATTCATAATTATATTTTGCAAGTGTTGCATTGGGTTGTGATATTTGATTCAATTATGTTATTGTTCTTATTTTATAATTGTTTATGTGATGCGATAAGTATCTGTCATACCCCAATTTTTTACCTAATATACCACCTTACATTTTCATCATTGCACCATTAACAGTTTAGAACAGAATTAATCGGGTGTAGCTTTCACAGGTCAAAATTAGGGTTTCATCAAATTTTCATCTGATTCAAGAGGCAATAAATTAGGGTTTGAGCCTTACTCACTTCATTTGATCTATCTTGATCAAATCATCAACCTCTGATCATCAGATATCCAAATTTTCCTCCTGATCTATCAAGGATCGATCAATTAGGGTTTTTGTCGAGGATGAGTAATCTCTGATTTTTTGATCAATGAATGACTTTGTTGGTTAGAGATTGATCTTCATATCTTAGATACAACATGTTGACCTAATTTCTGGATTCAAAGCATCACAGAAGTTCACAGGATTCATCAGTCAATTTCTGAAACATCTGATGAAATTTCATCTGCACAGAAAAGTCAAACTTTGACTTTTGGTCAACTTTTTCAAGACAAAACTTTTTCAATCATCAAAAAACTTCAAATGATCCATCATGATCATAAAAAAATCAAGAAATTTGGAAAAGTCAACAAAAAGTCAAAATTTCTAACACTTAGAAAAATTTTGAAGTGTTAAAATTTTGTACTTTTTCCAAACTTCATGGCATTTTTTCACATAGTTCCACTTTGAATTGGAAAAAACTCAAAACATGAAAGTTGTAGCCCTTGAAACAAGTTTTCCAAAATGTCCAAGAACTCTCAAATCCATGGAGTCTAGCCATACTTTTGATTTTGAAACTTAGAGCTCCAAAATCCATAATTTCAAGTACAAAGTTCAAAATTATAGGTCATTTTGAGTTTTTCTTTCTTTCTAGAAGCATGCCACCTAGCTAAGAGGATTAGAGCTGATAAATATCAGAGGGAGAGTAATTGTAAAGAGATAGGATCAAGGTAAGATTTAACCATGGTTAAAAGGAAGCTTCCTTTTGCATTTAATGCAAAAATGACTTCCTTGCCCCTTAAGGCAAGTTGAAAATACCAAAGCCAATTCCTTGTACTTGCCATTCAGAATTTGTGACCTATAAATAGAGGTCTTATTTGCAATTTCAAACCACACCAAAGTAATGCAGAGACATGCTTTCTCTCTACTTTCTTAAAAATCAAGAAACATAGTGTATTTTGAGAAATTGTGCATTTTTGAAAACTTGTGAAAAACTTTGAGAAATATGGTGTCTAACATGTTCTAATACCAACATGAAACTTGTTTGAAACATAAAATCAACACTAGCTAAGCTGAAAACCAATTTTTACATTTCATGTCCATAAGCTTGCTAAAACTGCCTTATCATTCGAATTTGAACTATGGCTCGAGCAACTTGAGTTCTGATCATCCAAACATCATCAACATACATCATAGAGATGATGCAGACCATTAACATCCATCTGTAATAGCTCTAACCCAGAATTCGAAGTTTCCCTTTGAGCTTGTGCAGGTCGACTTGGTCAGAGCAATCCAAGCAAGCTCATGATGTGCAGACCATCCTCACACCTTCCATAAGGTCCGTTGGTGCTCAAGCAATCACAAAATCTCAACTGGAAGCGCTCAAACGCAGAATTCGATTCCAGCTTCAACAGGTAAGAACACCAACTTCGAACTCTGTGATTTCTTGATTCAAATCAAAAAAACTTTTGGCCATTTGTTTTCTGCACTATCCACGATCATTAACCCTCAATCAATTGAATAATTCATCAACCATACACAATTTAAATTAAGATTTTCAGTTTTAGGGTTCTTCACGTTTTCTGGAAAATCAATCAGGTTAAACCAAAAATAAATGAAATTAACCACTGTCATCGTGTTCCTTGTTAAATTTCGATCAAGTTTGATGTTTACATCATGTATTTTCATTGAGACTAGTTGTATTTTTTGAATTCAAAAATCATGTTTAAAATATATTTCGTTTGTTTAAACACAATACACGGATGTATTACCGCCCCAGCGGTTGCCAGCTCACTCTTAAGTCACTACACCATGCCTTGCCTAACAGGTCCCGGGTTCAAGCAGCCTTGGGACCATTTTTTACCAAACTTTTGTATTTTTTTTACAAACTTTGACTTTTTCAAAACCCAATCAAAACTCCTCATTTTGAGGTGATTTTTTGTACACTTGTCAATTAATGTATCTATTTTATGATAGTGCAAAAATTTTCAGAAAAAAATTTCATCCGATTATATTTTGATCGAGCCGAAAACGGTACTTTTGAGTACTTTTCAAAACACCTTTAAAGGTGATTTTTTTCAAACTTTCGAAGCCCGATCCTTTTCGAAACTTCTCACAAGTAAATTTCACATTTCAAAAACACTTTCAAAACCATTCTTCAAAACTTTTCATCAAACTTACTTCTTTTTCCATGATCGATCCGATTAAACGATAAAACCGAATTCGTTTTCTCTCAAATTTCTTAACCGATCATGGGTCTCCCTTACGGTGTAAGTCCCAACATTCTTTATGTACATACATATTTTTCTTGTACATATCAAGTTCTTTTCATATACATACAAATTTTTACTGTATAATACGATATCATCGTAATACTCAAGTACGTAAAACGATCGTTTGTTTCGCTTTCTCATATATATCAATGCCATTGGTATTGAAAGGAGCATTATTCCCGGTGAAACTTCTTTTAAACCAATGGGCCACGCTTATGGTGTAAGTCCCAACCCTCCTATGTACATCCACATCCTCCTGTACATAAATACTCGTTCGTGTACATATTTACTTCCTTGTACACAATTCAAACTTGTGAATAATCAAGTTACGCTCGTTTTTTAAACGTTCGTTTCACAGACACTTGTTTATATTTACTTTATAAACTCTTGTAAATAAACATCATGCATTGTTTATATTACCTTCATAAACTCCTGTGAATACATATCACACACACACTTGCGTATACAACTGTCTAAGTTATAACATAACAACTAGTCTAACCAATAGGTTCCCCACAGTTGCAGCCTCCTCTTGGGCTTTGTACAAGATAACTCATTTCATATGAGTTTAGCCTCCTCTTAGGCTTCATATAAGAAAACTCATTCATCTGAGTTTAGCCTCCGCTTAGGCTTCATATAAGACAACACTCACCTGCTGAGTCAGCCTCCTCTTGGGCTTCGTTCAAAAGAACTCCTCATTGAGTTTAGCCTTCTCTTGGGCATCATACAATGAAAGAGACCAGGAAATTCTTAACAGCCTCCTATTGGGCTTCCAATATAAAGAATCACCCGCGTTAAGATAGAACCATGAGAGTATAATTTCCCGGTGAAATTTCTCTTAATTCCAAAAGGATGGTTTCCCGGTGAAATCCCTTTTAAAGCCAAATCCAGCCATACCCTATAGCTTCCTCTTGAGATTCATACAAGGACCCTCGATGACTCTCGATGACCCTCGGAATGCCTCCTCTTGGGCTTACAATACAAGGACCCATGGGTTTCTTAAAAGCATCCCCTAATCCAAATCAATTTCTCCTCGAGATTTAGACGTTTATCATCTCTATGGAAGAAGTATCTCATCTATCACATCACCTACAGTCAAAAAAAAAATTTCAAACTCTTTTCAAACAAAAAACATCTCTTAATCGTAAGTGGTAACACTTGTACACTCAAGCAAAACACCCAATGCTTACAAGTAAAAGATTCAATCTTTTTCAAAACATCTTTCTTAAACATGTAAGTGGTAACGCTTGTACACTCAAGCAAAACACCTATAACTTACGATGAAAGATTTTGATCAGTCAAACTTTTCAAAATGTATGTGATGAAATAGATTAGATACATTTTTCATTAAGATGACATTCGTCTGTCTCTTACTAACATCCCGTTGCTTCCACTAGCATAAGTGGGAACTACGATTGCTCTGACTTTCTCAACATCCTTTTGAGAATACGTAGGCACAAGGTCTCATCCTTGACGAGCAAAATATCTTTCTCTCTCAGACCAAACAAACCATAGATCCCTTTAGATCCGAGCTACAAATGCTCTGATTCCCATTAAGGGATATGTATGCAGAAGATCCCAAGATCTTTGCGAGCACAATAATAACAAACACTAGGATCCCACATAATCTATCATTTTCTTAAAATCCAAAGGAGAAACTTTCCCAATCATAGAAATAGCAATTAAAACACACAAACATATCAAACATATTCATATATAAAGCTATAGATAACTATATATATTTAGGGTGCTCCACCTATTCCCTTTATATAACAAACCCCCTTACCCGAATCTCCCAATGCGTATGCCTAGTTTGCGCTAGTCGTAATGCATATCATAATCAATTGAGGGTATTAGCGCTTTCCCTTTTCATAATCATAATTTCTTGTGTTGAAAATAATAAAGCTTGATGCTCATGCATCTTTATAAAAAATCAAAAGAGTAAATCGTTTGAGCAGGATCCGAATTCAGATTCGATTCCCTAGCGCGTCACTTTTAACGCGAACAGGAAAAATGGCGACTCTGCTGGGGAGTACGCTAAATATTTGATTTTCAAAAAAAAATATATATGACTTTGCTCAAGAGCATCAAGCTTTTTTTTTATTTTCAAAAAGAAAAAAAAAGGGGTTAAGCTTTCATATTGTGCATATGTTTGTTTTTCTTTATTGTGTGTTTTCGCGATTTCATCTGATGGAAAGAAATCCTAACCCGGATTTAAGAAACATTTTAAGATCTAGGTGGGGGTATAGTCCTATTAACTTGTGAGAAGTCTCAGTACTTACGGAGTTAATTTGAGATCCATCTCTCAGTGGAGGTTGTCTTGGGAGTATTTGTGTTTAGCAAGTATTTGCGAAGACATTTTGCTTTCAAGAGAACTTGCGGTCGAGTGGTCAGAGAACACATAACCCATCCTGGCCTTTTAGGATGTAGTGCAGAGATTATTTCGGGCGTAAGCCTAGAATAATTGTCATGCGATACTACGATCAGGTGAGTTTTTCTTGAAAAATATTATTGGACTTCGAGTATTCAACAAATCCGATAATATTTCAAAGAGAAGCGTTGAGCTGATATCGAGAACCCGCTTCACGTATAAATAAGCCCTTAGAACTTACCCACGCTTGATTCTTATCGTTGGCCTCATGCTCGTGACTTCAACGCTTGACCGTGTGTATAACTACTAACCATGTTTGTCGATTCATGCATTCATTCAAAAACTTCATTTCTCTTCCCATTTCCAAAGAATTTAGAGATTTTTCTTTGTAAAATATTTTAGGTTAGAGTGATGGACGCCGAGGAAGATTCACCAAAAGATACAGCTTTTAGGATTCTGACGTAGGAAAGTTGAAAGAGTTAGCATCCTTGGTAGAAGATCCCTGATTTGAAAATGCTATGGAACTCTTTTAACTATTCGAACACTAACGTTGATGAAGGACTTCTCAAAACTTTTGTTCGCTACGATCCGCCTATCATTGTTTCACTTTCCTCGACTATCGCTTGATGCCTACTTTGGAAGAGTACGCACACATCCTAGGTATCTCAGTATCAGATAAGGTGCCTTTCAATGGTTTGGAAGCCATTCCCAAGTCACCAGTCATTGCGACAATGACTCACTTAAAGAAATTTGAGATAGACAAAAACCTAACTACCAAAGGAAAACTCTTAGGACTAACTTCAAAGTTCCTAATGGAGAAGGCTCTTAAATTCTCTGAAGCTGGTAGTATGGTAGCCTTCGAAGCTACTTTAGCTTTACTCATCTATGGATTGGTGTTGTTTCCCAATGTCCCAAGTTTCGTTGATATCAACGCCATAAGGATCTTTCTGATTGGAAATCCCGTTCCCACTTTGCTTGGTGATACGTATTTCTCCATTCATTATAGGAATCGTCAAGGAGATGGAACTATCGTGTGTTGTGTACCTCTGTTTTTCAAATGGATTGTCTCACACTTGCCTAAATCTCCTATCTTCCGCGAAAACAAAGACGATTGGCATTGGTCAAGAAGACTCATGTCTCTTACAAACGACGATATCCATTGGTATACCTTGGCAGACAACGAGATGGAAATCATTGAGAGCTGTGGAGAATTTGCCAACGTACCTCTCATTGGTACGAAAAGAGGAATCAACTACAACCCATTCTTGGCGAGACGTCAACTCAGGTATGCAAACTCTAGTAAACCTCTTGGTTTTACAGTGGAGAGCTACTTCTATCATGAAGGGGAGGATTTCCAAGGTTTGAGAGCCAGAATGATCAGAGCTTGGCATCACATCCGAAGGAAGGAAAAAGGGAAAGCAAAGAACTGTGTAGCCATGGAAATCTACGCTTCTTGGGTAAAGAAAAGAGCAAAGGAATTTCGAATGCCTTATGCTTATGAGGAACCCATGTTCTCAACCGCTTCCAAATCAACAATTTTTCCTGTCGAGACTATGGGAGAATACCAAGAAGCTTTGGCCAAGATGAGGCTTGAGAAAGAAGCTTTGGAAGACAAATTCCTTAAGACTGATCTCGAAAACGAAAAGCTTAAGAAGCATGTCAAAGATCATGAAAAGACGCTTTACTTCCAAGATGAATGGCTCATGGAGAAAGATGAGAAGATTCGTCAGAAAGATAACGCGATCAAGAGATACATCAAAGAAAGGAAAAGAAAGCTTGAGGAAATGACAACCAGCGATCCTGCTCCCGACGAGTGGAAGAAAGTCATCAGTAAGCTAAAAGCCGAGAAAGCTGAACTGAAAGCTCACTATGGAAAGGAAATCTTGAAGTTGAAGCTACATCAAGCCTTTGGATCTTCATCCGACGAGGACGATTAATTAGTTTAGACTGTAATTTTTATCATTTATTTTATCATTTGTGTGAGCAATGCTCAAAAACAAAATTGTTGTAATCTTCTTTCAATAATCAATAAATGTGTGTTTTCCATCCTAATATTTGCCAAAAATTTCTCTTTTAGCATAAATTCTTTGGAAATTCCTTTTTCTTTACATTCATAATCATGCATCATACTCTGCATATCGAGTCTGTTGTCTAGAGTCTGATCTTTTGGAATTTCAACAGATAGAAAAAGATCGCCAAGCTGTCGCGTCTTAGATTTTCTCGACCACGTCCACAGCCTACTCGAACATACAATACACGTTCAAAAAGAAGGAAAGTAATGGAAGGTTTTGAGCAAGAAAATGTTGAGCTTCGTAGCACAGTAACAACACTGCAGGAAGAGGTGGAAAGACTCACTTCTCTAGTAAGTTCATTGGCAGCGCAAAAGCAAGCAAGATCGAAAGCCAAAATCAAGCAGCGATTTCAAGACACTACTACTCCAGTTTCAACTATTGCAGCCAGTAGTTCACTCTTTAGTATGCCAGAAGGTTATCCATGGGGCATGCCTTTCAATTTCGGCATCGGATTTCGCCAACCGACTTCTCAAGTACAAACAACCACGCTTGAAGTACCTACTTTGCAGCAAAACTCAACACTTACTCCGCAACATGGAATAACTTTTCCGCAAGTAACTATGACGGTTTCTCAACCGATCATGACGAACTCAGCTTTCGTAGTGCACACTACTGCAGACAAAGAAGTTCACCATAGCCCAGGCGATAACACGAATCCTCGTGGTCCGATGGAGAGTCTCCAGGAACAACTCCTCAAAATGCAGCTTGAAATTAAAACGATCCGTGGGAAAGAACTATTTGGGAAGAACGCCCATGATCTATGCTTAGTTCCTCGCGTAAGGATACCTGCAAAACTCAAAGTCCCTGACTTTGAAAAGTACAAAGGAAACTCCTGTCCACAGAGTCATCTCACGATGTATGCCAGGAAAATGTCTACGTACAACGACGATCACCAGTTGTAAATCCATTACTTCCAAGACACTCTTACCGGTGCCGCACTAAAGTGGTACATGGGATTAGACAGCGCAAGTATCCAAACATTCAATGACTTAGGTGAAGCCTTCGTACAGCAATATAAATTCAACTTGGATATGGCCCCAAATCGGGATCAACACTGCTCCATGTCTCAAAAGGAAATAGAGACATTCAAAGAATACACTCAACGATGGAGGGAAATTGCTGCCCAAGTCAACCCACCATTAGAAGAGAAGGAGATGACCAAGGTTTTCTTAAACACTCTTGGTCCATTTTACTACGAACGAATGATCGCTAGCACTCCTGGAGATTTCACCGAGATGGTAAGTATGGGAATACGGTTAGAGGAAGGAGTTCGAACCGGACGCCTAACCAAAGAGGCGGGATCTTCTAGTGGAACTAGGAAGGTTGGAACCAGTTTTCCGAAGAAAAAGGAACATGACATAGGAATGGTATCCCGAGGGAAACCGCGAAAGAATGTTAGTCAACAGCGACAGGTAGCTGCCATAACGCCTGCTGTTAACACAAGTCCAAATACAGGGATTGCTCCGCAGTTCCAACAAACTCAATAACCAATGTGCTCGCAGTTTAACAATCAAAACCGTGCGCCTCGGGTCTCGCAATTCGACCCAATTCCAATGACGTACACAGAACTATACCCGACATTAATAGAAAGGAATCTTGTACAGACAAGGTCACCACCTCTAGTGCCATAAAAATTGTCGTGGTGGTACAAAGCGGATGTATCTTGCCCTTTTCATCAAGGGGCACCGGGCCATGATCTTGAGCATTGCATAGAGTTAAAAGCTGAAGTACAGAGATTAGTAAGGTCTAATCTTATTTCCTTTAGAAATACAAATCCAAACGTGCAAGCAAATCCACTTCCCAGTCATAGTGGACATACAGTGAATCTGATGCTAAGAAATACATATCGGTATCTCGTCACAGATGTGAATCTGATCAGAGGAAACTTGGTGCATCTCCATGATACTTACAGTACAATGGGTGCCTTCTCTAAACACGATTACGCAGCTTGCAACATCTGCTTCAAGGATCTTCGAGGATGTCCCACCATAAGAGCAAACATTCAATGATTGCTAGACATTGGTGACATACAGATCTACAGAAACAGAGATGATTATGACGTAAATACAATAGGGTATTTTCCGCATGATCTTTTAGTCCCAGATATCAACTTAGAAATTCCCGAAGTAAACGTTATTGTCCCCTGTTTCAATGCGCCCACGCATGTGGAGATTGAATATAACGGTTCAAACGTTCCAGGGTCTCCTTTGGTAATTTGCCTACTCGGTCCTGTTTCGTACAGTTCTAGTAAAGCAATTCCCTATCAATACAATGCAACTGTGATAGAGGATGGGAAGGAGAAACCCATGCCAATTCTTCCCGCTAATGTCAACATAACTGAGATAGGACGAGTAACACGAAGTGGACGAGTACATACTCCGTTGCCACCGAGACCGCCTACTGTTCCTGTTATTAGACAAAATCCAGTTAACATATCTCTCGAGAATCCCGCAATGATTCCCGCTGTCAATCCGGACACAAATGTTGGTCCTCCTGATAGAACCAACGTCAACGCAGATTTTGATGAGATACTGAAATTAATCAAGAAGAGCGAGTATAGAGTCGTGGATCAGCTGATGCAGACTCCCTCCAAAATTTCAATACTGTCTCTACTTTTGAACTCCGAAGCTCACCGAGAGGCTTTAATGAAAGTACTAGATCAAGCTTATGTAGATCACGATGTGACTACAGACCAATTTGGAGGTATTGTGGGCAACATAACAGCTTGCAATAATTTAAGTTTCAGTGATGAGGAACTTCTGGAAGAAGGGAAGGATCACAATCTGGCTCTGCATATCTCGATGATTTGTCAATCAGACTCTCTGTCCAACGTATTAGTGGATACCGGTTCATCTTTAAACGTAATGCCGAAAACGACTCTCGCTCGTTTGGCTTACAAAGGGACACCGATGAAGTTTCAATGACATAGTGGTAAGAGCATTTGACGGGTCAAGAAAGTCCATTATTGGGGAAGTCGATCTCCCGATGACAATCGGTCCACATACTTTCCAAATCACTTTCCAGGTCATGGATGTGCCAACTGCTTATAGTTGTCTACTAGGAAGACCATGGATCCACGAGGCAGGAGCAGTGACATCCACTCTCCATCAGAAGCTGAAATTCACAGTAAATGGGAAGCTAGTAACCATCATCGGTGAACAAGCTTTGCTCATAAGCCATTTGTCCAGTTTTTCTTTCATCACAGCCAACGACGTTGAAGGGACACATCTCCCAGGACATCCGTTAGAAGATGAATCTACTAGCAAAAGTAGATCATCTATCTCTTCTTATAAAGAAGCGGCACAAATAGTGAAGGATGGCAATGCTGAAGGTTGGGGACAAGTAATCAAACCTGTCAACAACGAGACAAAAGCCGGACTCGGGTTTGCACCCGTGTTCTCCAAAGACAAGCAAAGGGATGAAGCACTTCATCCGATCAAAGAAGTATTCCACAGTGGGGGTTTCTTAAACCCTGTTCTTCAAGAAGTAAACGTCATTGCCATTGAAGGCGATAAAGACGATCTCTCTGGATCTGAAGAGTGGAGCACTTATCTTAACAGCCCTGAATATGTGTCTCAGGAAGAATCTTATGCACCATACTATCCTCCAACTGAGAAATTCAAAGGCATGTCCCTACAAAAGAATGAAAATCCGCCTGTCCCTTCTGAAGTTTGGGATACCTTGGGAGAGCCAAGTGGCAAGTTTGACTACATGGTGAAATACACTGCGCCAGAAAGCTCGAAAATTAGGATTAAAGATATCTAGCCCACTGGATGGGGTGATTCTTTTGAATATCCTAGTCAACCAGAAGGGGAGTATACATCTTCCCGATCCCATCAACTAATTGAAGTTCCAAATGAAGATCTCTGCTTTAATACGCCCGTGGAGTTTATTAAACCAGATCTTGACTATCACTACATCAACGTAATTACCGAAGATCAGGGGTATGATTCGGGATACGAATTGGAAAGTGTCGTCGACAATGAGTCCCTTCACTCAGAAGATTGGAGGGTACATCCCCAGAATTCAACGCAAATGCCAATAGAAAGTACATATGTTGTCTCCCACGCTTCCCGATCTGTTCATCAAGCTGAAGAAGATCATTTTAGCAGCACAAAAGGCATGGTCCATCGTCCAGAGTCTTCAAAGCCTGCTCAACCAACGACTAAAGTCTACTCAAGGGTTAAACCAAGTGGAAAACTACCAGAGTACCTCGACTTCCAAGGAGTTCGCCACTACTGGAAGCCTGTTGAAGTTCAGACTAATGTTCATAGTTCTAAGTAGTTTACCTTTGCTTTTATTTTGAACTCTCGCTTCGCCCAAAGCGAAGAGATGTTTTATAGGGCTTAGCTTTTAAATAATTTCTCTTTGTCTCGCCCAAGACAAATGAGTTTGTATTTTAGGGCCCTGTTTCATATTGTGAATCATAAATAAACGCGTTGTTTTGATTCCACATTTGTGTTTATTTTCATTTTTACCCTTTCCTGGAAATGATAATCCTAAAAAACACAGTAAAATTTTCAAAAAAAAAATATATATAATCTGCATACACTTTCACATTAACTTTTTCAAAAGAAAAATGGAGAAAAGAGTTAATTAATCAAACATAAATCAAATATGCAGATTAAACAGATGGACAAATCCATTGAAAGCAATAACTCTATACTCTCTCCCAACTTTGAAATCCCCTGCGAAGTCGCCGAAGAAGAAGTTGAAGAAGAGATCCCGGATGAGATTTCCCGACTACTTAAGCACGAGGAAATAATTATTCAGCCTCACAAAGAGCCTTTGGAAGCAATCAACTTAGGTTCTGAGGAAGACAAAAAAGAAGTGAATATCGGAGCTTCGCTCGACAGCAACGTTAAGAGCAAACTGATAGATCTTCTTAAAGAATACGTTGATGTGTTCGCTTGGTCCTACCAAGACATGCCAGGTTTAGATACCAGCATCGTGGAGCATCATTTGCCATTAAAACCAGAGTGTCCACCAGTTAAACAAAGACTGAGAAGAGTTCACCCTGAAATGGCCAACAAAATCAAAAAGGAAGTTCAAAAACAACTCGACGCAGGTTTCCTCGTCACTTCTGAATATCCTCAATGGTTAGCCAATATAGTGCCTGTCTCCAAGAAAGACGGAAAGGTCCGAATGTGTGTTGACTACCGGGACTTGAACAAAGCGAGTCTGAAAGATGATTTTCCGCTACCGCATATCGACATGCTAGTGGATAGCACTGCAAAGTTCAACGTCTTTTCCTTCATGGACGGTTTCTCTGGCTACAATCAGATCAGAATGGCTCCCGAAGACATGGAGAAGACATCCTTCATCACGCCACGGAGCATATTTTGCTACAAAGTAATGCCGTTTGGATTAAAGAATGCAGGCGCAACTTACCAAAGGGAAATGGCTACTCTCTTTCATGACATGATGCACAAAGAGATCGAAGTCTACGTAGACGACATGATAGCAAAATCTGACACTGAAGAAGAGCATATAAAATATCTCTTGAAATTATTTCAGCGACTAAGGAAATTTCAGCTCCGCCTAAATCCTAACAAATGCACCTTTGGGGTAAGATCTCGAAAACTCCTAGGTTTCATCGTCAGTCAAAGAGGTATTGAAGTTGACCCTGACAAAGTCAAGGATATTCAAGAAATGCCTACGCCACATACAGAAAAGCAAGTAAGAGGATTTCTCGGACGATTGAATTACATCTCCAGATTCATCTCTCAGATGACTGCTACCTATGGGCCGATATTCAAGCTTCTCCGCAAAAACCAAGAGGTTGTGTGGACAGAAGATTGCCAAAAAGCATTTGACAGCATCAAAGAATACCGCCGAACCACCATCGATTCCTCCCGAAGGAAGACCGTTAATCATGTACCTTACCGTGCTAGAAGAGTCCATGGGCTGCATACTTGGACAGCAAGATGAAATCGGTAAGGAGGAGCATGCCATCTACTACTTGAGTAAAAAGTTCACAGACTATGAAACTCGTTACTACATGCTCGAGAAAACATGTTGTGCTTTGGTGTGGGCTTCAAAACGTCTCCGCCAGTACATGATCAATCATACGACTTGGTTAATTTCCAAAATGGATCCAATCAAGTACGTCTTTGAAAAGCCTTCCTTAACAGGGAGAATTGCTCGATGGCAGATGCTATTATCTGAATATGACATCCAGTACCGTGCTCAAAAAGCAGTCAAAGGAAGCATCATCGCCGATCACTTGGCTTATCAACCGATCAACGAATACCAATCTCTCAAATTTGACTTCCCTGACGAGGATGTTATGTACTTGAAGATGAAAGATTGTGACGAACCGCTGCCTGAAGAGGGTCCAGATCCAGAATCTAGATGGGGCCTAATTTTTGATGGAGCAGTTAACGTTTTTGGCAATGGAATTGGGGTAGTCATCATCACTCCCGAAGGATCTCATATCCCGTTTTCCGCCAGATTGCTATTCGATTGCACCAACAACATCGCAGAATATGAAGCTTGTATCATGGGTATCGAAGAAGCCATCGACTTGAGGATCAAGATCCTTGACATATATGGAGACTCAGCCCTTGTGATCAACCAAATCAAAGACAAGTATGAAACTCATCATCTTGGTTTGATTCCTTACATAGATTATGCAAGACGTTTGTTGACTTTCTTCAACAAGGTGGAACTGCATCATATTCCTCGAGATCAAAATCGAATGGCAGACGCCTTGGCTACTCTATCTTCCATGTTCAAAGTCAACGATTGGAATGATATGCCTAAGATCCGTATCAGACGCCTTGAAAGACCTGCATATGTATTCGCAACTGAAGCAGTCTTCGACGATAAACCGTGGTTCCACGACATCAAACATTTTCTTCAAACACGAGAGTACCCGCTCGGGGCATCGTATAAGGATAAGAAAACTCTAAGGAGGCTTTCTAGAAATTTCTTCCTGAATGAAGATGTACTATACAAAAGAAACTTCGACATGGTTCGCTCGGCGTCGTGCATAAGAAGCGCATACAATCATCCATGAAGTGCATGAAGGATCCTTTGGAACCCATTCAAATGGGCATGCAATGTCCAGAAAGATCCTAAGAGCAGGATACTATTGGATAACGATGGAATCCGATTGCTGTAAACATGTCAAGAGATGTCACAAGTGCCAGATCTACGCAGATAAGATCCATGTGCCACCAACTCTACTCAACGTTCTCTCCTCTCTGTGGCCTTTCTCCATGTGGGGAATTGACATGATCGAGATAATCGAACCGAAAGCGTCCAACGGACATCGCTTCATTCTAGTGGCTATTGATTACTTCACCAAATGGGTCGAAGCAGCGTCTTACGCCAACGTCACAAGACAAGTGGTTGTGAGGTTCATCAAGAACAACCTCATTTGTCGATATGGAGTTCCAAGTAAGATCATTACAGACAATGGATCAAACTTAAACAACAAAATGATGAAAGAACTGTGTGAGGAATTCAAGATCGAGCATCATAACTCATCTCCTTAAAGATGAACAGGCCGTTGAAGCTGCTAACAAGAACATCAAAATATTGTCCGAAGATGGTCATCACCTACAAAGACCGCACGAAATGCGCCATTTGCTCGCATGGGTATCGATTTTCGCACTTCAAGGGCGACTCCTTTTCTCTAGTATACGGCATGGGCAGGTTCTCAGAGAAATTAAGATTCCATCAATGAGAGTTCTCATGGAAACTAAGTTATCTGAGGCCGAATGGTGTCAAAGCAGATACGACCAGCTGAACTTAATCGAAGAAAAGCGCCTGACCGCTCTGTGTCATGGAAAATTATATTAAAGAAGGATGAAGAAAGCTTTCGACAAAAAGGTCCGACCTCGTGAATTCCAAGATGGCGACCTCGTGCTTAAAAAGATTCTGTCTTTTCAACCAGATTCAAGGGGCAAATGGACTCCTAATTACGAAGGCCCAGACATCGTCAAAAGAAGCTTTTCTGGCGGTGCTATGACTCTCACAACCATGGACGTTGATGAACTCCCGCATCCTGTGAATGCTGATGCAGTCAAGAAATACTTTGTCTAAAATAAAAACAAAAGAACATCTCGGTAAGTCGAAAACCCGAAAAGGGCGGCTTAGGCAAAAATGAGTGTCTCGGTGGACTGAAAACCCAAAAGGCGTCGTGCAAAATTAGAGACAATAAACAGAAATTATCCTGATAGATTGAAAACCTGAAAAGGCAATCTAGGCAAAAATAAGGATACAAAAAAAAATGACAAAGGCAGTCTGTACTTCGTTAGTCTGAAGAATCTTCCATCAACAGATCTTCAATCAAATCTTCTAAAAGCAACGAGCGCCGTTGGAATTCAAAGTTGTTAGGGATAATAGCGGTTATTTGCTTTCAATGTAGCCTTTTCCCAATAAATTATCATTTCCAACTCTTGTAAATAGTTAATGGAATCACGCCTTTGGAGGGTTACCATTCTATCAATAAATTTGAGCCTTGTGCTTTTTTGTTTGCAATTCTTGCTTTATTCAGTTTTGCAAAATAACGCTTTTATTGTGAAAATCACTTTTGAAACTAAAAAGGTTTTAAATGAATTTTTACGTCAAATTTTTGAAATAAAAAGCAAAATTTTCCTTTGAACTATGAACACAGAAGGAACTTCAACAGTTTTCTCCATAAGTGTTTTGATCTCCGGAAAGATAGAACAACTGCTACAGAAGTTTTCTTCTCCTCAGCAGAGATCATCAAAAGACGGTATTCTTATCCACAAAGAATTCCCAGCAAAGTTTCCAATGAAATGCCTTTTTCAGAAAGTTTAAAGCATGCAACTCATGTTCATCAGTAACATTCACGCCATTGCTGCAGATTTTACTGAGTATTTGTTTGAACTGTGACGTGGTCCTTTTCCCAAATACCTCTTTATTGTCTTGTCAAGTATTGTTAGTATGCATATGACATTCATGACATTCATATATAATAACATCATTAATGCATTTTCTGCATTCCACAATGTTTGTTTCCATATCACTGGTTTAGATTACATTTACTCATTGGGTGTGTCATCTCTCCAGCAGATTATCCCCAAGCAGAGAAATACATCTTTTCTCTATCATGTTCCCCAGCTGAGAACATTCCTCACTGGGAACAAAATCTTGATTGACCGTTTCTTTCCAGTTCATTCCTGGATAGAACCTCGTCTCTAACCTGCAAACAATAAGCAATAGCCTCGTCATCCGAGCCGCTTATTTCCTTTTCATCTCGAAGCTTATCATGACAAAGATTATTCTTCTCGGCAAATTCAAATCATGACAGTTCAAAAATTTCCACAATTGTCTTTCTGTCTAAAAGAAAACATGTGTCTTTCAATCAAAATGCCCGCATCTTCTCAAGAGAGAGATCCTCGGCAAGATTATATCCGTGAAAATAGGAACTCATTTGAGATCTGTTTTCATCATTAACTGTTATTCACAAGGCTGAATACTCAGTAATATCTCAGGATTTACCTTGTTATAGTTATCACTTCGCTGATAATTGGTAATATCTTCAGAAACTCATTTGAGATCTGTTTTCATCATTTCCCTGTTATTCACGAGGCTGAATACTCAGAAATTTTTTCAAAGATTTACCTTGTTATAGTTATCACTTCGCTGATAATTGGTAATATCTTTAGAATTCATTACCATGAACTATCACAAGGCTGATAATTGGTAATATCATCTTCGCTTACCTTAAACGTTGTCACAAGGCTGACAGAAGGTAAACTCTTCATTTCCCAAAAAAAAGAACAGATATTCACATGATTTGTGAATCTCTTTTTCCCCAACGAGACATATTGCATGTTTCCCAACAAACAGGATCCACTTTTCTTAAACAGATCGAGTCATCCTCACAAATTTTTTCCCCACCATGTCATTACTTTGATATCATCTGGGTGAAACTTTTACAATCATTTTGCATCATTCGCATTTTTGGTATCTTAGGTCCAAAATTTGCGCATTCTGATATTTAAGTCTCTTCACACCTATCGAAACGAAGATATTCATCTTCATATCTCAGGTTAAAGAAACTTAAATAGGGGCATCTGTCATACCCCAATTTTTGACCTAATATACCACCTTACATTTACATCATTGCACCATTAACAGTTCAGAACAGAATTAATCGGGTGTAGCTTTCACAGGTCAAAATTAGGGTTTCATCAAATTTTCATCTGATTCAAGAGGCAAGCAATTAGGGATTGAGCCTTACTCACTTCATTTGATCTATCTTGATCAAATCATCAACCTCTGATCATCAGATATCCAAATTTTCCTCCTGATCTATCAAGGATCGACCAATTAGGGTTTTTGTCGAGGATGAGTAATCTCTGATTTTCTGATCAATGAATGAATTTGTTGGTTAGAGATTGATCTTCATATCTTAGATATAACATGTTGACCTAATTTCTGGATTCAAAGCCTCACAGAAGTTCACAGGACTCATCAGTCAATTTTTGAAACATCTGATGAAATTTCATCTGCACAGGAAAGTCAAACTTTGACTTTTGGTCAACTTTTTCAAGACAAAACTTTTTCAATCATCAAAATACTTCAAATGATCCATCATGATCATAAAAAATCAAGAAATTTGGAAAAGTCAACAAAAAGTCAAAATTTCTAACACTTAGAAAAATTTTCAAGTGTTAAAATTTTGTACTTTTTCCAAACTTCATGGCATTTTTTCACATAGTTCCACTTTGAATTGGAAGAAACTAAAAACATGAAAGTTGTAGCCCTTGAAACAAGTTTTCCAAAATGTCCAAGAACTCTCAAATCCATGGATTCTAGCCATACTTTTGATTTTCAAACTTAGAGCTCCAAAATCCATAATTTTCAAGTACAAAGTTCAAAATTATAGGTCATTTTGAGTTTTTCTTTCTTTCTAGAAGCATGCCACCTAGCTAAGAGGATTAGAGCTGATAAATATCAGAGGGAGAGTAATTGTAAAGAGATAGGATCAAGGTAAGATTTAACCATGGTTAAAAGGAAGCTTCCTTTTGCATTTAATGCAAAAATGACTTCCTTGCCCCTTAAGGCAAGTTGAAAATACCAAAGCCAATTCCTTGTACTTTCCATTCAGAATTTGTGACCTATAAATAGATGTCTTATTTGCAATTTCAAACCACACCAAAGTAATGCAAAGACATGTTTTTTCTCTACTTTCTTAAAAATCAAGAAACATAGTGTATTTTGAGAAATTGTGCATTTTTGAAAACTTGTGAAAAACTTTGAGTAATTTGGTGTCTAACATGTTCTAATACCAACATGAAACTTGTTTGAAACATAAAATCAAGACTAGCTAAGCTGAAAACCAGTTTTTACATTTCATGTCCATAATCTTGCTAAAATTGCCTTATCATTCGAATTTGAACTTTGGCTCGAGCAACTTGAGTTCTGATCATCCAAACATCATCAACATACATCATAGAGATGATGCAGACCATTAACATCCATCTGTAACAGCTCTAACCCAGAATTCGAAGTTTCCCTTTGAGCTTGTGCAGGTCGACTTGGTCAGAGCAATCCAAGCAAGCTCATGATGTGCAGACCATCCTCACACCTTCCATAAGGTCCGTTGGTGCTCAAGCAATCACAAAATCTCAACTGGAAACGCTCAAACGCAGAATTCGATTCCAGCTTCAACAGGTAAGAACACCAACTTCGAACTCTGTGATTTCTGGATTCAAATCAAAAAAACTCTTGGCCATTTGTTTTCTGCACTATCCACGATCATTAACCCTCAATCAATTGAACAATTCATCAACCATACACAATTTAAATTAAGATTTTCAGTTTTAGGGTTCTTCACGTTTTCTGGAAAATCAATCAGGTTAAACCAAAAATAAATAAATTAACCACTGTCATCGTGTTCCATGTTAAATTTTGGTCAAGTTTGATGTTTACATCATGTATTTTCATTGAGAAACAAGAAATCCATGGTTGATGAAGGATCGGGGAAGAAGAACAAGGCTGCGCGCGTTTTTTTGAATTCAAAAATCATGTTTAAAATATATTTCGTTTGTTTAAACACAATACGGATGATATTGCCGGTGACTCACTCTTAAGTCACTACACCATGCCTTGCCTAATGGTCCGGGTTCAAGACCTTGGGACCATTTTTACCAAACTTTTGTATTTTTTACAAACTTTGACTTTTTCAAAACCCAATCAAAACTCCTCATTTTGAGGTGATTTTTTGTACACTTGTCAATTAATGTATCTATTTTATGATAGTGCAAAAATTTTCAGAAAAAACTTTCATCCGATTATATTTTGATCGAGCCGAAAACGGTACTTTTCAAAACACCTTTAAAGGTGATTTTTTTCAAACTTTCGAAGCCCGATCCTTTTCGAAACTTCTCACAAGTAAATTTCACATTTCAAAAACACTTTCAAAACCATTCTTCAAAACTTTTCATCAAACTTACATCTTTTTCCATGATTGATCCGATTAAACGATAAAACCGAGTTCGTTTTCTCTCGAATTTCTTAACCGATCATGGGCCTCCCTTACGGTGTAAGTCCCAACATTCTTTATGTACATACTTATTTTTCTTGTACATATCAAGTTCTTTTCATATACATACAAATTTTTTACCTGTATATAATACAAATACATCTGTAAATACTCAAGTACAGACAAACTTCGATCGTTTGTTTCCTGTTTCGTCTGTATATACACTGAATGCCATTGGTATTGAAAGGAGCATTATTCCCGGTGAAACTGCTTTTAAACCAATGGGCCACCCTTATGGTGTAAGTCCCAACCCTCCTATGTACATCCACATCCTCCTGTACATAAATACTCGTTCGTGTACATATTTACTTCCTTGTACACAATTCAAACTTGTGAATAATCAAGTTACGCTCGTTTTTTAAACGTTCGTTTCACAGACACTTGTTTATATTTACTTCATAAACTCTTGTAAATAAACATCATGCATTGTTTATATTTCCTTCATAAACTCCTGTGAATACATATCACACACACACACACTTGCGTATACAACTGTCTAAGTTATAACATAACAACTAGTCTAACCAATAGGTTCCCCACAGTTGCAGCCTCCTCTTGGGCTTTGTACAAGATAACTCATTTCATCTGAGTTCAGCCTCCTCTTAGGCTTCATATAAGAAAACTCATTCATCTGAGTTTAGCCTCCGCTTAGGCTTCATATAAGACAACACTCACCTGCTGAGTCAGCCTCCTCTTGGGCTTCGTTCAAAAGAACTCCTCATTGAGTTTAGCCTTCTCTTGGGCATCATACAATGAAAGAGACCAGGAAATATCTTAACAGCCTCCTATTGGGCTTCCAATACAAAGAATCACCCGCGTTAAGATAGAACCATGAGAGTATAATTTCCCGGTGAAATTGCTCTTAATTCCAAAAGGATGGTTTCCCGGTGAAATCCCTTTTAAAGCCAAAGCCAGCCATACCCTATAGCTTCCTCTTGAGCTTCATACAAGGACCCTCGATGACCCTCGGAATGCCTCCTCTTGGGCTTACAATACAAGGACCCATGGGCTTCTTAAAAGCATCCCCTAATCCAAATCAATTTCTCCTCGAGATTTAGACGTTTATCATCTCTATGGAAGAAGTATCTCATCTATCACATCACCTACAGTCAAAAACTTTTTTCAAACTCTTTTCAAACAAAAAAAATCTCTTAATCGTAAGTGGTAACGCTTGTACACTCAAGCAAAACACCCAATGCTTACAATTAAAAGATTCAATCTTTTTCAAAACATCTTTCTTAAACATGTAAGTGGTAACGCTTGTACGCTCAAGCAAAACACCTATAACTTACGATGAAAGATTTTAATCAGTCAAACTTTTCAAAATGTATGTGATGAAATAGATTAGATACATTTTTCATTAAGATGACATTCGTCTGTCTCTTACTAACATCCCGTTGCTTCCACTAGCATAAGTGGGAGCTACGATTGCTCTGACTTTCTCAACATCCTTTTGAGAATACGTAGGCACAAGGTCTCATCCTTGCCGAGCAAACTTTCTTTCTCTCTTAGACCAAACAAACCATAGATCCCTTTAGATCCGAGCTACAAATGCTCTGATTCCCATTAAGGGATATGTATGCAGAAGATCCAAAGATCTTTGCGAGCACAATAATAACAAACACTAGGATCCCACATAATCTATCCTTTTCTTAAAATCCAAAGGAGAAACTTTCCCAATCATAGAAATAGCAATTAAAACACACAAACATATCAAACATATTCATATATAAAGCTATAGATAACTATATATATTTAGGGTGCTCCACCTATTCCCTTTATATAACAAACCCCCTTACCCGGAATCTCCCCAATGCGTTGCGTCTAGTTTGCGCTAGTCGTAATGCATATCATAATCAATTGAGGGTATTAGCAGTTTTCCCCTTTTTCATAATCATAATTTCTTGTGTTGAAAATAATAAAGCTTGATGCTCGCGGCATCTTTATAAACAAATCAAAAGAGTATATCGTTTCGAGCCAGAGGATCCGAATTCAGATTCGATTCCCTAGCGCGTCACTTTTTAACGTGAACAGTATACATATTCAAAGCTTCTCTTTTTTTTAAGAATACCGAAACAATTAAGGACAATGTTTTTGAACAGTGTGAATCATGCATGCCCATTGAAATTGTGAATTTCTTAACCCACTCCATGGGGTGGAATTAAACCCTATGCATTTCTGAAAATTCTCCCAGAAAACCGGACGTAATCTTCCGCTACGCACCACTTTCTAAAACATTTGAGTGAAAATCGGAGGTATAGCTCCGGTTTTATACCTGAAGTATACATCTAGTTCTGGGCATGACAGTTAGTAGGAAAATAGAACTAAAGCAATAACCAATTTAACAAACTATTAATTTTATAAATCGATTTAAAGACCTGTACAAATTCATAAAAGTAGTATTCAAAATACAAATTCAATATAATACAAAATAAAAAAACTAAACTAAAGTCAAAATACAATCAAACTAAACTACTGCGTATGGCAGACGATGAGTTGACCTGTCTCCCTCGAGGCGTCCCTCCATTGTCTCCTGTATAGCAGGGCACCCTGAGCCTCCACCATGATGGCCTCCAAAATTCCTCTGACATTGGATCCGTCAGGAAACAACCCTATGTCAATGACATCGTAGCAAGCTCCATGATACGGCAGCACCTAGGCATCACGTCCTAGGCATGCTTCCTCCTTGTCTACTGCTCCTCCTCCAGAATCTTTTGATGAACTGGCCTGAGTTGGTTTGATGGAGGATCCCCTATCATGTATGGATGAGACACCCTGAAGAACCACAACATGTAACCGCATGCGTAACTCCTGTTGTCTAGAACCATGGTACTCCTGGCCTCTTCAGGTATGAGATGATTCTCAAAATCATCAAAGATCTCATCCATCTCTATCCTCTTTATTGTCGGAGGGGAAAATACAACAGGAATCCGAGGAATGGTCTAAGTATACCTGAACTGACGCATCACTCGCTTGGGCATATAAGCCACAATCTTCCGAGTACCGCAGGCAAACCAACCTGTAAATAGATAAACCTTATTAAATGGTATTGTCTTATGGTGGTCGGCCTAGGAACTGAAGTGGATGTCTTCATGCACTATCCGGTCCAGGTGTTATACCCCAAAATTTGCCCTCCTATTTCTCAAGACAATTCACATCTCCATTCTCAAGGATTTCACAAGGGTTAACCAGACAAACCCTCTCATAAGCAATCAATCCAAACTAGGGTTTTGCTTCTCTCAAGCCAAAATGTGTTTCCAATGCTTCTAGTGGTTGTCATACCCCATCATATGCCTCAAAGGACCACCATTTCAAGTTTCAAGCCTCACAAGTCAAATTTGCCCATCCAATTGCTCAGATAGCTAAAAATCAATTGTGTTGGACAAAAAGTCAATTGTGGTCAATATACAGTCAAACTCCATAATTTTTGGTCAACACCAATATTTTGAAGTGATATTCATCATTTGATCAAGGGTTGATCATGATTCCTTAAGAAAAGTCAAGATCTATCCAAAAGTCAAAGTTTCCAAATTAGGGCTTCTCTAGACAAAGGTCAATAGAACTTTGACCAAGCACAACTTTCACATACTTCATTAGAAATTTCTCCGCCACAGCTCATTTTGAAGAGAATTCAATTCTCTACAACTTCATGTCTCACAAGCTTGGGCAGAAAGTGCTTCATTTGAAAGATATGGGTCAAGACATTATAGGTCCTTCTAGAAAAGTCAACAAAAGTCATCTTTTTGTAAAGAAGTCCTCATGGGCATGGAAACTCCAATGAAGATGAAACCAAAAAGGCTATTTAGAAAACATCTTGAGATTTCTAAAAAGTCCAAGAACACTCAAAAATGTTGAAAATTGAGCAAGATACAAATTGTGCAAGTTGAGCATTTTTGAGGAGGTGCATGAAGAAAAAAATCTTGCAAAAGCCAAAAATTTCCAAATGGGCCTAAGATTTTATGATTTAAACTTGATCATGAGATTATCCATGACCACTACACAGCATGCCACGCCCTCTACCTCATTTATTTATTTATTTTTGAATTTAATAACTTAAATTCAAATTTTATTAAATAAAATGAAAAAATAAAAGATAAGGCAAGATTGGTTAGATATTTGCATGGCTTGGGGTCCAAGATAGCTCATTACAAGCTGTCAATTTCGTGCAAGAAGATTGAGCAAATTTGGAAAGATTTTGTGAAATTTTTCAAATCAAATATTCTCCATTTAAGGAGAATATTTTCTCTTAATGCCTTGACCTAATTCCATTCCTCTATAAATACTTAGCTTTCTTAAAAGTTCAGAAGCTCCTTTAGACAACCCTTACACGTGTTGCAAGCCTCTTGCAAAACCCTAAAAATTCTCAAAAATTCTCAAAGTTGGCCAAATCGTATTCCAACTTCCAGCCGCTTTCAAGTGCTTTCAAGCATTGATTCTCGTTCCTGAGGTGTAGTAGGGTAATAATGGATCATAATCCATGGCCAGAACATGTTAAATTGTGACATTCACAAGCATCCATATTCATGTTTTCTTGAATTCGTATTTTGCATTTTACTCTGTTTCATTGATATTTAACTATGCTAATGTGCTCATGAAGTCTTTTAGAACAAGTTTGATTCATCCTCCACGAGTTTTGACGTGTAAATCACTAGATGCCATTGTTAGGGCATGAACTTAGTGAAGAATCAATTTCCACGATACAAGCTGTTTTAAGACAAACAAACCAAACCATCTTGATCGTAGGGTTCCATATAGTCAATCTGGGCTTGTATTTTTCATAAATTGATGCGATTTATAGGTTTTTGAGGTTTGATGCTAATCGGAGAAGATGACCGGAGCACCGTTCCAGTGCTTCTGACTCAGAGGCTATTAACCCTTACATATTTATGGGTTCAGAAGGATGAATGGATGTATCACCACCCCAGCGGTTCACCTTACGCGCACTATGTCATTATCTCTATCAGGTCGTGGGTTCAAACCCCACCTTTTGCAATATTTTTCTTTTTGCCTTGCAGGTTTCCAGATTGCCAGAAGCCACGCCCCAGAAGCTCTAGCTTCTGGATCCTTTCCAGCTAGAAGTTCCAACTTCTGGGCGTCTCCAGCACCAGAAGCTCCAGCTTCTGGGCCTCATCAGCATCAGAAGTGCCAACTTCTGAGTCTCCCAGCGCAGAATTCTTCCAGAAGTTCCAACTTCTGGATGGCCCCAGACGTGAAGCCCCCAGAAGCTCCAACTTCTGGGCGCGTCCAGCACCAGAAATCCCAGAAGTGCCTACCTCTGGACGCCTCCAGCAAAGAAACTCCCAGAAGCTCCAGCTTTTGGAGTAGCTTCTGTCATAAGCCCTCCAACGTTTTTTTTCTTCATATTTTCTTATTTTACTTATTTTTATTAATTAATTTAATTAGTAATTAGGTTAATTAACTTAGAATTAATTAGATAATTTTCCCTAATATTTAAATTAATTAATTAATTTAGGGTTAATATTTATTAATATTTTATTTTTTAATTAAAATCAACTAGACTTAGGCTATTTTCACATAAACTCTAATTTCAAAAACACAAAAATATTAGGACTAGTTTTCTTTTTCCGCTATTTATTTTCTCGCATTTTTAAATTCTAGAAAGGTTGTATAGGTTGCAAATTTTTTGTCATGTAATAGCGTAGGATTTTATTTTCCGCACTTTACTTTCCGCACCTCCTATTATGTATCTACCCCAAAGTCATGTAATAGCGTAGGACCCTTTATATTTACGCAATTTACTGTCTGCACCTATAAACTGCTAGTAATTAGGTGTGTGTGGCAAGATAAAATCAATCTAGATCACTAATATAAGATAAATACCCGAATACAACACTCATCTCACACATGCACCCCTTAGGATATTCTCTCTCGTTGCCTTATAAATGGTCAAGTCCCTCGAACGTGGGGGTATTGTCATACCCCAAAATTTGCCTTCCATCTTCTCAAGATATTTCATACATCCATACTCAAGGATTCCTCAAGAGTTGATCAGACAAACTCTCTCCTAGACAATCAACCCAAACTAGGGTTTGGCAATTCTCGGATCAAGATGGACTTACAACATCTCCAATGGTCTTCATGCCTCCTCATATGCTTCAAAGATTCTCCATGTCAAGTTTCAAGCCTTACAAGTCAAGTTTCCTCAGACAATTGCTCAGATGGTTGAAAATCAGTTGTATTGGACAAAAAGTCAACTGTGGTCAACATACAGTCAAACTTCATAATTTTTGGTCAACATCCTCATTTTGAAGTTACATTCATCATTTGATCAAGGGTTGATCATGATTCATCAAGAAAACTCAAGATTTGCTCAAAAGTCAAACTTTCTAAATTAGGGTTTCTAGATGAAAAGTCAACTGAACTTTGACTGATCATAACTTCTTCATACTTTCTCAGAAATTTTTCCACCACCTCTTGTTTTGAAGGAAATTCAATTCTCTACAACTTCATGTCTCACAAGAATGTCCAAAAAATGCTTCATTTGAGAGGTATGGCCCAAAACATTACAGGTCATTTTTAAAGTCAACAGAAAGTCAACATTTTGTTTTGAGGATATATTGAGAATGGAAACTCCAATTGAGATGAGACCAAAGAGGTTGGTTAGAGGACTCTTAGAGCTTTCCAAAAAGTCCAAGAACACTCAAAAATGTGGAAAATTGAGCAAGATACACCATTCACAAGTTGGGCAATTTTGAAAGAGTGCACAAAGAGAGATGCTTCTAAAAATCAAAATTTTTGCAAATGGGCTTACTTTTTCTTCATCCAAACTTGTTCCTTATACAATTAGGAATATCCAAGCCCAATGCCACGAATTTTTATTTTATTTTTCTATTTAATTTGGAATTTATTCATTTAAATACAAATTAAATTCAAAAATAAAGTATAAAATCAAAATTAAATGCAAAATTGATTATTCTCTCTTCCTTGAGATCCTAGCAACTCAACAAAGCCAGCAAATTTCGAAATTTGGATTAATATGGCAAGATTGGATTGAAAATTGATCAAAATATGAAAATTTGGTTTTGTACAAAATCAAATATGATTTGCATTGATTATTGATTAATTCTTCCTCAAATCAGCTCCAATTCCATCCAATATAAATACACAATGCATAGCACATGATTGAGAACGAAAAAATTGGCTTGAGGAACCCTAACCTAATTCAAAAAAACCGTGCCTCTCAAGCAACTAGCAGCCATTGATCCAGCTTGTTTCAATTGGTTTTGAGGATCCAAACACGTTCCTTGACATCCCTGGAAGCATTCCAGACCTTTACATTGTCAAAAAGCATCAAGAATCACGAAATCCGAATTTGGTTTGTTCATGTTTTTCTCAAAATCGATTTCCATTATTCATGCATTTTAAACGTGATTTGTTGTTGTTTTTGTGATTAGAACGAAGTTTGCAAGCTTTCTGGGTGGTTTGATTGAGTTTCCATGGCTTAGAACACAAATCACCATAGCTAGGGTTTTCGGCCTCGATTTAGGGCTTCTCTAGAACGGATAAATTGGACCATAAGACCACTACCATTGTGTTTAGAATGTGATTTCCAGTCGATTCATGTATTCCTAATGAATTTATATTATGTGTATGAGCTTTTGAAAAATGCAGGGACTATAGCGTCGCACTGAGGCCGACGCTATGTTTTCAAAAATTTAAAACGAAGAAGATGAAGTTTGGCGCGGGGACGATGCAGTCAGAGGGTGACACCCGTTCACATGCTATTCGCTCCGGTTTTCAAACAGTTGTGCACTCCAGCTCTGTTGGCAAGGCTGCGCGTTTTCCATCCAGGGGTCATCAGTTCGAATCCCAGCCTTGGCATATCATTTTTACAAGTTTGCAATGTTTTCTTGTTTTATTATTTTCTATTTAATATTTTTCCATGCATTTTAATTCTTTTCAATATTTTTTCTCATGCATTAAAAATCATCAAAAATATTTTTCCTTTTGCATTTTTTTCAGAAAATACTTATTTAATTTATAAAATTAAAAAATATTATTTTGCATGCATATTTATTTTTATTCATAATTTAGCATTTAAATCACATTTAATTAGGTTTTAATTATTTAAATGCATCCAAAAAATCCCAAAAAATTATTTTGGCATACTTATGTTATTTCCAGCATGAAATATTTTTCTCATTCAAAAATTTGCATTTTTACTAACATTTTTCTCTTATTCGATTTCTCTCGTATTTTCCGATTTCTCATCTTTTCACAGGTTATCCCGTTTCAGACGATTTTTCTTTATCGTTTCTTTCTTTTCAATAATGTAACTGCTCATGGGATGTAATAGTTTAAATTAGGTTTTATTTTCCGCAAGTTTAAATTATGTATCTGCCCCAAAGCCATGTAATAGCGTAGGACATTTATCTTTCCTCATATTTACATTCCGCATTTTAATTTCCGCACCCTATAAACTGCTAGTAACTAGGCGTGTATGGCAAGACTAAAATCAATATAGCCCACTATTTCCAAGATAACACATATCTGAATCAACACACTTTTTCACACATGCACCCCTTAGGGTAATTCTCTCTCGTTGCCTTTACGAATTCAAATGGTCATGTCCCTCGAACGTAGAGGTATTCTAGCACCGTTGCCTACAAACAAATCATCATAGCCCCTTCGATACAAAGATCATAAGACCCACGATGTTGCCTCCGAATACATGATCTTGACCCTCGATTGTCGCCTACGAAAAATGATGATAGTCCCTTCGAATGTGCTAGGATACTTCCTACAAGTTGCTTTCTATGACCATCCGATGTCCCTTCGAATGTCCCGCTTACATCCATCAAATAGGGTTACCTACCAACTAATGGTATGGATAGCACTATTCTAAAGGAACGTAAAATAACACGAAAACGACCATTCTGAGTAGGTAATAAGACTTTTAGTTGCTTGCTCTATCAAAATACTTTTCACACCTCACACTTTTTTCAAAGTTCAAACTCTTTTCAAAACGAAACATTTCCAAACACTTTGTATACATTCCTACATGAATCATTACAAAGTCAAAGCGAAATTCCTTTTCAAAACATTTTTGTCAAACACACAGAAAGCACAATTTTAAAGGGATCTAGAGTAACTAAGAGCCCGTAGATAACTACGGATGAAAAGGGGTGCTAATACCTTCCCTTTTCATAACCTTCTCCCTTACTCAGAATCTAACGAAGGTCTTTTTCTGTACTTTTACCTTCCCTTAATTGGATAAAAATAAAAGTCGGTGGCGACTCTTGCTATCCGCACATTTGCGATACAAAAATTCTACAAAGTCAGTTCACCGTGTTACAGAACTGGCGACTCTGCTGGGGACCTATACCTCAAAGAGAGAATTGCCTTAAGGATTTCTAAATCACCTTTATTGCTTTCTGTTTGACTTGCTTGCTTTATCTTTAAGGGTTGCTTGGGTATTATATTGTTGGGGGATCCTACACCCGGATCCGGGTTTCCTTTTAGGTAAGTAGCAATAAATTGTTGCGACCGTTAGACGTATATCAAAACGGTCAACATGATGGCTACGTTAGCGTGACACTTTGGATGTCCTGATACTCTTCAATCCCAAGTTGAGGATAGTATTTGGCTTCTGCGTGGTGTCGTCAAGCGCTAACTAAACTTTTAGAACCTTAATTGACCCATCTTGGCCATTAGAAGGTAGTGAGATGGCCGGCTTTGGTGCAGACTAAGGTTGGTTGATACTCGATGCTACGCTCATTAAGATCATACTTTTGGGATATTTTCGATCGACCACTTGGTAGTCATATTGAAATAAACGCCTACGAGAAAGATCAATGATGTGAGATTCCTAGAACCCGGTTACTATTATAGGACAGGATGAACCAACTCAAACTTTTGGTGGGGTAATCACCTATACCTCTTGCAAGCCTTAAACCTAGGCTCATTGTGTGAATTGTTTGTGTGTGCCAAACATGACATCATTTGCATTGCATATCATTTCTAACTATTTCAAGGACCTAGGGATTTATCTTTGCTCTGTTTTGTAGGAATTATGGCTTCTAGAAAGACTATCTGAATCAACTTCATGGGTATACCTTCTCAACTCAAAGAATTGGTTTCAGAAATTCCCGACCATGCTCAGTTCATCAAAAGACATGGTTATCTACTTGATTTGGTTATCTCCGGTTTTGAAGAAGATATGATGCATGTCCTATTTCAGTTCTTCGATCCGAAACACCATTGCTTCACATTCCCAGATTATCAGTTGGTTCCTACCTTGGAAGAGTTCTCTAAGCTAATTGGGGTACCTATTCTTGACCAAATGTCATTCACCGGTCTAGAAAAGGTTCCTAGGTATGAAGACATCGCATCAGCCTTACATCTTAAGCGCTCATACATTGAAGCCAATTGGGAAACTAGAAGCGGAGTTAAGGGTTTACTTGCCAAGTTTTTGATTAAGAAAGCCCGAGAATTCCTCAAAGTTATGAGTTTCCATGCATTCGAAGACATCGTGGCCTTGCTAATCTATGGTTTGGTTCTATTTCCTAACTCGGATCAATTCATAGATGTCAATGCCATTAAGATATTCCTTACTCGCAATCCAGTGCCTACTTTACTCGGAGACGTCCTACATTCTCTCCACACTCGTACTGCTAAGAGACAAGGAACTCTCATGTGTTGCATACCGTTACATTCAAGGTGGTTTATTTCGCACCTTCCTCCATCAGTTTTGAAGAATGAACAAAGGTTGAGATGGTCTCAAAGGCTAATGTCACTCTCTCATTCAGATATCCGTTGGAATCTTTTCTCTCAAAAGGACTTCACCTTCATTGAGCGTTGTGGAGAATTCCCTAATGTACCGCTACTTGGTATAAGGGGAGGTATTACTTACAACCCTTCTCTAGCTCTACGTCAGTTTGGTTTCGCTCGAAGAGATGGCCCGCATGATATGCTTCTCCAAGATATTGTGTTCGACTACAACCACGATCTCCAAAATTACCGACGAAGGTTCATACACGCTTGGGGCATGGTAAAGAAGACTCATACCAAGACTTTGGGGCACCAAAACTCCATTCCTTGGGAACCTTACCTCAAATGGGTGTGACCTCGAGCTCAAAACCCCATGATGCCATTCACGCCTGTTTTACCCGTAATTATGGAACCTGTTGCTATAGGTGACGTATCTTATACTGTTTCTCATCCTGACATGCCAACTGATTTTGAAGACTTGAAGAGATCCTGGATTCGACTTAAAGAAGAGAGGGATACCTTTGAAGCTCAGTGCTATGCAAGTGAAAAGAAAGTGCTAGAGTTGACCAGGCTACTTCACGAGGAGTGAAGCATCAACGCCTACCTCGGCACCAAGAGAAAACGCCCATGGGAGACTTAGAGCTTTCGGATTTTTTATGCTTTTCTTTTATTATTGTTTTGAACTATCTTTTGTACTTAAAAAGAAAAAGAATAATAAGAAGAGTACTAATAAATGTTTGTTCATTGCTTGTTTAACAAATTTAAATCTCTAAGGTCCTTGAAAACATTGCATTGCATTCGCATAAACATCACATAGCATAGCATAACATTGCATCATAGGTACATTGGAGATTGGTTTTCTCATCCTCTCGCTATTTATTTTAGCAGAAATGGCTCTTGAACAGTCTGTCAAGGATCTTCAGGCTCAGAATGCTCAGTTTCAGCAGATGTTCACCAGTTTGGTCCAAGGCCAAGAAGATCTGAAGAAACTCATCAACAGAAAGAAGAAGGTTGTTGGTCTCCTCAACATGGGCAGACGCTACAAAGGTGGTCCTAAGAGGGTCAGTCGGATAGAGCTCTCTGAAGGAAGTGTCAAGACTGAGGGGAGTGTCAAGGGTGATGACGAAGGCAACCAGCATGAGCCTGAAAAAGACTATGATGATGGCCAATACTCTGATGAAGATAACAAGTACAAGCAACTTGAAGACCGTTTGAATGCTGTGGAAAACCTGAAGATGTCCGGGTTGAATTTTGATGATCTGAGTCTTGTTCCTGGTGTGGTGATTCCTCCCAAATTCAAAGTTCCAACTTTTGCCAAATATGATGGCATTTCCTGTCCTAAGCTGCATTTGAAGTCTTATGTTCAGAAGATCAATCCCCACACTGATGACAGAAAGTTGTGGATGCATTATTTTCAAGAGAGTTTGTCTGGAACTCAATTGGAATGGTATTATCAGCTAGAGAATGATCGTATCCGTACTTGGAATGACTTAGCAGATGCTTTCTACAGACAGTATGAGTACAATGCTGAATTGACACCCACTCGCATGCAACTACAAAGCATGTCTATGGGTCGTGATGAGAAGTTCAAGGAGTATGCTCAGAAATGGAGAGATCTAGCCGGCAGAGTTCAACCACCCTTGTCCAATAGGGAGTTGGTTGATATGTTCATGGGAACACTGACGGGCCAATTCTTCAATCATTTGATCGGAAACTCTTCAGCCGGGTTCACCGAGCTGATATTGACAGGCGAACGTATTGAAGCTGGTATCAAGAGTGGAAAGATTCATGTAGAGTCATCTTCAAATGCTGCAAAGAGATCTTTCGGTGGTAAGAAAGAAGCCAATGCTGTGTATGGCCAGAAAGGCCGAGCCAAGATCGACCGTGCTTAATCCGTGGGGGCAGTCGTGATCTCCAATCCTGCATCAGCACAACCTCAGTGAGACAACGCGCAGCAGCGCCATGAAGACATTCTGAAGATCGAAATGCCATTGTCGCAAGCCTTGCAACACATGTTGAAAGCAGAGCTGATTACCTTGAGGGATCCTCCTCAGAATGTCAATACCTCCTCTCCGAGATACAACCCTAATGCTAAGTGTACTTACCATTCCAACAGCCCTGGACACAACACTGATGATTGTTGGGCTCTGAAGAACAAGATTCAAGATATGATTGAAGCTAAACAGATTGAGTTTGACCCTCCTATTGAGACTCCGAATGTGATCAACGCGCCTATGCCTAACTATGACAAAGGTTCTAATGCTGTTGGTAACGATACTTATGTTTTCAACATAGATGACTTGACCATCCCTCTGATGACTGTTAAGAGGAATTTGCTGCAAGCCGGTGTCAATCCAGGATGCCCAGAGAATTGTCGTTGGTGCCCATCTGCCGATGGTTGTGCTTGGTTGAGAAGACGTGTTCAGTGCATGATGGATAACCGTGAGATACTATTTCTGAAACCACCTGTGCCGAAGTTGTGTGAAGAAATGTCTAAGCTGAAGATTGACAATACGAATGAAACAGCACCATCTGTGTGGGATACCTTGGGGCAGCCAAGTGGAAAGTATGATTACATGGTGAAATACACTGTTCTTGAGAGCTACAAGATTCCTATTCAAGATGTTAAGGCGACCGGATGGGGTGACGATTTCCCATAAGACTATGCTGATGTTAACACTATAAGAATTTCCTCTGCTGATCCTGTGCCTAGAGTGGCACCTCTCATCATTACTTCTCCCAGACCAGTTCCATATTCCTCTGACAAGGCTATCCCTTGGAATTATGGAGCTGAGGTTTACTATCATGGCGTCAAGCAAGACCCTCTGACCATTGAAGATCTTACAGTTGAAGCTACCATTCCTGACATTGACAATATCACCGGATCAAGTAAGGTGACCAGAACCGGAAGGGTATTCTCTCCAGATATCTCTCCTCATTACTTCTCCCAGACCAGTTCCATATTCCTCTGACAAGGCTATCCCTTGGAATTATGGAGCTGAGGTTTACTATCATGGCGTCAAGCAAGACCCTCTGACCATTGAAGATCTTACAGTTGAAGCTACCATTCCTGACATTGACAATATCACCGGATCAATTAAGGTGACCAGAACCGGAAGGGTATTCTCTCCAGATATCTCTCCTCCAAAAGACACTGCGACTCCAGCTCGCATTCCAGCTATTCAACCCGTTCTCCAAGCTAGAGGGAAAGAACCAGTGACTCATCCTCCTCAGCCAGAAGTACCAAAGGAAGTTACTGAAGACACCTCCAAACAAGAAATGGAGGAAATTCTGAAGATCATCAAGAAGAGTGACTACAATGTTGTGGAACAGTTGGGACAGACTCCGTCCAAGATATCCATGCTTGCTCCGCTCTTGTGCTCTGAGGCTCATGCTAACGTCTTGGTGAAGTTTCTAAAGAATGCTCATGTACCGCAAGACACTACTACTGACCAGTTTGAGGTTTGTATTGCTAGCCTGGCTGCCAACAACGGCCTAGGTTTCTCTGATGCTGATTTGACTCCTGCCGAAAAGAAACACAACAAAGCCTTGCACATCTCTGTTGAATGCAAGGGCACTACATTATCTCATGTTTTGGTGGATACCGGTTCTGCTCTGAATATCCTTCCGAAGACTGCTTTTGATCGGCTTGATGTCGAAGGGTTGGTTCTGAGACCCAGTGACATAATTGTGAGAGCTTTTGATGGTTCTAAGCGAATAGTGCTTGGAGAGCTCACTCTTCCTGTTAAAGTCGGTTCCCAGACTTTTGATTCAACTTTCTTTGTCATGGACATCTGTCCAGCTTACTCTTGCCTACTTGGACGCCCTTGGATACATGGGGCAGGCGCTGTTACCTCTACCATACATCAGAAGCTTAAGTACCCGGTGAAAGGGAAAGTTGTTACAGTGTGTGGTGAAGAGGAATATATGGTCAGTCATCTACAGTCATTCCGATACCTCGAGGTAGAGGGTGAATTCTTCGAGACTCCCTGTCAAGCTTTTGAAACAATACCCAGAGTCATGCCTGTTGACTCTCCCGTCACTTCTGAAGTTACGCAAGTTCCACCTAGGATGGCTTCACTGAAAGATGCTCAAGCTGCTGTTAAAGAAGGTAGTACTATTTGGGGACAGCTCCCTGATCTTCCTTGCAAATTTGACAAGACTGGTTTAGGCTTCACCATCAAAGGTCAGAAGATGATACGCGACGTGCGCCAACTTCCTTTCGCATCGGAGTGGAATCCATGCTATAGAAGACGGCACGACGACGACATCGCAAGTGGATCTTCCCAACTCCAGATCATGGGTTCAGCAATTGGAAGACTGAAGACGTCATACCAATCTCCTTTAGCCAGGAGTAATTACTCTTGTTTTGTTTTGTTTTGCTTTTCGTATTTTTATGTTTCGAACAATAAACTCTAAAGCCTAGTGCCTTGCCCGGGGCATCATGGCTCGTTTGCGAGGGTTACTATCTGTCGTTTGCGTATTTTCATTCAATAAATTCGTTGGACTTTTGCATTCAATTGTTTGTTTTCTTTCTTTACTTTATCACCCTTCAAAAAGCTATGTGTTTCTTACACACCCGTGATACACTAGAATCACTCGAATCTAGTTAATAAACTATGCTATTGCTAAATATGACTTCGATAATCCGATCTACCAAGCCAAGACGAAAGTGAGGAAGATTGTGAAGTGCCGGAGAACTTGCCGGCAAGAAGAAGCGAGTTATCCACGAAGTTGAGGTTGTGAATTTGGGTGACGAAGAGAAAAGAGATCAAGATAGGAGGGTCTTGAGCGGTGTTAAAGAAAGATTGGTTCAGATGCTACGAGGCTATATTGAGGTTTTGCTTGGTCATACGAAGACATGCAGTTTAGACATTGATATTGTGGTACACCGATTGCCGACAAAAGAAGGTTTTCTCGGTGAAACGGAAGGTTAAATCGCATCGTCACGAGATGTCGAGAAAATCAAGGCGAAGTTATGAAGCGATTCAATGCAGGTTTCTTAGTTACTTCTTATCCACGATGGGTTGCAAGCGTGGTACCCGTACCTAAGAAGGATGGCAAGGTACGAATGTGTGTGGATTACAGAGATCTAAACAAAGCGAGTCCGAAAGACGATTTTCCACTTCCTCATATCGATGTTCTGATTGACAACACCGCTCAGCATAAGGTTTTCTCCTTCATGGATGGTTTCTCCGGTTACAATCAGATCAAAATGGCTCCTGAAGACATGGAGAAAACTACTTTTATTCTGTGGGGCACTTTCATTACAAGGTTATGCCGTTCGGATTGAAGAACGCAGCGCCACTTATCGGCTATGGTGACGTTATTTCATGACATGATTCATCACGAGATAGGTCTACATCGGCGACATGATAGCTCGATCACGGTCAAGAAGAACATCTTGATCATTTGCAGAAACTGTTTGATAGGTTGAAGAAGTACAGACTGAGACTTAATCCCAACAAGTGCACCTTTGGAGTCAGATCCGGAAAACTCCTAGGGTTTGTCGTCAGTGGAAAAGATATTGAAGTTGACCCCACCAAGGTTAAAGCCATTCAAGAGATGCCACGCCCCGCACAGAAAAGGAAGTTAGAGGTTTCTTGGGCCGATTGAACTACATTGCCAGATTCATTGCACACCTAACTGCTACTTGTGAGCCAATCTTCAAGTTACTTAAGAAAGATCAAGTGGTAGAATGGAGCGCGATTGCGGATCGCTTTTGACAAAATCAAGGAGTACCTACAGTCCTCCTATCCCGATGGCGCTGCAAGAAGACCTCTTATCATGTACTTGCGGTGTTAGAGAACTCAATGGGGTGTGTCTGGGGGCAACATGGCGAGTGCAGTCGAAAAGAGCATGCAATATACTACCTTAGCAAAAATTTTACCGATGTGAAACAAGATACTGCACTCGAGAAAACTTGCAACGCTTTGGCTTGGGCTGCTTTCCGACTAAGACAGTATATGTTGACTCACACTACCTTGTTGATTTCAAGATGGATCCGATAAAATACATCTTTGAGAAACCACTCTATCCGGAAGAATAGCAAGATGGCAAATGATCGACCGAATCGACATCCAAACACTTCTCGAGCGATCAAAGGAAGTGTAGTAGCCGACCATTTGGCTCATCAAGCGTAGATGACTATCGTCTATGCATTCAATTTCAAACGAAGATGTTTTGCTAATTCTGATGCAAAGAACCAGGCCAGACGAAGGACTGAACAAGGATCCCGATGGACCATGGTCTTTGATGGAGCCTCAACGCACTTGGCAATGGCATTGGCGCCATCATTACATCCCTCGGCGGACATCGCCTTTCACCGCCAGATTATGTTTCATTGCACTAACAACATGGCCGAATCTGAGCGTGCATCATGGGTATCAAAGCTGCTATTGACCTAAGAATCAAGTTCTTACAAGTGTATGGAGATTCACTTTAGTGATCGATCGATTAAGGCGAGTGGGATACGAAACATCCGAATCTCATTCCGTATCGAGCATGTTCGAGTTTGATCCCTACTTGAAGATTACTTTTGATCACGTTCCACGAGAGGATTGGCGACGCATTGGCTACTATGTCGTCGTTCAAGGTCGAGATGGGACAACGAGACTCCCCAGATCATCATTGAGAAGTTTGACGAACCAGTGTATTGTTATGAGCTTGACGCAGAAGAGAAACCTTGGTACTATGACGTGAAGAGGTATCTTGAGACTCAGGAATATCCCGCAGGGGCATCTATCAATGATAAGAAGTTCTTGAGAAGATTTGCATCCAAATTCTTCCTCAGCAATGGCATCCTATACAAGCGCAACCACGACTTGTGCTTACTCCGCTGTGTAGACCAGAAAACAGCAATACGTATCATGGAAGAGTTACACGAAGGCCCATTTGGTACTCACTCCAGTGGTCATACGATGGTTAAGAAGATTTTGAGAACAGGTTACTATTGGTCCACCATGGAAACTGATTGTCACCGCTATGCTCGATCTTGTCACAAATGCCAGATATATGCAGACAAAGTACACGTACCTCCAGTACCTCTGAATGTTCTAACAGCTCCTTGGCCTTTCGCGATGTGGGGCATTGACATGATCGGGGAAATCAATCCCACAGCTTCCAACGGGCATCGCTATATCCTTGTGGCGATTGATTATTTCACTAAGTGGGTAGAAGCAGCCTCGTTCGCATCTGTTACCAAGAATGTTGTGGCTCGATTCATCAAGCATAACCTTATCTGTCGGTATGGCACTCCCGAAAGGATTATCACAGATAATGGCTCTAATCTCAACAATAAGATGATCACCGAACTCTGCACGCAGTTCAAGATCCAGCATCACAATTCATCTCCTTATCGGCCTAAGATGAACGGCGCAGTGGAAGCCGCCAATAAGAACATTAAGAAGATTATCTGAAATGCGGTGACTTATAAAGATTGGCATGAGATGTTACCATTCGCTCTTCATGGTTATCGCTTTTCTGATACGACGTCCACGGGGCAACCCCTTCTCTCTTATACGGTATGGAAGTCCTACCCATCGAGGTTGAGATACCCTCAACGAGTCCTCCAGGCGAGAGTTAAGCGAGCGATTGCATTCGACTCGCCTTGACCGATTAATTTGATTGATGAAAACGACTCGCATCCATCGCCATGGACAAATTTATCGAAGCGAATGATCGAGCATTTAACAAGAAGGTCAAGCACCGAGTCTACCAAGTCGGTGATCTAGTAGTCAAGCGCATCATTCTTCCACAAGGTGATCCTGGGGCAAATGGACTCCCACCTATGAGGGACCATTTATAGTCAAGACGATATTTTCCGGCGAGCTATGATACTTAGCACCATGGATGGTGAAGACTTCCCACACCTGAGCGGACATAGTCAAAAATACTATGCATGAAGAGACCCGCTAGGTCGGTGACCTAGGCAAAAATAAGGGCATCTGGCGAACCAAAAGGGTTCGGGCAAAGTTAAGGATATATACAAAACATGTACACCCAAGTCAAAACCGAAAAGCGGCTTGGGCAAAAAGGTATCTGGTAGTGAAAACCGAAAGGGTCTAGGCAAAATTTAGGGATTTAAGCGTACGACTATGTCTCTTCCAGATCACCTGCTTCCGGACTACTAGCGGCATTCAAGATTCAAATGGCGAAAATCAATTCACTCACTTTCTACTGACAACAAGGAGATGAGATAGTTGAAATATATGAGTACTAGCATAGTTGGGACTTAACGAGATTGTTTCCGCATAGCTTTTTATCTTTCTTGTGTATAAACTACTTGGCCATACGCCACGTTTCGAATAAATACGAGTCTCCTTCTCTTTACAATTTTCACTATTGTCGTTTGCATAAAGTCCAACGTTTGCTTTGAAAGATTATATGCGTTTGACAATAAGAATCTATTTACAAACATGCGAAAAGTGAACGAACAAGGATAATTATTACAGGCTCTAGGAATTGAGATGACGACGAGAGTCACCAATACAGTTCCCCACAGAGTGTGATCCCCGCAAAGGTGTCACTCACTATAACCCTTCCCCAGCAGAGTATATGTTAATCCACGAGCAGTGATTCCACTCAACTGAGCAATGTTACATCAGTCTCCAAGCCGTAACACTTCCTCCCCAGCCGAGGTATTTATCATCAGGAGAATATCTCTCAACAATTCCCCTTTCTCCAGCGGTATCGGACTTGAGACTTGGTCGATAGTGCACGGAGAAAATCTACATCTTCTATTCCCATCGAGATTCCAACGGGCCTAACCCGGTCTCCAGCAACCATCAAACGCTCTCGGTGAGATCTACACTCAAAATCCCATGGCGCCTCTAATTTTCTAACAGGATCTACATACAAGATCCCCAACAGATTGCCTCCCAGACTATCCCCCGCAGGGTCTGTGTATGAGATCTCCAACAACGAGTTTCTCAATCTCTACCTTCCTCAACGATATCTAGGCCCAGGACTCGGTCAGATAGTGCATCGGAGGAATCCATGGATATCTTTCTTCTCCTCCCAAAGCAGGGTTCTCACTTACTCATTCCCAAGCAGGAGTCAGGAATCCTCAAGCAAAACATCTGCATCTTCTTCAAGATGGATATGTTTTGAAATACCACAACATCTATCATCCATACATTACTCATAAAGTCATAATTCATGCATATGTCATTCATATACATTGTCATGCATCATACTTTGCATAAAACTAACGATATTCTATCAAAGTTTCTTTTGTTTTTCCCAAAACAGGTGAAAATCATTTCTAAAAACAAACAGGTCCAGGATTAATGCCCGAAGCCAGACGGGAAAACTATCTGAACGACCGCCCTTGTTGTCCTCCGACAACAGATCCAGGATTAATACCCGAAGCCAGACGGGAAACCCTATCCGAACGATCACAAGTTATCCTCCGATAACAGGCAGTGGATCAATACCCGATGCACAACAGGGACGATATCCACATTTTGTCAACTACTATCTCTCAGGGTAATCAGCACGAAGATTTATTCGGATTCCCTCTTATTATCATCAGCAACTACAGAGTCTGGCGTACGACTCAGTTGCCTTGGATGGCATCTTAAGCCCATCTCCGGCTACTTATCAACGTTTCCCCACCTTTGGAATGCTGCATATTTGGTTAAAAATCGATACAAACCAACAACTTTATTCAAAGATGAGCGCGAAGTCTAGCGTACGACTCCCCCCGGATGGCATCTTAAGCCCATCTCCATGCTCCTCTCCTTTCCAGAAACGTCTACAGAGCCTAGCGTACGGCTCACTCCCCAGCATCGACCTTTCCAAGTGGCATCTTAAGCCCATCTCCGTCAGTTCTCCTATCAACAAACTCGAGTCTAGCGTACGAATCATTATGTAAGCCCATTCCCGCATCATCCACCAACAGCGAGTGCAAATTTTCAGGTGTACTCGAGTGTTCAATCATCTTCTACCTTCAGGTCACGAAAGACAAGTATGTCAATCTAACCCTTCCGGTACAAGAAGATTGAACAAGGGCAGCTGTCATACCCCAAAATTTTCCCTCCATCTTCTCAAGATATTTCATACATCCATACTCAAGGATTCCTCAAGAGTTGATCAGACAAACTCTCTCCTAGACAATCAACCCAAACTAGGGTTTGGCAATTCTCGAATCAAGATGGACTTCCAACATCTCCAATGGTCTTCATGCCTCCTCATATGCTTCAAAGATTCTCCATGTCAAGTTTCAAGCCTTACAAGTCAAGTTTCCTCAGACAATTGCTCAGATGATTGAAAATCAGTTGTATTGGACAAAAAGTCAACTGTGGTCAACATACAGTCAAACTTCATAATTTTTGGTCAACATCCTCATTTTGAAGTTACATTCATCATTTGATCAAGGGTTGATCATGATTCATCAAGAAAACTCAAGATTTGCTCAAAAGTCAAACTTTCTAAATTAGGGTTTCTAGATGAAAAGTCAACTGAACTTTGACTGATCATAACTTCTTCATACTTTCTCAGAAATTTTTCCACCACCTCTTGTTTTGAAGGAAATTCAATTCTCTACAACTTCATGTCTCACAAGAATGTCCAAAAAATGCTTCATTTGAGAGGTATGGCTCAAAACATTACAGGTCATTTTCAAAGTCAACAAAAAGTCAACTTTTTGTTTTGAAGATATATTGAGCATGGAAACTCCAATTGAGATGAGACCAAAAAGGTTGGTTAGAGGACTCTTAGAGCTTTTCAAAAAGTCCAAGAACACTCAAAAATGTGGAAAAATGAGCAAGATACACCATTCACAAGTTGGGCAATTTTGAAAGAGTGCACAAAGAGAGATGCTTCTAAAAATCAAAATTTTTGCAAATGGGCTTACTTTTTCTTCATCCAAACTTGTTCCTTATACAATTAGGAATATCCAAGCCCAATGCCACGAATTTTTATTTTATTTTTCTATTTAATTTGGAATTTATTCATTTAAATACAAATTAAATTCAAAAATAAAGTATAAAATCAAAATTAAATGCAAAATTGATTATTCTCTCTTCCTTGAGATCCTAGCAACTCAACAAAGCCAGCAAATTTCGAAATTTGGATTAATATGGCAAGATTGGATTGAAAATTGATCAAAATATGAAAATTTGATTTTGTACAAAATCAAATATGATTTGCATTGATTATTGATTAATTCTTCCTCAAATCAGCTCCAATTCCATCCAATATAAATACACAATGCATAGCACATGATTGAGAACGAAAAAATTGGCTTGAGGAACCCTAACCTAATTCAAAAAAACCGTGCCTCTCAAGCAACTAGCAGCCATTGATCCAGCTTGTTTCAATTGGTTTTGAGGATCCAAACACGTTCCTTGACATCCCTGGAAGCATTCCAGACCTTTACATTGTCAAAAAGCATCAAGAATCACGAAATCCGAATTTGGTTTGTTCATGTTTTTCTCAAAATCGATTTCCATTATTCATGCATTTTTAACGTGATTTGTTGTTGTTTTTGTGATTAGAACGAAGTTTGCAAGCTTTCTGGGTGGTTTGATTGAGTTTCCATGGCTTAGAACACAAATCACCATAGCTAGGGTTTTCGGCCTCGATTTAGGGCTTCTCTAAAACGGATAAATTGGACCATAAGACCACTACCATTGTGTTTAGAATGTGATTTCCAATCGATTCATGTATTCCTAATGAATTTATATTATGTGTATGAGCTTTTGAAAAATGCAGGGACTATAGCGTCGCACTGAGGCCGACGCTATGTTTTCAAAAATTTAAAACGAAGAAGATGAAGTTTGGCGCGGGGACGATGCAGTCAGAGGGTGACACCCGTTCACATGCTACTCGCTCCGGTTTTCAAACAGTTGTGCACTCCAGCTCAGTTGGCAAGGCTGCGCGTTTTCCATCCAGGGGTCATCAGTTCGAATCCCAGCCTTGGCATATCATTTTTACAAGTTTGCAATGTTTTCTTGTTTTATTATTTTCTATTTAATATTTTTCCATGCATTTTAATTCTTTTCAATATTTTTTCTCATGCATTAAAAATCATCAAAAATATTTTTCCTGTTGCATTTATTTTCAGAAAATACTTATTTAATTTATAAAATTAAAAAATATTATTTTGCATGCATATTTATTTTTATTCATAATTTAGCATTTAAATCACATTTAATTAGTTTTTAATTATTAAAATGCATCCAAAAAATCCCAAAAAATTATTTTAGCATACTTATGTTATTTCCAACATGAAATATTTTTCTCATTCAAAAATTTGCATTTTTACTAACATTTTTCTCTTATTCGATTTCTCTCGTATTTTCCGATTTCTCATCTTTTCACAGGTTATCCCGTTTCGGACGATTTTTCTTTATCGTTTCTTTCTTTATCGTTTCTTTCTTTTCAATAATGTAACTGCTCATGGGATGTAATAGTTTAAATTAGGTTTTATTTTCTGCAAGTTTAAATTATGTATCTGCCCCAAAGCCATGTAATAGCGTAGGACATTTATCTTTCTGCATCTTTACATTCCGCATTTTAATTTCCGCACCCTATAAACTGCTAGTAACTAGGCGTGTATGGCAAGACTAAAATCAATATAGCCCACTAATTTCCAAGATAACACATATCTGAATCAACACACTTTTTCACACATGCACCCCTTAGGGTAATTCTCTCTCGTTGCCTTTACGAATTCAAATGGTCATGTCCCTCGAACGTAGAGGTATTCTAGCACCGTTGCCTACAAACAAATCATCATAGCCCCTTCGATACAAAGATCATAAGACCCACGATGTCGCCTCCGAATACATGATCTTGACCCTCGATTGTCGCCTACGAAAAATGATGATAGTCCCTTCGAATGTGCTAGGATACTTCCTACAAGTTGCTTTCTATGACCATCCGATGTCCCTTCGAATGTCCCGCTTACATCCATCAAATAGGGTTACCTACCAACTAATGGTATGGATAGCACTATTCTAAAGGAACGTAAAATAACACGAAAACGACCATTCTGAGTAGGTAATAAGACTTTTAGTTGCTTGCTCTATCAAAATACTTTTCACACCTCACACTTTTTTCAAAGTTCAAACTCTTTTCAAAACGAAACATTTCCAAACACTTTGTATACATTCCTACATGAATCATTACAAAGTCAAAGCGAAATGCCTTTTCAAAACATTTTTGTCAAACACACAGAAAGCACAATTTTAAAGGGATCTAGAGCAACTAAGAGCCCGTAGATAACTACGGATGAAAAGGGGTGCTAATACCTTCCCTTTTCATAACCTTCTCCCTTACTCAGAATCTAACGAAGGTCTTTTTCTGTACTTTTACCTTCCCTTAATTGGATAAAAATAAAAGTCGGTGGCGACTCTTGCTATCCGCACATTTGCGATACAAAAATTCTACAAAGTCAGTTCACCGTGTTACAGGTATCTTAGCACGGTTGCCTACAAAAATATCATCATAGTCCCTTCGACTTAAAAGATCATAGTCCCTCGATGTTGCCTACGAATACATGATCTCGTCCCTTAGTTGTTGCCTACGAAAAGTGATGATCGTCCCTACGAATGTGCTAGGATACTCTTACAAGTTGCCTTCTATGACCATCCGATGTCCCTTCGAACTTCCCTTTTACATCCAATGATTAGGGTTACCTACCAACTAATGGTATGGATAGCGCTATTCTAAAGGAAAAACAAAATAACACGGAAACAACCGTTCTGAGTAGGTAATAAGTCTCTTTTGCTTGCTCAATCAAAACATGTTTTACACCTCACACTTTTCTCCAAAAAAAATATTGCAAAACAAAAACATTTCCAAATATTTCGTATACATTCCAGCGTGAATCATTACGAAGTCAAAGCGAAATGACTTTTCAAAACATTTTCAAACACACAGAAAGCAAATTTCAAAGTGAGGTAAAGCAATTAAGAGCTCGTAGATAACTACGGATGGAAAGGGTGCTAACACCTTCCCTTTTCATAACCTCCTCCCGTACTCAGAATCTAACGAAGGTCTTTTCCTGTTCTTTTCGCCTTCCCTTAATTGGATAAAAGAAAAGTCGGTGGCGACTCTTGCTATCTGCAACATTTGCGATCAAACGCAAAACAAAATAAGTTAGTTCTCCCACCGTATTACACCAGGTAAATCCGATACGGCAGTATCGCCTGGTTCCCGCTAAGTGACTCGTATGCTCAGGCACGCGGCATATCCTCAGTATAACCCTCAGCAAGTGCCCATCCAAAAATGCGGGGGAAGTGCTATAGGATCTATCCCTAAAATATCAAAATTAAATCAGTTAGTTTCAAAATTAAAATTAAGTCAGTTAGTTTCCAAATCAAAATTTAAAAACGAATCTAAAAGAAGTAATTTATACCGTCAATAGAGACATGTTGTTAGTGATCTGCCTCGTCATCCACTTAGTCCCCTCAGCCAACTTGGTATACAAGTAAGCCAAGCAGGAAATCCCCAGTTCCACCCACCGACCTCCTCAAAATCAGCAAATAACCTAAGGTGCATGATGTCAGTGTAGGTGGCAATGGTGTCCACAAAGATCTGGGTGCCAACAAGATATAATACCCCCTGTGAAGGGTAACCTGCTCAGGATCACCATTAGCAGCTGTAGCAAGCGCAAGCTCATATGTAAAAAGCTCCTTCAGCCAACTATATCTCACGTGGCACCCGCATGTCTTATCAACCTCTTCCATTTCCTTCTCAACGGTATCTCCCAGCCTATCAACCAGCAAAGTAATGGCCTCGTCTTTCTCCAACTTCTGGTGATCCTGAAACCACCCTCTAATCGGAAGGTGAAGCAGACAAGCGACGCCGTCAAGTGTAATTGTCATCTCGCCATGTGGTAGATGAAACGAAGACGTCTCCTCGTGCCACCTCTCTACAAAAGCGTTGATCATGCTCCTATTGACAATGCTATATCCACAAGGAGTCAAATCTATCAACCATGTAGTCTGTAGAAGACCATTAAACCATAGCTTGGGAGGGGGAACAAGCCTACTAATCTTCCTCTCATGGCTTATGACCTTCAATGTATCGCGATCCTGCAAGAAAAAATTCACGGTTAGAATTCATAATAATATTCATAACATAATTGATAACTGTAATATAAATGTAAATTGTATACCTCTCAATCCCATATATGTCTAGCCACATAGGTGGAATAAAGCGCAAGCACAAATAAGTCAGAAGGTCCCCCTCCAAAGACCTGAGGGACCTGTGGTGCTGCCGGTGTCGCCTTTGCCGCCGGTGCCTCTGGTGCCACCGATATCTCGGATGGCACAAGTACCTTAGATACTGGGGGGTGTAGCATCAGGTCTCACCTCAGATGGCCATGCCTGTGAGGCATATGAGGATCCCGTCTCAAAAATTCGTTGTGGTGCGGATGGTGAGGATGTGCGTCTACGGAAGGAAGAAGGCGCTGATGGATGGATTGGAGACTCTCATCTGCTACGGGAGGAAGAAGTAGTAGGGGTAGAATCAGAACCAGCAGAACGTCCATCCTACATAGTCGGTCCGAATGTCGATGGAGCCTGTGTGGCCTGACTCCTCTCTCTCCGCACAAAAGCATGTTGTGCAACCCGACCATGCCTCAAACGTGACGGTCTCTCAAACATATCTCATGTACAAGTAAGAACGAAACATTAGCATATGGATTACAGAGGAAAAAAACAATGCAGCAAGAAACCGGAAATAAACCTCCGGTTTTGTTCTTGCCCAGAAATCGGAAATAAACCTCTGGTTTCTTCTACGATACAGAGTAGCGTGACAACCAACCCCAAAACCCCAAATGCGTCCAAAAAAACGGATTGTCGTCAAAAACATTTTACCAATAGTGTTCTAATGACTCCTAATCATATAAATTCAATAAAAATTACATAAACTCTAAAAATTTCTTAAAACACTTACTTGATTGATTGTAGATGGTTGTTGCTTGCTTGATTCTGTTAATTGTTGGCTTTATCCAATGCTTGATGGTTGGTGTTGATTGTTTGAGAAAAAAATTTGGATTTGAGAGAAAGGGTAGAAAAGTGGGATTGAGAGAGTTTTGCTTGAGTTTTTAAAAATATTTGCTGTTATGGGGAGGGGAAAGGTTCTGGCGCCCTTTAAGTGCATCAAAGAATCGAAAATTTACTTACGGTTTGAAATCGAAGGTATACTTCCAATTTACACACCATTTTCAAAGAGATTTACATGATATAGAATGTGAACGAGAAATATATTTCTGGTTTATAGGGACAATAGTAAAATTTCACGCTAGAAGAGTATGGTCGGTTAAGAAATTTACCAAAAATTTTAGTAATGGTTTTATAAGACAAAAGCAAACGTGATGCACATGATTAAAATTGAATTGTTATTCAAAACAGTAAAGTGCGTTTGACGTGATGTTTGTTTTTGTTTTATCATCACGGTTTTACCTTTATGTTATGGTTTTGACTCAAGAATTTTCTCGCCGTATATTAATGGAGCTATCACGTGAATAGCAAATTAAGTGAATAATAATAATAATAATAATAATAATAATAATAATAATAATAATAATAATAATAATAATAATAATAATAATAATAATAATAATAATAATAATAATAATAATAATAATAATAATAATAATAATAATAATAATAATAATAATAATAATAATAATAATAATAATAATAATAATAATAATAATAATAATAATAATAATAATAATAATAATAATAATAATAATAATAATAATAATAATAATAATAATAATAATAATAATAATAATAATAATAATAATAATAATAATAATAATAATAATAATAATAATAATAATAATAATAATAATAATAATAATAATAATAATAATAATAATAATAATAATAATAATAATAATAATAATAATAATAATAATAATAATAATAATAATAATAATAATAATAATAATAATAATAATAATAATAATAATAATAATAATAATAATAATAATAATAATAATAATAATAATAATAATAATAATAATAATAATAATAATAATAATAATAATAATAATAATAATAATAATAATAATAATAATAATAATAATAATAATAATAATAATAATAATAATAATAATAATAATAATAATAATAATAATAATAATAATAATAATAATAATAATAATAATAATAATAATAATAATAATAATAATAATAATAATAATAATAATAATAATAATAATAATAATAATAATAATAATAATAATAATAATAATAATAATAATAATAATAATAATAATAATAATAATAATAATAATAATAATAATAATAATAATAATAATAATAATAATAATAATAATAATAATAATAATAATAATAATAATAATAATAATAATAATAATAATAATAATAATAATAATAATAATAATAATAATAATAATAATAATAATAATAATAATAATAATAATAATAATAATAATAATAATAATAATAATAATAATAATAATAATAATAATAATAATAATAATAATAATAATAATAATAATAATAATAATAATAATAATAATAATAATAATAATAATAATAATAATAATAATAATAATAATAATAATAATAATAATAATAATAATAATAATAATAATAATAATAATAATAATAATAATAATAATAATAATAATAACAACAACATTAATAATAATAATAATAATAATAATAATAATAACAATAATAATAATAATAATAATAATAATAATAATAATAATAATAATAATAATAATAACAATATTAATAATAATAATAATAATAATAATAATAATAATAATAATAATAATAATAATAATAATTATTATTATATAATAATAACCTGTTTATTATTTAAAATTAAGTATTGAAAATATATTTTTATATAATTTGGATATCGATGTTCACTATGTTTCAGAATCAGATATTTGTATGGTGAAACAACAATATTTGGATTATTCATAAGTGATACAAAATTATCGTTCAAATTTATATATGATATAAATATTTCTAATGTAAAATTTGTGTATTTGATACGCCGTGTTGTTTCGTACATTCAAATAGTGAAATGATTGCTATACATATGAATGATCAATGTTCATTCGGCTTTAGAATTCGACATTTGTATGGTGAAACAATGACATTCAATCAGTCATTTTGAATAATTATTCATTATGTTTTTATGGTATGAACGCGTTTGTATTAGGGTTTGTCACGATACAAGAGTTGTGCTTTTAGGGTTCACAAAAGCGTCAAGTATTAATGTGTCAACATTTATAAAATATTAATCTATTATTATTTATTATTTTTATTATTATTTATTATTAAGTAAATTGGTATACGATTATGAACTTAGATTTTGACATTTTATTTTAATTAAATTAGACTTGTGTGTCGTGATTTATTTTATACAACCTACGTGTCGTGGTTTATTGTAATTAAATATGACATGCGTGTCGTGCCATTTAATTATTATTTTATTTATTTAAATATTATAAATGTTCAAGTTCAAGAGTTGAAGAGAAGACAACGCCAAACGATGACGCTGTTAGAGAGGCTTGAAAAGCTTGCTCGTGGGTCAAAGAATTATAATAAAGTAGTTTATTTAATTCTTGCATTTTAGGTGATTATAATCATATTGTCAATTTTTTATTTTATGTATGTGATGCATGAAATGTATGTTTATATGTACGTGTATAAGATACACAAATATATGAGTGTATGAGATACACAAATCTACAAGATCAAACATAAGAAAAACCCTTCAATTAAATATTAAGTTAATTGCTTTCCAAAATTTAGCACTCATCAAGACTAGTATCAAATAATATAGGTTTCGCCTAATGCGAGGTGCATGTTTTATATTAGTAAGGTGCGATGGAATAACTGCAATATTCAACAGTTAAATTTTTGGGTTTGACTTAACTAAACTAATTATAATATGATTATATATGTTTAAAAGAAAGAGTTGAGAATAATCCATATGATGGATTAGAATAAGGAGTTATTCACTCAACTAATAAAATTTGAGAGTTGTATTAGATACAATTGGAAAGAGTTCCTACCTAAATAATAGATTTTGTGCAATCCACCTACGCAGACTTAGAACAAAGTGAAATATGGATCTCGGCCCACTAGAAAATATTCCAATGAAATTTTTCCGAATCAAATGTCGACGGTCATTTGGTTTGAGTAAAAATAGTAGGAGCATTTTAATAAAAGTCCTTACTAAAATAATTTAATTTGATACAATATTTTTACACATTTTGCATTTAGAATTTATTTTGCATTTTATTTATATTTTAGTATGAAATGTCCATATGAAGGATGTAAGGATCAGGAAGGAGTTTCTGAGATGGTGCATAAATTGAGAATTGTTCTCAAGTTCGAGAAAAATTGTATGTTCTCAAGCAACAATTCCTAAAAGCTGAATATAACTAGATTCGAAGAACGATACTTATGAGAAGGATTAAATCGAATGTCTAGTTATAACATATCTCATTATTGTAGTCGTCACGAAAATGATATGATCATTAACCTTAAGTATTTTCTTTAAAATAAGAAATACAATATATGAGAAATATAAAATTTTCCAAGGTCTTTTCTATACGAGTTAGAAATCCAAATGGATCTAAAATAGTTTTGAGATTTAAAATTTGGATTTCTTGTAGACCAAATAGTTGGTCAGAGGCTCTATTTGAGATGGTCTCAAGTATGTATATTAGATTCACTATGAATGAATTTTAAATATATCTACCACATCTTGTTGAAAAGAAAAGAAAGTAGTTTGTGATGCTAAATAGATGAATTATAAAAGGAATGACATTCAATTTTATATTCATTAGAAATTTTTTGGCATAAAAACATGGTTCTAAAGGAAGACTGTAACTTCAAGTGTTGAAAGAAGAATTCCGTTAATGGTTATTGAAAAAGTCAAAGTAGAAGAAGGAAGTAAGACTTATTCTTCATACAATTTGTTATAGAAAATCAAATTGTCTACTTCTACATCATGGGTATGTGATACTAGATGTTGATATCACATTTATATGAATGTGAATAATCTTTTAATAAGTAGGACATTAATTATATTTGAGTCCGCTTATGTCTAGAATGGAACAATGTGTTTCATTGACTATAAGAGATTATGATTAGACTTCAATTAGAGCTTGAAATGAAACCAAATAATTGTTATTAAGTTTAATTTAGTAAAATAAAAATTAATTCTAAGTCTTATATTGACAAGATAAGGAATGCATGTTTTAGTAATATGACAAATGTTGTCATGATTATCCAAACTATGTTTTCAATACTAAATCAAGTAGTAGATTTGAGTTCTACGGTCTTGATAAGCTCATCTATAATAAATGCTGGATGAATCAAATAAGATTTGAACCTTAAATAATTGACACGAGTTATAATTATTTTGAGAAGAATTCAAACGTAAATTAGAAGGAAACAACTCGAAAAGGTATTGAAATCATACGAATTGTTCGTTATGGTAAATAACTATATAAAGAATATAATGACCATTTACGTCGTATCATGTTTTACATTGATAGATTAAAGATAGTTCGGTTATATCTTTGTGACTCTTTTATAAATTATTTTACATACAATTATTCTTATCCATAACCAAGTCCATTTAAAGTAGTCGTAGAGACACCATATTTGATATGGAGGTAAGAGTACCTAGTTCCTAGTTTGTCTTTATGATCATCTGAGTTTTAAGGTTTATTAAGTAAACTTTATCACAATCTAGATGAATATGTATTTATGTATGTAGCCTAATGGAAATAAGGGAAATATATTCTATAACACATAATAGGACAAAATTGTTTTGTTACTAGAAAACGAGTCTTCCATTAGAGATAATATGCATCTAAAGGAGCCAGTGGGAGTGATATAGAACTTTAAGAAATTTAAGAACCATAAAATGTATATCTTTATGAGAATGGAATATGAATCAATTCAACAAGGGAGTTGTTGTAGGACAATTGGTTCGTGTGCCACAAGATTCTAAAAATGTATGTAAGTTGCCTATATCCATTTATGGATTAAGGAAAACTTCTTGGAATTAAATTCTTTTATTAATGAAGTTTTGTGAAAACATGGATTAATAAATGTCAACTTTAAATCATGTGCACACAAGAAGGTTAGTGAGAGTACTTGCATTAATCTAGTATAGTATGTAAGCGATATATTGATCATCAAAACAAATTCCCTACAACGCCAATGTAGGACATGGTTAAGGAAATAGTTTTGATGAAATGCTTAGGAGATATTTCCTAAAAGGTTAGGAATCAGAATCTATAGACATAGATGGATGATGAATCTCAAGCCTAAAACAAGTACATATTCTGACAAAGTATTGAGATACCTAATATGCATAAATATCACATTAAGATTATTGCATATATGGCAAAAAAAATTCTAATGGACAATGTCTTATCTCATTGGACGAGGAAAATGACACCATAATATATACCACACTAGATGCACAATATGCTATGAGTATAAACAATAAGTACCAAAATAATTAAAGTATTAATCACTAGATCCCTATCAAGAAGGTCTATGAGTATCTTAAAGGGACCCGATGTTCCTTTTCTTGAAAGTAGATAAGAATAATACTTGTAAAGGAGTTACAATGATGTTATTCCAAAATTTATGAACTATATATTCATATCACAATATAAATTAAATATTATGCTTGGATGAAAATTGTATAAGTTGAAAAGAGTTTCAAACAATTGTCGTCTCTAGTACAAAGATCAAATATATGATTTAGATCGCTTTGATAATTCTTGGGAAGAAAGTTGTGTTTCTTGTATTGCACATCCTATTCATCTCATTCACGATGATAATGGGTTAATCTTGCAAGTTCATAATACTAGATCTTATAGCGATCCATTAATATATATTTTGATACTTCAATTTATTTCGAAAAAAGATCTAAAGTTAAAATTGGAAGAGGTGCATATTACCAACAGAGGAAAAATTTCCTCATACCCTGATAAAGTATCATGCTTAGATGATGCTTGATGCACAAAATAAGCAATTAGATGTTAAATTAATATCTGATTGGATCTAGTGCTAGTGGGAGATTGTTGGAGTAAGCCCTAATAGCCAATCAATATTGGCTTAATATGCTTTTGTATCATTACCTTGACACACACACATACACACACACACACACACACACACACACACACACACACACACACACACACACACACACACACACACACACACACACACACACACACACACACATATATATATATATATATAGGGTCGGTCCTGACTATTTAGAGGCCCAGAGCTAATAATAAAAATGGGCCCCTAATAAATAATATAATATTAAAAATAATCATATATTTAAATTGTAAACAACATTAAAAACATAAAAATGTCATATTCTAATCAATATTATCAAAATACCATCTAGCTACTTAAAAAATATTTCCCTTATTTTTGGAAGAAAATTCTTCAATAAAAAAGAAGAAATTCTATAATAAATGTTTTGGACCGCCCGAACGCCTATCGGGCAGGTCACTCCATCTCGAAGTGCAACGATTCCTTGAGATCTAGAAGCACACTGGAGACTTCCACCTGCCAGTTTCATCATCCACGCGACATCCTCTGCTCAACACATGTCGAGCAAAACTGTTGTTTATCCCACTAAGGACTATGCATGTTATGCCTCATATGATCGACGTAACGGGTAGTTACGGGCATCATCACCCGATTTGACCTAGTCAGCTCAGACAACTATATTCGCGGATCCGCATATCCCGTCCCAAATATAGAAACCAATGAGATTCCTCCCAAGATCATTATATAAACCCTCATATCCTTGAGGGAAATGTATCACTTTCTTACACTAAGCATCCTAATATTCATTATTCTTTCCTTTTAAACATTTTCTTACTTTAGCATCGGAGTGCCTTGCAGGTACACCACCCTCTCCTCAATATCAACTTCCTCGAAGGATCTTCAACCGTTCCGACCGCCTCCTTTTCTGATCACTTGTTCAGATCAATGGCGACATCTTCCCCGTCTTCATTCATCATCCTGATTTCAGAAGATCAAAGATTATCCCAAACTCCCAATGAGATGGCTGATAACAATGATCACTCATTTCCGGCAAGAACGTTCTTTCACCTATTCGAAAGACGGATAGGAATGATACCTCTTCTCATCTCGAGGACCCTATTGATCACAGGGATGACATGACCGCCTCCCCCAATTCCGATGATGCTGGCGACCAAGATTCCCTCTTGGATAACCAGAAATCCAAGAACTAAGTTGACGATCTCGCCATACTCAACCCTCGGCACCACTGCCGACCAACACAGACCCAACATTAACTACTATTTTGTCTGCCCTTAATAAGACTAACAGTCACCTCCTCCAGCAAGGTCAACGTATCGAGGATCTAGAAAAGAACCGTGCATCATCTCCACCCCAGAGACCTAAACTGGCCAGTTCCCGCAGCCCCTCGCCAAGAAGACCTGCTTGAAATTAAGATCTCCCTGATCGATCTTTCCTGAATAAGAGAGGACACACCTCTCCTTAAAAAAATCGGGGATCTCCTTCGCACAAGAAGATAAAGAACGAACCACATCGCCCCCGCGATCATTCTCCGTCTCCCAAACTAAGGCAGGAGAGAGAGATCTCCCCCCATCACAGAAGAAACAATCATTTTGTCTCCTTCTGTCCCGACCGGAGCGATAAAGACGAGAACCACAAACCTTTATGTCCTACTATCAAGGATATTCCTATCCCATCTGGTCTAGAGAAGCCTCCCATGCTCGGAAAGTATGATGACACCACTGACCCCGACAAACATATCGAGAACATTGATGCCTTGCTCGATTATCGAAGAGTTCGAGGAGCCATAAAATGTCGCGTGTTCCCAACGACCCTGAGGAATGGGGCCATGGTCTGGTATAAAATCTTGCCCGATGGTTCGGTCACCTCCTGGAAGCATCTGGGGAGACTATTCTCCAGACATTTCACTGCCTCCCGACGCCACCCAAAGTCAGAGACATCCATGGAAGCCATCATTCAGGGTAAAGAGGAATCTCTCCGAGCATACATCGAGAGGTTCAATCAAGAAACCATCCAAGTCTCAACGATAGATAATATGAAAAAATATCTCCTCGAAAGAGGACTACGCCCTCACAGCGACTTCGCGAAGGCTGTAGGAATTGAAACTCCCTCAATATTGCATGCCTTCCTCCTGAAATCCCAAGCATACATCCAATATGAGGAAAAGGAAGCCGCTAATTATGCTCGTGATACTGACATAGGGAAAAAGTTGAGTTTAAAAAGCGAAGACGCCTGACATTTCCTCGAGGGGGAGAGAGGAAGTAGGAGGATAGACCCCGCAACTCCAGGGATCACAAGGGACCGGTTGGTCAATTCAGCGACTATACCCCCTAACCACCTCTCGGAAACGAATCTTGACTGACTGTGAAAACTCTGAGTTCAAACAAAGTGGGGTATGTTTCCCCTGACAGACCCCGACAAAGTCGGGGATAGATAAAAGCAAATATTATGGATTTCACAGGAGTCACGGGAACGTGACAGACGACAACATCCACTTGAAGGATGCAATTGAGATCTAAATTAGAGACAGGCATCTCAAACAATACAAGAAGAAAGAATCTGCGAAAGAAGAACCCCCATTGTCTAGCAAAGTCGAGGAAGAAAAACGTGTCGAGGAGTCTTTCATGCCTGTAGCCATGAGTATATCTAGGCCGGAAGACTTCTACTTTCCCGAGCTCGATACCACTCTGGCGTACTTCACCGCCAACATCCCATGGGAATCCTTCCCAACGACCATGGTAATCTACGGTGGAGGGTTCACCAAGAACTCCATCGGATCAATTAAAAGAAGTTTTGACGATCTCATCAAAACAAGTTCAGATCTGGGCGATATCCTCAATAAAATTCAATGCAAGTCACAACCACTAGCCTTTTACAAAGAGGAGCTACCCAGCGGCGCCCTCAATGCAAATATTCCCTTACTCGTGCATGCTCGAATGGCTAACTTCGACATTAGGTGCATATTGGTCGACCAAGGGAGTTCGTAGGATATCATGTACACTCAGTTCTTCTGCATATTACAGCTCAACGAGACCCACCTGACTCCTTACATCGGCCCAGATCTACAGAGATTCAACAACTCTACAAAAAACCAGTGGATATGTTGAATTGATCATAACCTTCGACACTGGAGAGACTGGTAGGTCGATCAAAACACAGTTCTTGGTCGTTGATTGCCCATCCTGTATTAGTGCATTTTCAGTCGTCCCACTTTCGTCGAGCTAATTGCACTACCATCCATGGTACACCTGAAGATGAAATACTACACGGAAAGCGGGAAAGTAGCGACTTTGCACAGAGACATTCAAGCCGCCCGAAGATGCTTCGAAGCATTCACAAAGGGCATGAACTCCATCAATCTCCAACCACTTGTCAAAGGTAAAGCCATCCTCCCAAAAAGCTCTCATAAACAAGAATCCCTCCCTCGAGTTGATGCCATCGACCTCGACAGCCGCTTGGAGCCCGAAGACATGGCAAAGAGAAGAAGGAAAGGTTAAGCTCTGATGATCGAGGAGGACGCACCCACTTCCAGTAGTTCGGAAGGACCCTCAAAGCAGCACATGCGACCTATAACACCCTAAAAATTTGAAAGTATTATTACTACTATTGTTATTCCTAAATAATTTACACGTGTTTTTATTGATAGTATATATTAAATAAATAATTAATTAATTTTTTTGAGTGAATTTATGAAAAATAACTTTAAATATAAATCATAAGACTTCTTAGTATATTATGATGAAAATTTGAATTAAAAATTCTTCCGAAATTTTAGACCGTAAATTTCTCAGCTGTACAAATTTATAATATTTATATTTATATTTGAAAATCACAAAAAAATATCGATATCATGTATAATAATTAATTATTATTTTAATAAATATTAAAATCAGTATAATACTAATAATAGTAAAGAATAGTTAGAGGATAAGAATTACAGATTGATAAGCTGTCATAAGGGTACGTGAACATTTTTTTTACCAAGTGATATAAAGTTTCATTTACTGTACATATGAGCATGTTGTCAAAATTTGCACCAAGTAAGATCACACCACCCGTCTATAAATAGCAAATGCATGTTTAAATTACCACGCGCAAAAAATTGAACAAAGTCTAAGTCTAAGTAGTAGCAGCAAGTGAAGTACTTACTGAGGTAAAGAAATTACTTCTTTTCATTCTTGTATAAAATAATATATATATATATATATATATATATATATATATATATATATATATATATATATCATGTCGTACGTAGTTATGTTTCTTCAATTAATATATTAGTTTTTATTTAAATAATAAAATAAAATAAATATTAATTATGGATTACTTTAATTCATATTCTGTATAATAAATTAAGTTGTTAATATAGGTTCTTAGTTTTGTTAAATATAAATAGTATATTTATAATTTTTTTTATAGGTATGATATTTATCTTAGAAAATTAAAATTGTATCTATTTATTTATTTCAAAAATACGTATAATGTGAAATTAGTATGTATGTGTATAAATATAATTTAAAAATAACTAACTCATTAGTTAATTCTATTATTTTGTCCTTTAAATTTAATACTTGTTGGAATTTTTAATATTTAAGATGAGTAGTTGAAATGTAGTTATGTTGTTGAGTAAATAGGTATCGGGGAAGTGATTACTCAAGTAAATTGAAAAGCTCAAAGGTAAGGGAATTTACTAATAATAAGTTTCAATGAACACAAGAAACATGATAATTGTATATATAGTATTAGTTATGATTAGGAACTCATGATATTGACAATTTTAGATTTTATATCAAATATGTGTTTTGAAGTGGATTTTAATGGTTTTGGTGATGTGGTTATTGATTGTGGTAAATAAAGTGAAGAAATGTATAAAGAATTTACTAACCACAAAACAGGTTGTTTCTTATAATACAATGAAGTATATAATACTAAGGATAGGTTCGGTTGGGTAGACTACAAACCTTTTGGGGGTCACATGTGTTTTGAACTCCTACCAATAGTCAGTGATAGCCAATCTGACAGGAGGAAATCATAATACTCGACACAGTGATAACTGACTGTACAGGACTATCAAAAATAAGGTGTAGCACTCGAGCCAGAATGGTTGGAGTAGAAGTTGAATATCTACTCATTGCAAAACAATCACGAGTAAATAGCCAATGCATGTTTAGATTACCACGCACAAAAAATTGAACAAAGTCTAAGTCTAAGTAGTAGCAGCAAGTGAAGTACTTACTGAGGTAAAGAAATTACTTCTTTTCATTCTGTTATAAAATTATATATATATATATATATATATATATATATATATATATATATATAAGTATGACACTATAGATACATATACACTTATATAATTATTTGGAAATAAGTATGTAAAATATGATTTCTATTCATTTGAGAAATATTTTTCTTAAAAAAAATGTTAGAACTAAGTGATTTAATAAATGTTATACCAACTTTTGAATTTTTAGAATTATCATTACAAAAGTTTTAAGTATTAATTAGTTATTGTATGGTATATAATGACCTATTTTTGCATATATCATGCCGTACGTAGTTATGTTTCTTCAATTAATATATTAGTTTTTATTTAAATAATAAAATAAAATAAATATTAATTATGGATTACTTTAATTCATATTCTGTATAATAAATTAAGTTGTTAATATAGGTTCTTAGTTTTGTTAAATATAAATAGTATATTTATAATTTTTTTTTATAGGTATGATGTTTATCTTAGAAAATTAAAATTATATTTATTTATTTATTTCAAAAATACGTATAATGTGAAATTAGTATGTATGTGTATAAATATAATTTAAAAATAACTAACTCATTAGTTAATTCTATTATTTTGTCTTTTAAATTTAATACTTGTTAGAATTTTTAATATTTAACATGAGTAGTTGAAATGTAGTTATGTTGTTGAGTAAATAGGTATCGGGGAAGTGATTACTCAAGTAAATTGAAAAGCTCAAAGGTAAGGGGATTTACTAATAATAAGTTTCAATGAACACACGAAACATGATAATTGTATATATAGTATTAGTTATGATTAGGAACTCATGATATTGACAATTTTAGATTTTATATCAAATATGTGTTTTGAAGTGGATTTTAATGGTGTTGGTGATGTGGTTATTGATTGTGGTAAATAAAGTGAAGAAATGTATAAAGAATTTACTAACCACAAAACAAGTTGTTTCTTATAATACAATGAAGTATATAAGACTAAGGATAGGTTCGGTTGGGTCGACTACAAAGCTTTTGGGGGTCACATGTGTTTTGAACTCCAACCAATAGTCAGTGATAGCCAATTTGACAGGAGGAAATCATAATACTCGACACAGTGATACCTGACTGTACATGACTATCAAAAATAAGGTGTAGCACTCAATCCAGAATGGTTGGACTAGAAGTTGAATATCTACTCATTGCAAAACAATCATGATATGGCAGTTGAAACGGCCTTACACTCATGTTGAAATAGATGTCTCCATGGAGTAGGGTCAAACTACATGATTAAAAATTTACACTATACTACCAATAAAAATATGGATTTTTATTTTAGCATGACTAAAATTTGTCTTGTGATTGTTGACAGGATATTCTATATTCTTAATGGATGAATGCTTTTATGATTAAATGATTCTACGTGACTACTTTATTTTGTTTATATTATGTGAAATTTAATTAATTAATATATGATGTTCTATTTAGCAAAATATTGCATATAATTGTATAATATTATTTGTAACCTTGTGTACGAGTATTTCATCCCTTACATTACAGATGATGATGGGGGAGTCGTTCGATCATTCGGGTACACGGAAAATTGAGTGTCTCGAGGTACAGGGGGATGTAGTTTGGGAAATTGATAGGAACGCCCAAACTTTAAAGTTTACAGGACATGTAAGAACTACCGAAGGAATAAGAGGACTAGCTGTTTCCTCCATTACACATCAGATCACTTTAGAATTGGTACTGCCAATGGAAAGGATGATTAGAGCACTCACATTAGATAGTGTTGGGGAGAATTCTACCTCTTCCAGACATAGGGGACCTAGGCCTCGCAACCGTCCTTCTCCACGTGTTAGAGTTCATGGTCCACATGTTCCACAATATGATAACGCTAGTGCAGGTGAAAAGGATTTGCAAGGAATGGTCGTGTTGAATCATAGGAAGATCCTTCCGAATACTTAGGAGATAATGGTGTCAATGGGGATTTCTCCAATGGACACTAATGGCATGTTGATGGGTGACTCTTAGTGGTGGAAAGTTTAGGAACCATTTTGGGATAACTTGTAGACTAGATAAGTCTACGTTCCTAGACTTTTATTTTAATAGTACTAACTTTGAATGATGTGAATATAACTAGACTAAGGTGTTGTCTTACAGGTGATATAAGAATAATTATCTAGTTTTGGTGCTTGTATAATATGTAAGCCTGTAGGCAAAATAATTAGTATTGATGTGTATTGTAATATAATGTATAATATATGTGTGTATTTGCTTGACTTTAACTTTTAAATTAGCTTCAAATAGTTTTAAAAAGGTTTTAATGAAACTAAGAATTTTAATGTATTTTTAAAATAACTATTTAAGATATAATAATATATAAGAAATTTTTGGGGTGTTACATTAAATGGTATCAGAGCACGATTTGATCTTCCAGAATAACTTTGGGTTTAGGGTCTATTATGTTTTGTTGTGTGAACACTCTATTAGTTCTTTAATTTCTATTAGAATTTGATTGGTGTTGCCTTTTAGGAATCAAATGGATCATAGAAATACACGTATAAACACTGAGGATGTCGAAAGTAACAACGATGGTGCTGGAAATAACATAGATAGGGTTATCCAAGTAATGGCTGACATGGCAGTTTCGATTGCACAACAAACTGTTGCGAAAAATCAGAGAGATCTTCGAAAACAACAGAGGGATGAACAAGCAGCTGAATCAAAAGGGTTAGTGGACTTTAGACGTCATGATCCTCCAGAATTTCATGGAGATGCGAAGCCAGAAAAATCTGACTTGTGGCTTCAAGAAATCGAGAAAATTTTTAATGTACTGAAGTGTCCAGATGGGGTAAAAGTAAATTATGCATCCTATTTGTTGCTCGGAGATGCAGATTATTGGTGGAAAGGAGACAAACAAATAGTTGAAGCTAACAATCAGGAAGTTACCTGGGAGGTATTTCGTACTAAATTTTTAGATAAGTATTTTCCCAGAAGTTCTAGGACTGCAAAAGAGCAAGAATTTCTTACCCTGAAATAAGGTGGAATGACGATTGGAGAGTATGCGGCTAAACTTGAGTCATTGGCGAAATATTTTCATCTTTTTCAGGAGCAGGTTGACGAGGATTGGTTATGTGAAAGATTTGAGGGTGGATTAAGACACAACATCAAGGAATCTGTCTTGCCTTTGGAGATTCGTCAATTCCAACCTCTGGTGGAAAAATGTAGGAAAATAGAAGTGATGAAGGAAGGTGAAATCAACCGAGGAAATGCTGGGGGACCATCTAGGTGTAAGTATCCAACTTCGGGATGGAGTCAAAAAGGAAAAAAATTATACAAAAAACCGCATTCCTGACCTTTGGGAGATTATCAGAATCAATGACCATATCGTCCAGTTGCATCTCTTATTGGAAATGGGTCAGATAGGAATCAAAATCAAGAACCTATTCGAAAGTGCTTCAAATGTGGGAAACAAGGCCATTTGGCTAACACTTGTCTTGTGACAGGAGTGGTGTGTTTCAAATATGGAAAGATAGGACACATGGATAGGGAATGCATGGATGCGAAAGATGAACCAATGATGAGTAATGTGAGAGCTGCGAGGCAAAAGGAGAAAGGAAGGGTTTATACTATAAGTGGCATTGACACTTCACAATCTAAAAATATTATACAAGGTAGATGTGATATGTCTGGTAATCTTTTAACTATATTGTTTGATTGAGGAGAAACTCATTCTCTTATATCTCAGGATCGCGTGAAACAATTAAACTTACCTATTTCTTCATTACCTTTTGATTCAATTATTTCTACTCCTATGTCAAAACCTATAGTTACAAATTCCATTTGTTTGAATTGTCCTATTGTCATCCATGATAGGAAATATATCGTTGACTTGATATGTTTGCCTTTAACATAATTAGATGTAATTTTAGGCATGGATTGGTTATCTTCCAACCATATCCTTTTAGATTGTGAACATAAAACTTTAATTTTCCTGATCCCGAGATTTTTATACTTATATCTGCTGGTTACGCTGCAACTTCTTTAAAAGAAGGAGCTCAATGAGATATGTTAATATCCTCCTTAGAAGTTTCGAGTGAGACAATTTTGAATGAAATTCCAGTAGCGAGAGATTTTCCTGGAGTATTTCCAGAAGATGTTACAGGTTTACCTCCGGTACGCGATATTGAGATTTCAATTGATCTGATCCCAGGATCAGGTCCAATCTCTATCTCACCATATCGGATGTCGCCTACTGAACTAGCCGAGTTAAAAGCGCAACTTGAAGATCTATTGTCAAAACAGTTTATTAGACCAAGTGTTTCACCTTGGGAAGCACTAGTGTTGTTGGTAAAGAAAAAAGATGGAGGCTCAAGACTTTGTGTGGACTATCGCCAATTAAACAAGGTGACAATCAAGAATAAATACCCACTTCCACGCATTGACGACTTGATGGATCAACTTCGCGGGGCTGTTTTCTTCTCGAAAATAGATTTAAGAACAGGATATCACCAAATCAGAGTGAAGAATGAGGATGTTTCCAACACAGTGTTTAGGACACGTTATAGACATTTATGAATATCTTGTAATGCCATTTGGTATGACAAATGCTCCATCAATTTTCATGGACTACATGAATCATATTTTTCATCCATTCCTTGATAAATTTGTCATTGTGTTTATTGATGACATTCTCATTTATTCCAAAACCCCTGAAGAGCATGAGGATCATTTATGACAAGTTTTGCAAATTCTACGTGAAACGAAATTATACGCAAAATTATCAAAATGTGATTTTTGGCTTCAGGAAGTAAAATCTTAGGGCATGTGATTACAAAGGATGGGGTAGTTGTGGATCCTACAAAAATAGAGACTGTACTTTCATGGGAGAGACCAAGAATAGTAACCGAGATTCGTAGTTTTGTTGGTTTGGCTGGATATTATCGAAGATTTATTGAAGGCTTCTCGAAGATAGTGGCACCCTTAACACAACTCACAAGGAAAGATCAACCGTTTGTATGGACTGAGAAGTGTGAGGAAAGCTTTCAAACAATGAAAAAAAATTGACAACATCACCAGTGTTAGTTTTACCACAACCAGATGAACTATATGAAGTATATTGTGATGCTTCCCATCAAGGGTTAGGTTGTGTTCTTATGCAACACAAAAGGGTCGTGGCGTACGCTTCAAGACAATTAAAAACTCATGAGCGCAATTACCCAACACATGACCTAGAGCTTGCGGCCGTTGTATTTGCATTACAGATTTGGAGACATTATTTGTATGGATCTACATTTTAAGTCTTCAGTGACCATAAAAGTCTGAAATATCTTTTCGATCAGAAAGAACTTAACATGAGATAAATACGATGGATAGAATTTCTCAAGGATTATGATTTTACCTTACTATATCATCCAGGGAAAGCAAACGTAGTAGTAGACGTATTAAGTAGAAAGGCGATTCACATTTCTTCCGTGATGGCTAAAGAACTAGAATTGATAGAAAAGTTTCGAGATCTAAGTTTAGCCGTGAAATTTTCGACTGGAAAATTTGTTTAGGAATGATCAAGGTTTTAAATGATTTTATGGAAGATATTCATCATCAACAAGAAGATGATGAATATCTACAAGAGAAAAAGATGCTGATCGGACAAGAAAGAACCACTGAATTCAATTTGGGAACTGATGGACTTCTAAGATGTAATACGAGGGTTTATGTTCCAAATAATTTAGAAATGAGGAAAATATTTTGGATGAAGCACATAAGAGCATGTTGAGTATCCATCAAGGAGCCACAAAAATGTACAAAGATTTGAAGTTAAATTTTTGGTGGCCAGGAATGAAAAGGCAAGTGGCAGAATATGTTGCATCGTGTCTAATGTGTCAAAACGCAAAGGTTGAACACCAAAGGCCAGCTGGTATGCTTCAATCATTAGATATTCCAGAGTGGAAATGAGAGAGTATCTCGATGGATTTTGTTGTGGGATTGCCAAAAACCTGACTTAACTATGAATCCATATGGGTGATTGTAGATAGGCTGACGAAGTCAGCCCATTTCTTACCTGTAAACATAAACTATAAAGTAGAAAAGCTCACTGAGATTTACATTAGGGAAATTATGACACTCCATGGAGTACCTTCGAGCATTGTTTCTGACCGAGACCCCAAATTCACATCTCATCTTTGGAAAGGCTTACATAAGGCCTTGGGAACAAATTTACGGTTAAGCTCTGCTTATCACCCTCAGGAAGATGGACAAATAGAGAGAACAATTCAACCTCTCAAAGATTTTTTGAGGGCATGCGTTTTAGACAATAGGGGAAGTTGGGATGACCTGTTACCATTGATTGAGTTTACGTACAACAATAGCTTCCACTCAAGTATAGGGATGGCACCTTATGAAGCTTTGTACGAGAGAAAATTTCAAACACCATTGTGTTGGTATAAGGATGAAGAAAGTAGTTTACTCGGAACACATATCATACAACAAAAAACTGAGAAAGTAAGAATGATTTGTGAAAGGTTGAGAATATCACAAAGTAGACAAAAAAGTTATTCTGACCAAAGGAGAATACCTCTCGAATTTCAGGAAGGTGAAAACGTATTTTTGAGAGTCACATCAACGACTGGGGTAGGTAGAGATATTAAGGCCAGAAAACTCACTCCAAAATTCATTGGACCCTACCAAATCATTCGTCATATTGATCCAATCGCCTATAAGATTGCTTTACCACCTTTTCTTTCAAAAATCCACAATGTATTACATGTTTCACAACTAAGAAAATATGTTCCCGATCCATCTCATATAATTAAACCCAACGAAGTTCCTTTAAGAGAAAACTTGTCCTACGAGACATCTCCTGTAAGGATTGAAGATAGTAGAGTCAAACAACTAATAGGAAAACAAATTTGCTAGGTTAAACTTGTACGAGAACAAGCAACGGGAGATTCAACATGGGAATTAGAAGATAATACGTGACTACAATATCCAAATTTATTTTAAAGGTACACAATTTCGAGGACAAAATTTTTTTTAGTAGGGTAGTAATATAACACCCAAAAAATTTTAAAATATTATTACTACTATCGTTATTCCTAAATAATTTACACGTGTTTTTATTAATAGTATATATTAAAAAATTAATTTATTTTCTTGAGTGAGTTTATGAAAAGTAACTTTAAATATAAATCATAAGACTTCTTAGTATATTATGACGAAAATTTGAACTAAAAATTCTTCCAAAATTTTAGACCGTAAATTTCTCAGCTGTACAAATTTATAATATTTATATTTCTATTTAAAAATCACAAAACAAATATAGATAGCATGTATAATAATTAATTATTATTTTAATAAATATTAAAATCAGTATAATACTAATAATAGTAAAGAATAGTTAGAGGATAAAAATTACATGTTGATAAGCTGTCATAAGGGTACGCGTATATTTTTTTTACCAAGTGATATAAAGTTTCCTTTACAGTACATATGGGCATGTTGTCAAAATTTGCACCAAGTAAGATCACATCACTCATCTATAAATAGCCAATGCATGTTTAGATTACCACTCATAAAAAATTGAACAAAGTCTAAGTCTAAGTAGTAGCAGCAAGTGAAGTACATACTGAGGTAAAGAAATTACTTCTTTTCATTCTGGTATAAAATATATATATATATATATATATATATATATATATATATATATATATATATATATATATATATAAAAGTATGACACTATAGATACATATACACTTATATAATTATTTGGAAATAAGTATGTAACATATGATTTCTATTCATTTTCTTTTGAGAAATATTTTTCTTAAAAAAAATGTTAGAACTAAGTGATGTAATAAATGCTATACGAACTTTTGAATTTTTAGAATTATCATTACAAAAGTTTTCATTATTAATTAGTTATTGTATGATATATAATGAGCTATTTTTGTATATATCATGTTGTACGTAGTTATGTTTCTTCAATTAATATAGGTTCTTGGTTTTATTAAATATAAACAGTATATGTTATAATATATTTTTTATAGATATGATATTTATCTTAGAAAATTAAAATTATATTTATTTATTTATTTCAAAAATAAGTATAATGTGAAATTAGTATGTACGTGTATAAAAATAATTTAAAAATACCTAACTCATTAGTATGTTGTTGAGTAAATAGGAATCGGGAAAGTGATTACTCAAGTAAATTGAAAATCCCAAAGGTAAGGGGATTTACTAATAATAAGTTTCAATGAAAACAAGAAACATGATAATTGTATATATAGTATTAGTTATGATTAAGAACTCATGATATTGACAATTTTAGATTTTATATCAAATATGTGTTTTGAACTGGATATTAATGGTGTTGGTGATGTGGTTATTGATTGTGGTAAATAAAGTGAAGAAATGTATAAAGAATTTACTAACCACTTAATTTAAGAGCAAAACAGGTTGTTTCTTATAATACGATGAAGTATATAAGACTGAGGATAGGTTCGGTTGGATCGACTACAGATCTTCTGGGGGTCACATGTGTTTTGAACTCCTACCAATAGTCAGTGATAGCCACTCTGGCCAGAGGAAATCATAATACCTGACACAATGATACTTGAATGTACAGGACTATCAAAAATAAGGTGTAGCGCTCAGGCCAGAATGGTTGGAGTAGAAGTTGAATATCTACTCATTGCAATAGATGTCTCCATGGAGTAGGGTCAAACTAGATGATTAAACATTTACACTATACTACCAATAAAATTACTTATTTTTATTTTATCATGACTAAAAATTTTCTTGTGATCGTTGACAAGATATTCTATATTCTTAATGGATGAATGCTTTTGTGATTAAATGATTCTACGTGACTACTTTATTTTGTTTATATATGTGTGTAACACGGTGAACTGACTTTGTAGGTTTTTGTATCGCAAATGTGCGGATAGCAAGAGTCGCCACCGACTTTTATTTTTTATCCAATTAAGGGAAGGTAAAAGTACAGAAAAATACCTTCGTTAGATTCTGAGTAAGGGAGAAGGTTATGAAAAGGGAAGGTATTAGCACCCCTTTCCATCCGTAGTTATCTACGGGCTCTTAGTTGCTCTAGATCCCTTTAAAAATTGTGCTTTCTGTGTGTTTGACAAAAAATGTTTTAGAAAAGGCATTTCGCTTTGACTTTGTAATGATTCATGTAGGAATGTATACAAAGTGTTTGGAAATGTTTCGTTTTTGAAAAGATTTTGAACTTTGACAAAAGTGTGAGGTGTGAAAAGCATTTTTGATGGAGCAAGCAACTAAAAGACTTATTTACCCACTCAGAATCGGTCGTTTTCATACTTTTACGTTCCTTTTAGAATAGCGCTAGCCTTACCATTAGTTAGTAGGTAGCTCCATTCGTTGGATGTAAGCGGGACATTCGAAGGGACATCGGATGGTCATTGAAGGCAACTTGTAGGAAGTATCCTAGCACATTCGAAGGGACTATCATCATTTTTCGTAGGCGACAATCGAGGGTCAAGATCATGTATTCGGAGGCGACATCGTGGGTCTATGATCTTTGTATCGAAGGGACTATGATGATTTGTTTTGAAGGCAACGGTGCTAGGATACCTCTACATTCGAGGGACATGACCATTTGAATTCGCGAAGGCAACGAGAGAGAATTACCCTAAGGGGTGCATGTGTGAAAGAAGTGTGTTGAATTCAAGTATTTTATCTTGCAAATTAGTGGGCTAAATTCATTATTATCTTGCCATACACGCCTAGTTACTAGCAATTGATAGAGTGCGGAAAGTAAAATGCGGAATGTAAAAATGCGGAAAGTAAATGTCCTACGCTATTACAAGGCTTTGGGCCAGATACATAATTTAAAATGCGGAAAATAAAATCCTAAGTTAAACTATTACATCCCGTATACAGTTACATTATTTTAAAAGGTAAACATGAAAACGGTAAAGAAACGTCTGAATTGGAAGAACCTGTGAAACGATAAGAGAAAATCGGAAAATATGATGAAATCGAAATAAGAGAAAATGTTAGAAAAAATGCAAATTTTTAATTGGAAAAAATATGACATGCTGGAAATAATATAAATATGCTAAAATAATTTTTTGGGATTTTTTAGATGTATTTTAGTAATTAAAAATGAATTAAATGTGATAAAAATGCAAAATTATAAATAAAAATAAATATGCATGCAAAATTATATTTTTAAATTTATTAAATTAAATAAAGATTTTTGAAAATAAATGTAAAAAGAATAAATATTTTTGATAATTTATTTAATGCATAAATAAAATGTGGAAATTAATTAAAACAATGCAAAATATTAAAATATATGAAAAACATGAAAATATGCAAAGTTGAGAAAAAGAAACAAAACTGGTGCCCATTGGGATCGAACTCAGGACACTTTGGAGTATCTGGGAACAGTCCACGCCTTAACCGCTACGCCACGTTGCATCTGATGTTTGAAAACGGATTGAGTGGAAGAAAACACGCGTCGCTCTCTGGCTTCCTCCCACTCGCGCCATCCATCGTCTTCAACCTTTTGAATTTTTGAAAGATAGCGTCGGCTTTTGCTCGACGCTACAGGCCCTGGCAAAATCAAAAACACAGCATACATAATATAAAAAACATCCAAGGCCATGGTTCGATTCCTGGAGCATTCCGAACACACTGGTATGGGTCTTATGGTCCAATTTTTCCTGTTTGAGGAAACCCTAATTCGAAACCAGAAAACCTAACAATGGTGTTATGCATTCCCGGCCATGGAAATTCGATTAAAGCACCCAGAAAGTTTGCAAATACATCACTGATCACAAAAACAAACACAAATCCAGTTAATAATGCATGAATGAAGGAATTCGATTTTTGAAAATTTAAGAACAAACCGATTTCAGTTTTCACGATTCTTGATGGTTTTTGGCAAAGTAAAGGTCTGGATCGATTCTGGAGATGTCAAGGAATGTGTTGGACACCTCAAAATCAATTGAAAACGGCTGGAAGTAGGATTGCCAATAGCTTGCTTGTCACGGTTTTTTCAGTTTGGGAATAGGGTTTCTAGAGCAATCTTTTCGTCCTCTTTCGTGTGGTATGCATCAGGTATAAGTACTGGATGGATTTGGGATGATTATTGGCAAGAATCAATCAACATTCAATGTAAATCATTTTTGATTTTTGTACAAAATCAAATTTTCAAAATTTGATTAATTCTCAATCCAATCTTGCCATATTGATCAATTTTCGAAAATTGCTGGCATTTGTGAGTTACTTGAGTCTCAAGGAAAGAATAAAAATCAATCTTTCAATTAATTTTGATTTTATACTTTATTTTTAAATTTAATTTGCATTTAAATGAATAAATTCCAAATTAAATAGAAAAATAAATCAAAAATTCGTGGCATTGGGCTTGGATATTCCTAATTGTATGAGGAATAAGTTTGGATGGAGAAAAAGCAAGCCCATTTGCAAAAAAATTGATTTTTAGAAGTATCTCTCTTTGTGCATTCTTTCAAAATTGCCCAACTTGTGAATGGTGTATCTTGCTCAATTTTCCATATTTTTGAGTTTTCTTGGACTTTTTGGAAAGCTCTAAGAGTCCTCTTACCAACCTTTTTGGTCTCATCTCAATTGGAGTTACCATGCTCAATATATCTTCAAAACAAAAAGTTGACTTTTTGTTGACTTTGAAAATGACCTGTAATGTTTTGGGCCATACCTCTCAAATGAAGCATTTTTTGGACATTCTTGTGAGGCATGAAGTTGTAGAGAATTGAATTTACTTCAAAATGAGCTTTGGTGGAAAAATTTCTGAGAAAGTATGAGAAAGTTATGATCAGCCAAAGTTCAGTTGACTTTTCACCTAGAAACCCTAATTTAGAAAGTTTGACTTTTGAGCAAATCTTGAGTTTTCTTGATGAATCATGATCAACCCTTGATCAAATGATGAATGTAACTTCAAAATGAGGATGTTGACCAAAAATTATGAAGTTTGATGTATGTTGACCACGTTGACTTTTGTCCAATCAACGATTTTCAACCATCCGAGCAATTGTTCGAAACTTGACTTGTGAGGCTTGAAACTTGTCATGGGGAATCTTTGAAGCATATGAGGAGGCATGAAGACCATTGGAGATATTGGAAATTCATCTTGACTTGAGAGATACCAAACCCTAATTTGGGTTGATTGTCTAGGAGAGAGTTTGTCTAATCAACTTTTGAGGAATCCTTGAGTATAGATGTATGAAATCTCTTGAGTAGATGGAGGGCAAATTTTGGGGTATGACAATGTGAAATTGAGTTAATTAATATATGATGTTCTATTTAGCAAAATATTGCATATAATTGTATAATATTATATGTAACCTTGTGCGATCATCACGATGTAAACTTGTGTACGAGTATTTCATCCCTTACATTACAAATGATGACGGAGGAGCCGTTGGACCATTCGGGTAAGCGGAAAATTGAGTGTCTCGAGGTACAGGGGGATGCAGTTTGGGAAATTGATAGGAACGCCCAAACTTTAAAGTTTACAGGACATGTAATAACTACCGAAGGAATAAGAGGACTAACTGTTTCCTCCATTACAAATCACATCACTTTAGAATTGGTATTGCCAATGTAAAGGATGATTAGAGCACTCACATTAGATAGTGTTGGGGAGAATTCTACCTCTTCTAGACATAGGGGACCTAGGCCTCGCAACCGTCCTTCTCCACGTGTTACAATTCATGGTCCACATGTTCCACAATATGATAACGCTGGTGCAGGTGAAAATGGATTTGCAAGGAATGGTCGTGTCGAATCAGAGGAAGATCCTTCCGAATACTTAGGAGATAGTGGTGTCAATGGGGATTTCCCCAATGGACACTAATGGCATGCTGATGGGTGACTCTTAGTAGTGGAAAGTTTAGGAACCATTTTGGGATAACTTGTAGACTAGATATGTCTATGTTCCTAGACTTTTATTTTGATAGTACTAACTTTGAATGATGTGAATATAACTATGACTAAGGTGTTGTCTTGCAGGTGATATAAGAATAATTATCTAGGTTTTGGTGCTTGTATAATATGTAAGCTTGTAGGCAAAATAATTAGTATTAGTGTGTATTGTAATATAATGTATAATATATGTGCGTATTTGCTTGACATTAACTTTTAAGTTAGCTTCAAATAGTTTTAAAAAGATTTTAATGAAACTAAGAATTTTAATGTGTTTTTAAAATAACTATTTAAGATATAATAATATATAAGAAATTTTTGGGGTGGTACACGAGCGATTCTAGATGGAGAATTTGAGCTCGTACCACTCGGCGACGACTCTAACAAAGGAGTCAAGATCGGAGCGGACCTCCCAGAGTTAGCTCGAAACCAGCTCAAAGCATGTTTGATGGACAATGCCGATCTATTTGCTTGGAGTGCGGAAGAAATTCTTGTTCTCGACCCAAAGGTGGCATGTCACCATCTAACCGTTAATCCTACCCTTAAGGCCGTAACACATCGTAGGAGAAAGTGGTCCTCGGAAAAAACTGAGGTTGTTGAGCAAGCCGTTAGGGACCTTCTAGAGGCCAATTTTGTATCAGAAGCCCAATATACTAAGTGGATATCCAACCCTGTAGTTATGAACAAGAATAATGGAAAATGGTGCATGTGCATTGATTACTCTGATCTCAATAAGGTACGTCCAAAGGATGCCTACCTCTTGCCTAACATTGATAAACTCATTGACAATTTTGCAGGTTTTAAATTGCTTTCATTTTTGGACGCCTATTCAGGCTATAACCAAATTCCCATCGCTAAAACGAAAAAAATTTATACGGCCTTCATGACAAAATTGGGAAACTATCACTACAACGTGATACCCTTCGGTATGAAGAACGCCAGTGCGACTTACCAGCGAATGATGAATAAAGTTTTCAAAGGCGAAATTAGAGACATGCTTGAGGTGTATACGAACGACATGATCATAAAATCCCAAGAGGAAATCAATCACGCCCTGCACCTCAGGAAAGTCTTCAATCAAGATAGAAGAGTAAAAATGAGGTTCAACCCCGAGAAGTGCACCTTCGGAGTCCGGGATGGAAAGTTCCTTGACTTTTATCTCACCGAGCGCAAAATAGAATCCAACCCCGACAAATGTCGGGCATTCTCGGAATTGCCCACTCCAAATTCCAAAAAATCCATTCAAGTCCTCAACGGGATGCTAACCTCGTTGTCACCATTTGTTACGAGGTCGGCACAACACGCACTCCCATTCTTCAAAAAACTAAGAAAGAAAGTTACATTCGATTGGACCAAGGAGTGCGAGCAGGCCCTACTCCATCCCAAGCAAACTCTATCCCAACCTCCCGTATTGTCTGTACCTAATAAAGAAGAGATATTATATATATATCTGGCCGTGAATTCCGAATTAGTTAGCGCCGCCCTCATCCGAGAAACTCAGAAAGGGAAACAATCAATCTATTTCACGAGCAAAGCCTTACAAAGGGCCAAATTGCGATACCAACAGATAGAAAAAATTTCCCTCGCACTAATCAACGCTGCAAGACGACTCCGACACTATTTCTTGGCACACACCATCATAGTTCGAATAAAGCAGTCTATCAAATAGCTACTGGGCTGACCAGACATGGTCGGACGAATGCTCAAGTGGTCTCTAGAAATATCTGAGTTCGACATTAGGTAGGAGAGCCAAAAAGCCCTCAAAGTACAATTCCTGGCAGATTTTATAGCAGAGATGACTTTCTCAACACTCCAGGAAGGGGCCAACAAGTGGATGATATTCGTTGATGGTGCCTCTAGCTCGACCAAAAGCGGAGCAGGTATAATTCTAGAAAATGGGGAAGGGATCATCGTCGAAGTATCCCTTACCTTCTTATTTTCCACATCCAACAACAAATAAAAATACGAGGTTTTTCTCGCCGACCTACGTCTCATCGAGGACATGAGAGAAAAAGAGGTCAAGATCCTCACAGATTCACAACTCGTAGCCTCCCAAGTCTGAGGAGAATATCAGGTCAAAAACGACTAGTTGGCCAATATTGGGCCCTTGTTCAAGACCACTTGAAGAAATTCAACTCCGTTGATATACAACACATCCCTCGAGAACACAATGCTCGAGCATATGTTCTATCCAAACTCTCCAGTACAGTGACAAAGGGAGGAAATAAATCGATGATCCAAGAGATACTCCCTCGACCAAGCATCGAGAAAAAGCGCCCCAGCCACAATGTACTCGTCATCGAAGAAGGCACCTCCTGGATGATGCCTGTCTATAAATACCTGACAAATGGAACTCTCCCTGACGATCCCAAAGAGGCAAGCATTATCAGACGAAAGGCATGTTCATATGTCATCCTCGAAGATAGACTTTATAGAAGGGGATTCTCCATTCCTCTCCTCAAATGCGTCGAAGAAGCCAGAGAAATACATGAGGGCATCAATGCCCAACACCTAGTAGGATAATCGCTCGCCCGAAAAGCCCTCTGGACTGGTTATTATTGGCTGACCATGAAACTTGATGCCAAGGAACACATGAAGAAATGCGACAAGTGCCAACAGAATAGACACATGCACTTAGCTCCTCCGAGCAAACTCAAATCCCTCTCTTCTCCCTAGCCCGTCTCATGGTGGGGGCTCGACATCCTCGGACCATTCGTATTGGGAGCATACTAGAACAAATATCTGATAGTAGGTGTCCACTACTTCACCAAATAGATAGAGGCCAAAGCATTGGCCAAAATCACCGCTCAAAACATCCTACAGTTTTATAAGAGAAATATACTAGCCCGATTCAGCATCCCGCAAGTTATAGTCACCGACAACGGGACATAATTCACCGATAAAAACTTCCAAGACTTCGCCCATCTTGGAACCGTGCAATACTTCTCTTCGGTCGAACACCCAAAAACAAATGGGCAAGCCGAATCTGCGAACAAATTCATACTGCATGGACTCAGACGAAGGCTAGACAAATCAAAGAAGAAATGGGTCGAAGAACTACACGACATAAACTGGGCCTATCAAACCACTCCCCATTCATCCACCGGAGAGACCCCGTTCCGACTTGCGTATGGAACTGAGGTTGTCGTCCCAAGAGAGATCGCCGAGCCTTCAAGAATAATTGAATCTCCGCTGACGTGGAGGTGAACGACCAATCCTTGAGAGAAGAAATCTACATGATCAAAGAGATAAGAACGGGGGCTGCCCCTAAATAAGCATCACTCAAATAGAGAATATCCCTCCTATATGACGCCAAAGTCATTACTCACGAATTCGACTTCTGAAGTTTATTCCTTAAACGAAATCCTAAGATCTCCACCAAAGGGAAGCTCACAGCAAACTGGGAAGGCCCTTACCGCATCTATGCCAAAACATGAACAAGGGCCTACTACATGGAGAATATTTAAGGATAACAACTTACTCGATCATGGAACGCTGAAAATATGAAACAATATTATAGTTGAAACACTAAAAGGCGACACACCTCAGGAAAACACCCAAGTGCTTATAGCTCGACATCGTATGCTCTCCCCGGTACCAGCGATGCGTAACACCATGGAAACTAAAGAGATACTCGCTCCAGTTACTTAAGGAGCCAGACCTCTGCCCCGATGTGTGGGGCTCGAACAAGCCTCGTTGTCTATGTACCTCGCCCAATAGAACACCCAACTCGCGATGGGACGTTCACGCCACTGACCTCAAGCGTTTAATCAAAGCTTGATTTCTGGACCAAGTCCAACAACAAACTGGCCCTTCTTTAGTTGGTTTCCCCACACCAATGAAGATCATACATAACTGACGAGCGTTCCCCCAAAACACAACAAGTATCGCATACATACAACATACAATAAACAAAAAATATTTAATATTACATTTACGGCCATAAAGACCAAATTTTTCTTGGAGTTAAAACGAGGACTCCACCCCTAATAAAATAAAAGTTCAAAACGACCACAAGGGCCGAAACTGTCATTACATAAAAGGGCCACGCCCAAACAAACACAATAAAACCATATCATCAATGAGAAATCACTTGGCGGGCTGGACTGGCTCCTCCCTGGGGGTCGATTGCTCGGGAGTGTCATCCACGACCATACCATCCAGGAAAGAGGGCCTCTTTATCATACCGCCCTCAACGTAATAATAGACCCCCATTCCTTCAGCCACCAACTCCACGCCCAGATTCAAAACTTGCATCTGGGCCAAGGCATTTTCAAAACTCCCCGTCGAGGCGACCACTGCGTCATCGTAAGGTAGTTGAACACGTCCGATTAGATCTTCTCGGGTCCTCAACCCCGTAAAATCTTCAAACTCTCCCTCGATCGGATCAAAGTCAGCCTTCAGTCGCGCGACCTCGTTGGCCAACTGCTACTTATCCTTTCTAGCCACATCGCACTCCTCAACAGTCCACTTAAGATCAGTGGATAAATTATCCTCCCGACTTTTGGAATCCTCCTTTGTCTCATTCAATCTGGCCCTAAGTTCCCAAAGCTCAACCTCGGGAGAATGACAAATTTCAGAGTAACCAACCTCCATCTCAAACATACGCACCCACGCGCCCGCGTCATTGGAAAAAGCTGCCTTCTTAGACGGTTGATCCATTTCTTCCAACAAAAGAGATTTTTCCTGGGGCAAATTCACGCTCGTGTTCTTGAAGTAAGTCCGGTTGAGCCAGCAGGTCGGGAAATTAAATTTTCTTTCTAGAATCGGTCGCATGTGCTGCTTCGAGGATCCTTTTGAACTATTGGGAGTGGGTGCGTCCTCCTCAATCGTTGGAGCTTTACCTTTCCTTTTTATCTCTACCAAGTCTTCGGGCTCCAAGCGGCTGCCGAGGTCGATGGCATCAACTCGAGGGAGGGACTCTGGTTTATAAGAGCTTTCTGGGAGGTTGGATTTACCTTTGACCAGTGGTTGGAGATTGATGGAGTCCATACCCTTTATGGATGCTTCGAAGCATCTTTGGGAGGCTTGAATGTATCAGTGCAAAGTCGTTACTTTCCCACTTGACGTGTAGTATTTCATCTTCAGGTGAACCGTGGATGGTACTGCGATTAGCTCAACGAGAATGGGACGACCGAAAATGGACTGATACAGGGATGGGAAATCAAAGACCAAGAACTGTATTTTGATCGACCTACCAGTCTCTCCAGCACCGAAGGTTATGATCAATTTAACGTATCCCCATGATTTTGCTGTGTAGCTGTTAAATCCCTAAAGATCTGAGCCGATGTAAGGAGTCAGGTGAGTCTCGTTGAGCTGTAATGTGCAGAAGAGCTGAGTGTACGTGATAATAAATAATTCAATATTTTATAATATACCTCAAAACAATAAACAATAAATAAGAAGAAATTATCAATTAAAAAATGAAAAAAGTTGACTAGTTAACCTTAAATTTTAATTTTAAGGTTCTATTTTTTCTTTTTGTTTGAGAGAGAGAAGGCAAAGTCTCAACTTACTATTTAATTTTTGAGAAAGATGTGAATTTATTATTAGGTTAATATTTAAATACATAAATAATATTTAGATTACTTTTTGAAAAAGACAAAAAAAAACAACAAATAAATTATTTTGAAATTGAAAAATAAATAAATAAATCAAGTAAAAACTATATTATATATATATATATATATATACAGAAAATTTATGATTGTTTTGAAAAAATAAAATAAAATAAGTAAGAAAAAAATCTTTTGAAATTGAAAAAGAAAAAAAATCAGGTATATAAAATGATTCTTTTGGAATTTGAAAAAAATGACAGAAAGTTCTAAATATTAAATATGTGATTTTGAAGTGTAAAAAAAATTAAGATAAAAAAATAATGTCTCTGATAAGAATCGAACTCAACACCTAAACTATAAAGCACGAAGCAAGAACCGCTGGGCTATAATAGTTATTGTTCTTGTTAGAAAAACTATACTATTGATTTTGAGGGATTCGAAGGCTTAAGTAGGGTGACCTAGCCTCCAAGCTATAGGTCTAGTTTACCCCGCAGTCGGGAGCCCCTAGATATAGTGTATGTTGTAAGTGTTTTTAGTTGGCATTATTTTTTGGTAAAACTAGGCTATGGCAATGTCTTGATAAATGTCATGACATTCAGAGATTGAAGATAAATCCTACTTGACAAGGATGTTTAAGTACAGCTCAGATCTGGAAGCAAGTACTGTGCTGGAAATTCTGCAGAAGTTTGATTGATGTCATAACAGATGTCATGACATCCTGTGTGACATTCCGTTCTGCAGAATCTGTTTTTCTGAGATTTTTCAGGAAGTTTGTTGAGCTGCTTTATTATGTTTTTCTATTATTATATTGCATGCTCACGTGGATGTTAGGTTAATCTTAGTTAAACCTAAATTGGTTGTTGAAAAGACCAAGTTTTTAGGATTAATTAAGTGAACCCTAGCTATTATTATGGAAGCCCAAAACTGAAGTTTCAGGACTGCTTCTATAATAGGAAAAGAACCCTTACTCTGCTGCTGCGCCTCTAGAACTGTATTGAAGATTTAGCAGGTTGTATTTTTTGTAATTCTAGTTACTCTTGTGAGCCAAGCAATTATCAATTAATAATTGCCTTGGACTAGGATTTGGTTGTAAGGGTTGTTTATCACTCAAAGCTTTGAAGCACGAGTGTTTTGTCTCTTGATTAAAGCTTTGAAGCAAAATCAAGATAGTTTATTGAAGTGTGTCTTCACAATTCAATTAATCAATAGGTTGAAATCACTGCTGTGATTGAGGGGGAGTGAGTAGGAACTCAGGTCTAAGTAGGACTTAGATTGAAGTTGCATTGGGTAGGTTTTAAGTGAAGGAGATAAACTGGTTGGTTTATTCCTGAATTAATTCTACTAATAGTGAATTTCCTCCCTGGCTTGGTAGCCTCCAGATGTAGGTGTTGTTATACACTGAACTGGGTGAACAATCTATTGTGTTCTTTACTGCTGTTTAAATTTACTGTGTGAATTATTAACAGAGTGTCAGATACTGTGTCATAACATTCTTTGTGACATTACGTATCTGCTGCCACGAATTTCATATGTGACTTCTCTTGAGCGTGTAGCTAAGAAAGAAAATGAAAAGCATCTCCAGAGATCTTGGATCAGGTCTCTATTTATAGCGTAACCATGATTAATGATCATGATGGTGTAACGCTTTTAGATGGTTACTTAATGACTTGTAACGTCCGTAACCGACCCATAAGTATTGTAACATATATAACCTCTCTCTAATAGGTTCCGTAACAGAAACAAACCCAGTTTGGTATTACCCCACCAACGCTATTAGGTCACGGACGTATGACTAATGTGTCCGGCCTCTGATCCCGGCTCTGATCTTGGGATCTCACTGAGGTGCTATCCGGTTATCAGCTAGTAGACCCATCTCAAACTCTATTTATCGCTCCTAGCCCAGACAGTAGATTTTATGCACGATCAGTTATGTTATTCTAACTTCGTTTCATGTTATATAAATAATATTAATGTGAAATATATATAAAGCTAATACCAAATTTTGAGGCCAATTTTTTTTGAGGCTCTAGGATACTTGGTTGACCTGGCCCAGGGCCAACCTGTCATACCCCAAAATTTGCCCTCCTATTCCTCAAGACATTTCATACATCCATGCTCAAGGATTCCTCAAGGGTTGATCAGACAAACCCTCTCCTAAACAATCAACCCAAACTAGGGTTTGGCTATCCTCAGATCCAGATGGACTTCCAACATCTCCAGTTATCATCATGCCTCCTCATATGCTTCAAAGAAACTCCATGTCAAGTTTCAAGCCTTACAAGTCAAGTTTCCTCAGACAATTGCTCAGATGGTTGAAAATCAGTTGTATTGGACAAAAAGTCAACTGTGGTCAACATACAGTCAAATTTCCTGATTTTTGGTCAACATCCTCATTTTGAAGTCACATTCATCATTTGATCAAGGGTTGATCATGATTCATCAAGAAAACTCAAGATTTGCTCAAAAGTCAAACTTTCCAAATTAGGGTTTTCTAGAAAAAAGTCAACTGAACTTTGAATGAGCATAACTTCTTCATACTTTATCAGAAATTTTTCCACCACCTCTCATTTTGAAGGAAATTAAATTCTCTACAACTTCATGTCTCACAAGCATGGTCAGAAAATACTTCATTTTAAAGATATGGATCAAAACATTACAGGTCCTTTTCAAAGTCAACAAAAAGTAAACTTTTTGTAATGAAGTTTTATTGCGAATGAAAACTCCAATTGAGATGAAACCAAAGAGGTTGTTTAGAGGACATCTAGAGCTTTCTAAAAAGTCCAAGAACACTCAAAAATGTTGAAAATTGAGCAAGATACACCTTTCACAAGTTGGGCATTTTTGAAGAGGTGCACAAAGAGAAATACTTGTCAAAACCCAAAATTTTGCAAATGGGCCCAACTTTTCTTGGTTCAAACTTGTTCCTCAGCTTATTTGGAACCTCGAAGCCCAATGCAACGAATTTTATCTTTATTTTTCTATTTAATTTGGATTTTATTCATTTAAAAACAAATTAAATTAAAAATAAAGGTAGAAAATCAAAATTAAATGCAAAATTGATTTTTCTCTCATTCTTGAGGACCAAGCAACTCATAAAGGCTGGCAAATTTCGAAATTGACTTTGATTTGGCAAGAAGTTGATGAAAATTGGATCAAAAAGAAAAGATTTGGTATCACACAAAATCAAATACTTTTTACATTGATTGATCATTATTTGCTATTGATTTCTGATCTAAATCCATCTATTATAAATACACAATGGCTACACATGAAGAAAGAACAGAAAAGTTGCCTCAAAGAACCCTAACCTAAGTCAAAGAAACCGTGGTGTTCAAGCAATGTGCAGCCCTGTTTTTGCTTCGTTTCAGCCAATTCTAATCATTCAAACACGTTCCTTGAAACCTCCTGAACCATTCCAGACCCTTACAACTCACAAAATCATCAAGAATCACGAAATCCAGAATTCGGTTTGTCCAACTTTTTCCAAAATCGATTTTTGTTATTCATGCATATTTAACATTTTTTTATTGTTTGTTCATGTTTAGCATCGTGTTTGCAAGCTATCTGGGTGGTTTAATTGCATTTTGAATGCCTGGATCAAGTTATGCCATAGCTAGGGTTTTCTGGTTCGAATTGGGGTTTCCCAAAATACGTTAAATTGGACAAAACCAGTGCCGCTATCGTGTTTAGGATGTTGTTTGCAATCGATCCATGTAGCCAAAACAAATTTATATTGCTTGTATGGAATTTTTGAGTTTTGTAGGGACTATAGCGTCGAACGAAGCCGACGCTAAGTGTTTAAAAATTCAAACGAAGAAGACGATGTTCTTCGCGTGGTTTTTTGATTCCCAGGAAGCGATTTCGTTTAAAAACGTTTGGTTGCAATGTTATGACACCAAGTGCAGCCTGGTCTAGTGGTGAAGGTAGCGCGTGTTTTCCCAGTGGGCACGAGTTCGAATCCTGGCAAGACCATATATTTTTATCACTTATAAAAACTAACTTCTAACACTATTTTCTTTTTTTAATATTTTTATGCTATTTTAATTTATCTTTAAATAATTTTATCATGCATTTAAAAAATCACAAAAAATATTTTCTTTTTGCATTATTATCAGAAAAATGTTTATTTAATTTTTAACAATCAAATTAATATTTTTGCATGCATATTTTATTTAATTACTAATTAATCATTAAAATGACTTTTAATTGTTTTTAATTATCGAAATCGATTCAGAAAATTACCAAAAAATTATCTTATCTTATTATTGTCATTACTAACTTGAAACTTTTTTCCTCATTCAGAAATCATGCTTTTACTAACATTTTTCCTCTTATGCAATTTTCTCGTATTTCTGATTTTGTATCTGTTCACAGGTTGTAGCGTTTCAGATATTTTTCTTTTGTTTTCTTTTCAATTATGTAACTGCCTATGGGATGTAATAGTTTAATTAGGACTTTTACTTTCCGCACTCCTATTATGAAACTGCCCCAAAGCCATGTAATAACGTAGGACTTTATCTTTCCGCACTTTACATTTCCGCAATTTACTTTCTGCACCCTATAAACTGCTAGTAATTAGGCGTGTATGGCAAGATAAAAATTGGACGCAGATCACTCATAATACCAAAATAACATATCTGAATTTGACACACTCTTTTCACACATGCACCCCCTTAGGGTAATTCTCTCTCGTTGCCTTTCGATTAAATGGTCAAGTCCCTCGAACGTAGAGGTATCCTAGCACCGTTGCCTTCAAAACAAATCATCATAGTCCCTTCGAATTAAAGATCATGAGTCCCTCGACGTGGCCTACGAAAACATGATCTCCTCCCTCGATTGTTTCCTACGAAAAGTGATGATCGTCCCGAAAGTGCAGATACTCAGAGTTGCCTTCTGACCATGATGTCCTTTGAATGTCATCCAACGAATAGGGTTACCTACCAACTAATGGTACGGATAACTCTATTCTAAAGGAACGAAAACAACACGACCATTCGGTAGGTAATAAGACTTTTAGTTTCTTAAAACAAAATATTTTCACATCACACACTGTTTGTCAAAGTTCAAACTTTTTCAAAACAAAACATTTCGAACACTTTGTATATTCCACATGAATCATTACAAAGTCAAAGCGAATGCCCTTTTCAAACATTTTGTCAAACACACGTAAAACACTTTTAAAATGATCTAAGAGCAACTAAGAGCCCAGATAATACGATGGAGGCTAATACCTTCCCTTTCATAACCTTCTCCCTTACTGTATCTAACAAAGGTCTTTTCCTGTTTTTTCACCTTCCTTAATTGATAAAGAGTCGGTGGCGATTTGCTATCAGACATTTGCGATACAAAAATCTCAAAGTCGGTTCACCGACTTTTAGTGATTTTGTATCGCAAATGCGGATAGCAAGAGTCGCCACCGACTTTATTTTTATCCAATTAAGGGAAGGTAAAAGTACGTAAAAGACCTTCGCTTAGATTTTGAGTTCGGAGAATGGTTATGAAAGGGAAGGTATTAGCACCCTCCATCCGCTTATTCTTCGGCTCTTAGTTGCTCTAGATCACTTTAAAAATGCTTTCGTGTGTTTGACAAAATGTTTTGAAAGAGGCATTTCGCTTGACTTTGTAATGATTCATGTAGGAATGTATACAAAGTGTTTGGAAATGTTTTGTTTTTGAAAAGAATTTGAACTTTGAAAAAGAGTGTGTGTGTGGTAGAGCGAGCAACTAAAAGACTTATTACCCACTCAATTGGTCGTTGTGCTTCTACGCCTTTAGAATAGCGTTAGCCGTACCATTAGTTGGTAGGCAGCTCCATTCGTTGGATGTAAGCGGACATTCAAGGGACATCGGATGGTCATAGAAGGCAACTCAGGAAGTATCCTAGCACATTCAAGGACTATCATCATTTTTCAGAGGCAATCGAGGGTCAATATCATGTATTCGGGCGACATCGTATTTGGAAATCAACAGGTAGTGTGAGTCAACATATACGCCTTAGTCGGCGAAAGCAGCCAAAGCGTTGCAAGTTTTCTTGAGCTGTGAGTATCTTGTTTCACACGGTAAACTTTTGCTAAGGTAGTATATTGCATGCTCTTTTCGACTGCACTCGCCATGTTGCCCCAACACACATCCCATTGAGTTCTCTAATCACAAGTACATGATAAGAGGTCTTCCTTCCGGCGGCATTAGGATAGGAGGGTTCGTAGGTACTCCTTGATTTTGTCAAAGGCGATCTGGCAATCGTCGTTCCATTCTACCACTTGATCTTTCTTTAGTAACTTGAAGATTGGCTCACAAGTAGTAGTTAAATGTGCAATGAATCTCGCAATGTAATTCAATCGGCCCAAGAAACCTCGACTTCCTTCTCGCGGGTAGCTGGCATTTCTTGAATAGCTTTAACCTTGGCGGGTCAACCTCAATACCTTTACCATCGACAACAAACCCCGGGAGTTTTCCGGATCCGACTCCAAAGGTGCACTTGTTGGGATTCGCCTCAATCTGCTTCTTCAATCACAAATAGTTTCGCATGATCAAGATGTTCTTCTTCATCGTGATCGAGCTATCATGTCGCCGACGAGACCTCTATCTCGTGATGAATCATGTCATGAAATAATGTTACCATAGCCGATAAGTGGCGTCTGCGTTTTCATCCGAACGACATAACCTTGTAGCGTAAAGTGCCCCATCAGGTAACAAAAGTAGTCTTCCATGTCTTCGGAGCCATTTTAATCGATTGTAACCGAGAAACCATCCATGAAGGAGAAAACTTTATGTGAGCGGTGTTGTCGACCAAAACATCAATACGAGGAAGTGGGAAATCGCCTTTTGGACTCGCTTTGTTTAGATCTCTGTAATCCACACACATTCGTACTTTACCATCCTTCTTAGGTACATGCACCACGCTTGCAACCCAGGGATAAGAGGTGACTAAGAACCCGCGTTGAACGCTTCATAACTCGCTTTGATTTTCTCGACATCTCAGACATGCGCGAACCTTCTTTCACCGAGAAAACCTCTTTGTCGGCAATCTGTACCACAATATCAATGTCTAGACCATGTCTTCGTATGACCAAGCAAAACCTCAATGTAGTCTCGTAGCATCTGCCAATCTTTCTTTGACATCTCTCAAGACCGCTCCTACCTTGATCTCTTTTCTCTTCGTCAAGACCAAATTCACAACCTCAACTTGTTCTTCGTGCGGTCAGATAACTCGCTCTTCTTGTCAGAAAGCTCGGCAAGTTCTCCGGCACTTCACAATCTTCCTCACTTTCATCTTCGGCTTGGTAGATCGGATTATCAAGTCATATTTAGCACTAGCATCATATTAATTCGGAGTGATTCTGTGTATTACGTGGGTGTGTGTAAGAAACACATAGCTTTTAAAGGGGTGATAAAGTAAAAGAAAGAAAACAAACAATTGAATGCAAAAGTCCAACGATTTATTGAATGAAAATACGTAAACGATAGATAATAACCCTCGCAAACGATCCATGATGCCCCGGGTAAGGCACTAGGCTTTCAAAGTTTATTGTTCAAAACATAAAGAAATACAAAAAGTAAAACAAAACAAGAGCAATTACTCCTGGCTAAAGGAGATTGGTATGACGTCTTCAGTCTTCCAATTGCTGAGTCCATGATCTCGAGTTGGGAAGATCCACCTGCTGATGTCGAAGTCATTGTCGTCGTCTTCTATAGCATGGATTCCACTCTGGCTAATGCGGAAAGGAAGTTGGCCGGCACGTTCGCGGCGTATCATCTTCTGACCCTTGATAGTGAAACCTAAACCAGCCTTGTCAAATTTGAAAGGAAGATCAGGGAGCCGACCCCAAATAGTACTACCTTCTTCAACAGAGGCTTGAGCATCTTTCAGCGAGGCCATCCTAGGCGGAGCTTGTGTAACTTCGTGAATGGTGGGAGAGTCACAGCATGGCTCGGGATTGTTTCAAAAGCTTGACAAGGAGTCTCAAGAATTCACCTTCCATCTCGAGGTATTGGAATGACAGATAGATGACCATATACTCTTCTTCACCACATGTGACAACCTTCCTTTCACCGGTACTTCTCGATGCAAAGTAGAGGTAATGCTGCCCATGTATCCAAGGGCCAGTAGGCAAGAGTAAGTCAAGGATGTCCATGACAAAGAAAGTTGAATCAAAAGTCCGGGAACCGACTTTAATGGGAGTGAGCTCTCCAAGCACTTCACTTAGAACCATCAAAAGCTCTCACAATAATGTCACCGGGTCTCGAACCAACCCTTCGACATCAAGTCGATCAAAAGCACCTTCGGTAGGATATTCAGGCGTAACCGGTATCAACCAAAACATGAGATAATGTAATGCCCTTGCATTCAACAGATGTGCAAGGCTTTGTTGTGTTTCTTTCCTAAGGAGTCAAATCAAGATCGAGAAGCCTAGGTCGTTGTTGGCAGCAGCTAGCAATACAAACTTCAAATTGATTAGTAGTAGTGTCTTGCGGATGTGAGCATTCTTCGTAAATTTCACCAAGGCTAGCATGAGCCTCGAGCACAAGAGAGAGCAAGCATGGAGATCTTGGACGAGTCTGTCCCAATTGTTCCACAACATTGTAGTCACTCTTCTTGATAATCTTAAATTTCCTCCATTTCTTGTTTGAGGTGCCTTCAAGAACTTCCTTTGGTACTTCGGTTGAGCAGATGAGTCACCGGTTCTTTCCTCTAGCTTGGGAGTGGGTTGAATAGTCGGAATGCGCCGGAGTCGCAGTTGTCTTTTGGAGGAGAGATGTTTGGGGAGAATACCCTTCCGGTTCTGGTCACCTTACTTGATCCAGTGATGTTGTCAATGTCGGGAATGGTAGCTTCAACTGTAAGATCTTCAATAGTCAGAGGGTCTTGCTTGACGCCATGATAGTAAACATCAGATCCATAATTCCAAGGGATAGCCTTGTCAGAGGAATATGGAACTGGTCTTGGAGACGTGATGAGAGGTGCCACTCTAGGCACAGAATCAGCAGAGGAAATCCTTATGGTGTTAACATCAGCATAGTCTTCTGGGAAATCGTCACCCTATCCGGTTGCTTTAACATCTTCAATAGGAATTTTGTAGCTTTCGGGAACAATGTACTTCACCATGTAATCAAACTTTCCACTTGGCTGCCCCAAGGTATCCCACACAGGTGGTGTAGTTTCATTCACATTGTCAATCTTCAGCTTAGACATTTCTTCACACTTCCGCATGTGGTTTCGAAATAGTATCTCACGGTTATCCATCGTGCATCGAACACGCCTTCTCAACCAAGCACAACCATCGTGCGATGGGCACCAACGGCAATTCTCCGGGCATCCCGGATTGAAACCGCTTGTAGCAAATTTTTCTTAATACCATCGAGGAATGGTCAAGTCATCTATGTTGAAAACATAAGTATCGCCACCAACAAAGATTAGAACTCTTGTCATGGTTAGGCATAGGCGCGTTGATCACATTTGGAGTCTCAACAGAGGATCAAACTCAATGCTTAGCTTCAATCATATCTTGAATCTTGTTCTTCGATCCCAACAATCATCGTTGTTATGTCCGTGGCTATTGGAATGGTAAGCACATTTAGCATTAGGGTTGTATCTCGGAGAGGAAGTGTTGACATTTTGAGGAGGACCCTCAAGGTCACCGCTGCTCAACATGTGTTGCAAGGCTTGCGAAATGGCATGTTGATCTTCAGAACCGCCTTCGGCGCGCTCGTTACGCCGTTGTCTCACCGAGGTTATGCCGATGTAGGATCGAGATCACAACCGCCTACGATTGAGCACGATCGGTCTTGGCTCGGCTTTTCGACCATACACAAGATTGGCTTTTCTTACCACCAAAAGATCTCTTCGCTGCATTTGAAGATGACTCACCGAATCTTCCCACTCTTAATACCACTTCAATACGCTCGTCAAGACGCCGTGAATCCTATCAAGAGTTTCCAATTAAATGATTGAAAAATGGGCCTGTCAGTGTTCCCATAAACATATCAACCAACTCCCTATTGGACAAAGGTGGTTGAACTCTGCCTGCTAAATCTCTCCATTTCTGAGCATACTCCTTGAACTTCTCGTCACGACCCATAGACATGCTTTGTAGTTGCATGCGAGTGGGTGTCAATTCAGCATTGTACTCATACTGTCTGCAGAAGGCATCTGCTAAGTCACTCCAAGTACGGATACGGTCATTCTCTAGCTGATAATACCACTCTAATTGAGTTCCAGACAAACTCTCTTGAAAATAATGCATCCACAACTTTCTGTCATCAGTGTGGGGATTAATCTTCTGGACATAGGATTTCAAATGCAGCTTAGGGCAAGACATGCCATCATACTTGGCAAAAGTAGGAACTTTGAACTTGGGAGGAATCACAACACCAGGAACAAGACTCAGATCATCAAAATTCAACCCGGACATCTTCAGGTTTTCCACAGCATTCAGACGGTCTTCAAGTTGCTTGTACTTGTCATCTTCATCAGAGTATTGGCCATTATCATAGTCTTTTTCAGGCCCATGCTGGCTGCCTTCGTCATCACCCTTGTTACTTTGCTCATCCTCCTTCTTGAAACTTCCTTCTGAGAGCTCAATTCGACTGACCCTCTTAGGACCACCTTTGTAGCGTCTGCCCATGTTGAGGAGACCAACAACCTTCTTCTTTCTGTTGATAAGCTTCTTCAGATCCTCTTGGCCTTGAACCAAACTGGTGAACATCTACTGAAACTGAGCATTCTGAGCTTGGAGATCTTTGACAGTCTGTTCAAGAGCCATTTCTGCTAAAATAAATAGCGAGCAAATGAGAAAACCAATCTCCAATGTACCTGTGATGCAATGTTATGCTATGCGATGTTTATGCGAATGCAATGCAATGTTTTCAAGGACCTTAGAGACTTAAATTTGTTAAACAAGCAATGAACAAACATTTATTAGTACTCTTTTCATTATTCTCTTTCTTTTTAAGTACAAAAGATAGTTCAAAAGAAAAGCATAAAAATCCTAAAGCTCTAAGTCTCCCATGGGCGCTTCCTCTTGGTGCCGAGGTAGGTGTTGATGCTTCGCTCCTCGTGAAGTAGCTTGGTCAACTCTAGCACTTTCTTCTCACTTGCATAGCACTGAGCTTCAAAGGTATCCCTTTCTTCTTTAAGCTGAATCCAGGATCTCTTCAAGTCTTCAAAATCGGTAGGCATGTCAGGATGGAGAACAACATAGGGTACGTCACCTATAGCAACAGGTTCCATAATTACTGGTAACATGGGTGTAAACGGCATCATGAGGTTTTGAGCTCGAGCTCGCACCTGTAATACGGTGAACTGACTTTGTAGGATTTTTGTATCCAAATATGCGGATAGCAAGAGTCGCCACCGACTTTTATTTTTATCCAATTAAGGGAAGGTAAAAGTAACAGAAAAAGACCTTCGTTAGATTCTGAGTTCGGGAGAATGGTTATGAAAAGGGAAGGTATTAGCACCCCTTTCCATCCGCAGTTTATTCTACGGGCTCTTAGTTGCTCTAGATCACTTTAAAAATGCTTTCTGTGTGTTTGACAAAAATGTTTTGAAAGAGGCATTTCGCTTTGACTTTGTAATGATTCATGTAGGAATGTATACAAAGTGTTTGGAAATGTTTTGTTTTTGAAAAGAATTTGAACTTTGAAAAAAGAGTGTGTGGTGTGAAAAACATTTGGTAGAGCGAGCAACTAAAAGACTTATTACCCACTCAGAATTGGTCGTTTTTCGTGCTTCTACGTTCCTTTAGAACAGCGCTAGCCGTACCATTAGTTGGTAGGCAGCTCCATTCGTTGGATGTAAGCGGGACATTCGAAGGGACATCGGATGGTCATAGAAGGCAACTTGTAGGAAGTATCCTAGCACATTCGAAGGGACTATCATCATTTTTCGTAGGCGGCAATCGAGGGTCAAGATCATGTATTCGGAGGCGACATCGTGGGTCTATGATCTTTGTATCGAAGGGACTATGATGATTTTGTTTGAAGGCAACGGTGCTAGGATACCTCTACGTTCGAGGGACTTGACCATTTGTATTCGTAAGGCAACGAGAGAGAATTACCCTAAGGGGTGCATGTGTGAAAAGAAGTGTGTTGAATTCAAGTATTTTATCTTGCAAATTAGTGGGCTATGTTCGTTATTATCTTGCCATACACGCCTAGTTACTAGCAATTGATAGGGTACGGAAAGTAAAATGCGGAATGTAAAGATGCGGAAAGGTAAATCCTACGCTATTACATGGCTTTGGGGCAGATACATAATTTAAAAAATGCGGAAAATAAAGTCCTAATTTAAACTATTACATCCCATATACAATTACATTATTGGAAAAAAATGAAAACGGTAAAGAAACGTCTGAATTGGAATAACCTGTGAAACGATAAGAGAAATCGGAAAAATATGATGAAATTGAATAAGAGAAAATGTTAGGAAAAAATGCAAATTTTTAATTGGAAAATTATTACATGCTGGAAATAATATAAATATGCTAAAATAATTTTTTGGGATTTTTTGGATGCAATTTAATAATTTAAAATGAATTAAAAGTGATTTAAATGCAAAATTATGAATAAAAATAAATATGCATGCAAAAATATATTTTTTAATTTTATAAATTAAATAAAGATTTTATGAAAGTAATGTAAAAAGAATAAATATTTTTGATGATTTTTAATGCAGAAATAAAATTATGAAAAGAAATTAAAACAATGCAAAAATATTAAATATATGAAAATATGGAAAATAGTCAAGTTTTGTAAAAGAGAAAAAGAGAATGGTCCTGGCAGGACTTGAACCTGTGACCTCTTGGAGAATCTCTTCAAAACAACGCCTTAACCGCTGGGCCAGAGTGCACTTCGTGTCATGGAATTACAAGGAATGTTTTTTGAACGAATACGTGTCATGGCTTTTTGAAATTCAACGCGCAGTCAGCAAGTGCGGTCCAGGGTTGAATGAACGAGCGAATCAGAAAGCACGAAAGCGCCACGCATGTAAGCCACCGGTCAACCACGTCAACGACGCCGGAGCCCTAGCTCCGGCCTCTCTCCGCGATCGAATTCCAAACCTACAAAATAAGCCAAATGAAAGGGAAAGGGGGACCCTACCCCCCTAAATCGAGGGCTGCAAACACAATGGCGGTGTCCGCTGCCCAATCGCCTCGAAAAGATAATACATGCATAACCAAAACTGCCCTAACAATGGTGATTCGAATTCTGGACGTTCATGCTTGCATGTAATGCATCATTCCTGGCCTAAAGAGTGTCTTGAGTTCATACAAACACACAAGAAACGTTAACAATGCATGGATAATAAAATTCGAATTTTGAAAGTTTACCAAATCGGAGCAATGTGTTCTTCGTGTTCTGGGCAATTCTGGGCTTGAGCAAGGGTATGATTCGACTCCTGGGAACCTCAGGGACACGAAGGAAGGCTTGAATTGGTTTGAAAGCTGCTGGAATTTGGAATTCGAATTTCTCAAGTTTCTTGAAAAAATTTGCAAAATAAGGACTCTCTCTTGGGTTAGGGTTTCGTGTGGCTTGCTGGCTATGATGCTTGGTATTTATAGAGAGGATTTGGAGAGAAAAATCAAGCAAAAAAGATTGATCCTTGATTGTGCAATATTTTCCATTTAAAACAAATCAAATTTCCTTAAAAACTTGATTTTTTCTTTCCATATGCATGCTATCACGAATTTGGCAAGAGTCTTGGGCTTTCTTGGACTTCAAGGAAGATATAAATCCATTCCTTTTGAAAAAATACTTAATTTTCATATTTTATATAATTTATTTTTGAATTAAATGTTATAAAATTCAAATATAAATCATAAAATAGAAAATTACCAAGGCCAAGCATTTATGGGTCAAGAATAATGTCATGAACAAGTTTGATCAAAAGATTTTAGGCCCATTTGGAAAATTTTGCATTTTGACCAAAATGTCCTTTGTGCAATCATTCAAAATTGCCCAACTTCTAATAGTGTATCTTGCTCAATTTTCCACATTTTTGAGTGTTCTTGGACTTTTGGAAAGCTCTAAGAGTCCTCTAACCAACCTTTTTGTCTCATCTCAATTGAGTTACCATGCTCAATATATCTTCAAAACAAAAGTTGACTTTTGTTGACTTTGAAAATGACCTGTAATGTTTTGAGCTATACCTCTCAAATGAAGCATTTTTTGGACATTCTTGTGAGACATGAAGTTGTAGAGAATTGAATTTCCTTCAAAACAAGAGGTGGTGGAAAAATTTCGAGAAAGTATGAGAAAGTTATGATCACCAAAGTTCAGCTTGACTTTTCACCTGAAACCCTAATTTAGAAAGTTTGACTTTTGAGCAAATCTTGAGTTTTCTTGATGAATCATGATCAACCCTTGATCAAATGATGAATGTAACTTCAAAATGAGGATGTTGACCAAAATTATGAAGTTTGACTGTATGTTGACCACAATTGACTTTTTGTCCAATACAACCGATTTTCAACCATCCGAGCAATTGTCCGAGGAAACTTGACTCAGAGGCTTGAAACTTGACATGGAGAATCTTTGAAGCATATGAGGAGGCATGAAGACCATTGGAGATGTTGGAAATCCATCTTGACTTGAGAGATACCAAACCCTAGTTTGGGTTGATTGTCTAGAGAGAGTTTGTCCGATCAACTCTGAGGAATCCTTGAGTATGGATGTATGAAATTTCTTGAGTAGATGGAGGGAAAATTTTGGGTATGATACTGCCCCTGCTCAATCTTCTTGTACTGAGGGTTAGATTGACACGCTTGTCTTTGACCGAGGTAGAAGATGATTGAACACCGAGTACACCCGAAAATTTGCACTCGCGGTTGGTCGATGATGCGGAATGGGCTTATAGATGCCATTTGAGAAGTCGAAGGAGTCGACGCTAGACTCGATATCGGAGGATTGCTGGAAAGTGAGCCGTACGCCAGGCTTGTGGACGCTCCCGAAAGGAGAGGAGATGGGCTTAAGATGCCATCCTGAGGAGTCGATGTTAGATTTCGTGTTCATTTTTGAATGAAGTTATTGGTTTGCATTGATTTTTAACCATATATGCAGATTCTGAAAGTGAAGAAATGTTGATGTAGTGGAGATGGGCTTAAGATGCCATCCAAGGCAATCGAGTCGACGCTAGACTCGTAGTCCGCTGATAATAAGGAATCGTAATAACTCTTCGTGCCGATTACTCGAGGGAAATAGAGTTGGCAAAATGTGGATAACTTCCCGCAGCATCGGTGTTGATCCATTGCCTGTTATCGGAGGATAACCAGAGGCGGTCTTTCGATAGTTTTCCCATCGATTCGGGCTTAATCCTCGACCGCCGTCGGAGGACAACCAAGGGCGGTCTTTCGATAGTTTTCCGCCGATTCGGGTTTAACTCGACCTATTTGCGCCAAGGATCACACTGCCTTGGAGAAACAAGAGAAACTTTGATAGAATATTGTTAGTCTTATGCAAAGTATGATGCATGACAATGTGTATGAATGACATATGCAAAATTATGACTTTATGAGAAATGTATGAATGATGAATGTGATATTTCAAAACATATCCATCTTGAAGAAGATGGGATGTTCTGCTTGAAGATTTCGACTCGCTTGGGAATCGAGTAGGTGAGAACCCCGCTTTGAAGGAGAAGAAAGATATCCTGGATTCCTCCGATGCACTATCCGACCAAGTCTTGGGCCTGATATTGTTGAGGAAGGTAGAGATTCGAGAGGCTCTTGTTGGATCTCATAAGTAGACCCCGCGGAGAATCTGGAGGCGATCCGGGGGACCTTGTATGTAGATCCCGCTGAGGAAATTTAGGAGGCGCCCATGGGATTCGAGTGTAGATCTCGCTGAGCATTTGATAGTTGCCGGAGACCGGCTGAAGAGCTGTGGACCGTTGTAATCTCCGGCTGGGATGAAGATGTAGTTTCCGATGCACTATCCGACCAAGTTTCGAGTCCGATACCGCTAAAAGGGAAAGGACTGAGAGATATCCGCTGGGGATAAATACCTTGACTGGAGATGAGGTGTAGCATTGCTCGATTGAGTGGAATCACTGCTTGGATTAACACATATCTTGCTGGGGGGAGTGTATTGGTGACTTTCGTCGTCGTCCCAATCCCTGGAGCCCGTAGTAAGCACTTTTGTATATTCACTTTTCGTATGTTTGCGATTAGATTTTTATTGTCAAATGCATATAATCATTCAAAGCAAACGTTGGACTTTATGCAAACCATAACAGTGAAAATTGTAAAGAGAAAGAACTCGTATTTATTTGAAATATGGCGTATGGCCAAGTAGTTTTGTACACAAGAAAGGTAAAAAGCTATGCGGAAACAATCTCGTTAAGTCTCAACTATGCTAGTACTCATATATTTCAACTATCTCATCTCCTTGCCAGAGAAAGTGAGTGAATTGATCTTCGCCATTTGAATCTTGAATGTCGATAGTAGTCCGAAGTAAGTGATCCGAAGAGACATAGTCGTACGCTTAAATCCCTAACTTTTGCCTAGACCGCTTTCGGTTTTCACCCAATGATACCTTTTGCCCAAGCCGCTTTTCGTGTTTTCGACTTGCCGGTGTACATGTTTTGTATATATCCTTAACTTTGCCCGAACCTTTGGTTCGCCAGATGCCCTTATTTTTGCCTAGGCCACCGACCTAGCGGGTCTCTTTTATGCGTAGTATTTTTGACTATGTCTCGCTCACGGGTGTGAAGTCTTCACCATCCATGGTGCTAAGTATCATAGCTCCGAAAATACTGCCTTGACTACAAACGGTCCCTCGTAGGTGGGAGTCCATTTGCCCTGGATCACCTTGTGGAAGAATGATGCGCTGACTACTAGATCACCGACTTGGTAGACTCGGTGCGACCTTCTTGTTAAATGCTCGATCATTCGCTTTGATAACTGTCCATGGCGATGGACGCGAGTCGCTTCATCAATCAAGTTAACCGGTCAAGGCGAGTCTCGACCCAATCGCCTTCGCCTAACTCGCCTCCCGGAGGACTCGTTGAGGGTATCCAACCTCGATGGGTAAGACGGCTTCCATACCGTAAACGAGAGAAGGGGTTGCCCTTATCGATGTTCAGATCAGAAAGCGATAACCATGAAGAGCAAATGGTAACATCTCATGCCAATCTTTGTAAGTCACCGCCATCTTCTCGATAATCTTCTTAATGTTCTTGTTGGCGGCTTCCATCGCGCCATTCATCTTAGGCCGATAAGGAGAAGAATTGTGATGTTTGATCTTGAATCGCGGCAGAGTTCGGTGATCATCTTGTTGTTGAGATTAGAACCGTTATCCGTGATAATCCTTTCGGAGTGCCATACCGATGATAAGATTATGCTTGATGAATCGAGCCACAACATTCTTGGTAATGATGCGAACGAGGTCGCTTCTACCCATTTGGTAAAGTAATCATTGCCACAAGGATGAAACGATGTCCATTGGAAGCATGGGCTTGATTTCTCCGATCATGTCAATGCCCCACATTGCAAAAGGCCAAGGAGAAGTTAAAACATTCGTGGGTACCGAGGTACGTACTTTGTCGGCATAACCGCACTTGTGACAAGATCGAGCATAGCGGTGACAATCGCCCATGGTGGACCAATAGTAACCTGCTCTCAAAATCTTCTTAGCCATGGTGTGTCCATCGGAATGGGTACCAAATGCGCCTTCGTAACTCTTCCATGATACGCATTGTGCTTTCTCGTCTACACAATGAGTAAGCACAAGTCGTGGTTGCGCTTGTATAAGATGTCGCTGTCGAGGAAGAATTTGGATGCAAATCTTCTCATGAACTTTATCATTAAGATGCCCCGCGGGTATTCCCGAGTCTCAAGATACCTCTTCACGCCATAGTACCAAGGTTTCTCTTCTCGTGTCAAGCTCATAACAATACGCTGGTTCGTCAAACCTCTCAATGATGATCCGGGAGCCTCGTTGTCCCATCTAACCTTGAACATAGATGACATAGTAGCCAATGCATCTCGCTAACCGATTCTCTTCGTGGAATGTGATCAAAAGTAATCTCTTCAAGTAGGGATCAAACTGTAACATGCTCTCGACACGGAATGAGATTTGATGTTTCGATCCCACTCGCCTTTAATCTGATCGATCACTAAAGATGAGTCTCCATACACTTGTAAGAACTTGATTCTAAGTCAATAGCGCTTTAATGCCCATGATGCACGCCTCAGATTCGCCATGTTGTTAGTGCAATCGAAACATAATCGCGGTGAAAGGAGTATGTCCGTAGGGATGTAATGATGGCGCCAATGCCATTGGCGCGAGGCTCCATCAAAGACCATAGTCCATCGGGATCCTTGTTCGTGTCCTTCGTCTGGGCCGGTTCTTCGCAATCAGAATTAGTAAAACATCTTCATCTCGAAATTGAACGCATAGATCGATAGTCATCTATAGCTTGATGGGCCAAATGATCGGCTACCACACTTCCTTTGATCGCTTCGAGAAGTGTATCGATGTCGATTCGTCAAGATCATTTGCCATCTTGCTATTCTTCCCGAGAGAGTGGTTTCTCAAATATGTATTTTATTGGATCCATCTTGGAAATCAACAAGGTAGTGTGAGTCAACATATACTGCCTTAGTCGGCGAGCAGCCCAAGCCAAAGCTGCAAGTTTTCTCGAGCGTGAGTATCTTGTTTCACAATGGTAAACTTTTGCTAAGGTAGTATATTGCATGCTCTTTTCGACTGCACTGGCCATGTTGCCCCAACACACATCCCATTGAGTTCTCTAATACCGCAAGTACATGATAAGAGGTCTTCCTTCGGCAAAGCATTAGATAGGAGGGTTCTGTAGGTACTCCTTGATTTTGTCAAAGGCGATCTGGCAATCGTCGTTCCATTCTACCACTTGATCTTTCTTTAGTAACTTGAAGATTGGCTCACAAGTAGCGCTAAATGTGCAATGAATCGCAATGTAATTCAATCGCCCAAGAAACCTCCGACTTCCTTCTCGCGGGAGTGGCATTTCTTGAATAGCTTTAACCTTGGCGGGGTCAACCTCAATACCTTTACCACTGACAACAAACCCCAGGAGTTTTCCGGATCTGACTCCAAAGGTGCACTTGTTGGGATTCAGTCTCAATCTGTACTTCTTCAATCCTCAAATAGTTTCGCAGATGATCAAGATGTTCTTCTTCAGCCGTGATCGAGCTATCATGTCGCCGACGAGACCTCTATCTCGTGATGAATCATGTCATGAAATAATGTACCATAGCGCGATAAGTGGCGCCCTGCTCTTCATCCGAACGGCATAACCTTGTAGCGTAAAGTGCCCCATTGGTAACAAAAGTAGTCTTCCATGTCTTCGGAGCCATTTTAATCTGATTGTAACCGAGAAACCATCCATGAAGGAGAAAACTTTATGCCGAGCGGTGTTGTCAACCAAAACATCAATATGAGGAAGTGGGAAATCGCCTTCGACTCGCTTATTTAGATCTCTCGTAATCCACACACATTCGTATTTTACCATCCTTCTTAGGTACGGCACCACGCTTGCAACCCACTGGGATAAGAGGTGATGCTAAGAACCCGACGTTGAACTCGCTTCATAACTTCGGCTTTGATTTTCTCGACATCTCAGACGATGCGCGAACCTTCGCTTTCACCGAGAAAACCTCTTTGTCGGCAATCGTGTACCACAATATCAATGTCTAGACCAGCATGTCTTCGTATGACCAAGCAAAACCTCAATGTAGTCTCGTAGCATCTGTAACCAATCTTTCTTTGACATCGTTCTCAAGACCTCCTATCCTTGATCTCTTTTCGTCTTTCATCACACTCCAAATTCACAACCTCAACTTGTTCTTCGTATGGTCAGATAACTCGCTTCTTCTTGTCAGAGCCCGCAAGTTCTCCGGCACTTCACAATCTTCCTCACTTTCATCTTCGGCTTGGTAGATCGGATTATCGAAGTCATATTTAGCACTAGCATAGCTGTTATTAACTAGATTCGGAGTGATTCTCGCAGTATCACGTGTGTGTAAGAAACACATAGCTTTTGAAGGGTGATAAAGTAAAAGAAAGAAAACAAACAATTGAATGCAAAAGTCCAACAATTTATTGAATGAAAATACGCAAACGATGATAATAACCTCGCAAACGATCCATGATGCCCGCAAGGCACTAGGCTTTCAAAGTTTATTGTTCAAAACATAAAGAAATACGAAAAGCAAAACAAAACAAGAGCAATTACTCCCGCTAAAGGAGATTGGTATGACGCCTTCGCCTTCCAATTGCCGAGTCCATGATCCGAGTTGGGAAGATCCACCGCCGATGTCAAGTCGTTGTCGCCGCCTTCTATAGCATGGATTCCACTGCTAATGCGGAAAGGAAGTTGGCCGCACGTCACGGCGTATCATCTTCCGACCCTTGATGGTGAAACCTAAACCACCTTGTCAAATTTGAAAGGAAGATCGTGAGCCGACCCCAAATAGTACTACCTTCTTCAACAAAGCTTGAGCATCTTTCAATGAGGCCATCCTAGGCGTAGCTTGTGTAACTTCAGAATGGTGGGAGAGTCAACAGCATAACTCTGGGGATTGTTTCAAAAGCTTGACAAGGAGTCTCGAAGAATTCACCTTCCATCTCGAGGTATTGGAATGACTCAGATGATCGACCATATACTCTTCTTCACCACATACCGTGACAACCTTTCCTTTCACCGGTACTTCATGCAAAGTAGAGGTAATACCGCCCCATGTATCCAAGGGCCCAAGTAGGCAAGAGTAAGTCACGGATGTCCATGACAAAGAAAGTTGAATCAAAAGTCCGGGAACCGACTTTAATGGGCGTAGTGAGTTTCCAAGCATCGCTCGCTTAGAACCATCAAAAGCTCTCACAATAATGTCACCGGTCTCGAACCAACCCTTCGACATCGAGTCGATCAAAAGCAGCTTCGTAGGATATTCGAGCGTAACCGTATCAACCAAAACATGAGATAATGTAATGCCCTTGCATTCAACAGAGATGTGCAAGGCTTTGTTGTGTTTCTTTCCTAGGAGTCAAATCAAGATCGTGAGAAGCCTAGGCCGTTGTTGGCAGCCGTGCTAGCAATACAAACTTCAAATTGATCAAGAGTAGTGTCTTGCGGTATGTGAGCATTCTTCGAAATTTCACCAAGGCTAGTACGAGCCTCGAGAGCACAAGAGCAGAAAGCAAGTATGGAGATCTTGGACGGAGTCTGTCCTAATTGTTCCACAACATTGTAGTCACTCTTCTTGATAATCTTTTTCCTCCATTTCTTGTTTGAGGTGCCTTCAAGAACTTCCTTTGGTACTTCGGTCGAAAGGATGAGTCACCGTTCTTTCCTCTAGCTTGGGGATGGTTGAATAGTCGGAATGCGAGCTGGAGTCGCAGTTGTCTTTGGAGGAGAGATGTTCGGGGAGAATACCTTCCGTTCTGTCACCTTACTTGATCCTGATGTTGTCAATGTCGGAATGGTAGCTTCAATCGTAAGATCTTCAATGGTCGAGGGTCTTGCTTGACGCCATGATAGTAAACATCGATCCATAATTCCAAGGGATAGCCTTGTCGAGGAATATGGAACCGGTCTTGAGAAGTGATAATGAGAGGTGCCACTCTAGGCACGTAATCGCAGAGGAAACTTATGGTGTTAACATCAAGATAGTCTTCCGGGAAATCGTCACCCCATCCGCTGCTTTAACATCTTCAATAGGAATTTTGTAGCTTTGAACAAAGTACTTCACCATGTAATCAACTTTCCACTTGGCTGCCCCAAGGTATCCCACATGTGGTAGTTTCATTCACATTGTCAATCTTCACTTAGACATTTCTTCACACTCCGCATGTGGTTTCGTAAATAGTATCTCACGGTTATCCATCATGCACCGAACACGCCTTCTCAACCAAGCACAACCATCAGTGCGATGGGCACCAACGACATTCTCCGGGCATCCCGGATTGACACCGGCTTGCAGCAAATTCTTCTTAACAACATCGAGGAATGGTCAAGTCATCTATGTTGAAAACATAAGTATCGCCACCAACAAGATTGGAACTCTTGTCATGGTTAGGCATAGGCGTTTGATCACATTTGGAGTCTCAACAGAGGATCAAACTCAACGCTTAGCTTCAATCATATCTTGAATCTTGTTCTTCGAGCCCAACAATCATCGTGTTATGTCCGGGCTATTGGAATGGTAAGCACATTTAGCATTAGGTTGTATCTCGAGAGGAAGTGTTGACATTTCGAGGAGGACCCTCAAGGTAATCACTGCTCAACATGTGTTGCAAGGCTTGCGACAATGGCATGTTGATCTTCAGAATCGCTCGTGGCGCTGCCACGCCGCTGTCTCACCGAGGTCAGGCCGATGTAGGATCGAGATCACAACCGCCCCCAGATTGAGCACGGTCGGTCTTGGCTCGGCTTTTCGACCATACACAAGATTGGCTTTTTCTTACCACCAAAAGATCTCTTCATGCATTTGAAGATGACTCTACCTGAATCTTCCCACTCTTAATACCAGCTTCAATATGTTCTCCTGTCAGTATCAGCTCGGTGAATCCGGCTGAAGAGTTTCCAATTAGATGATTGAAAAATGGGCCTGTCTGTTCTATAAACATATCAACCAACTCCCTATTGGGCAAAGGTGGTTGAACTCACCGCTAAATCTCCATTTCGAGCATACCCTTGAACTTCTCCACGACCCATAGACATGCTTTGTAGTTGCATGCGAGTGGGTGTCAATTCAGACTCATATCATCGAAAGTAGGCATCCGCTAAGTCACCCAAGTACGGATACTGGTCATTCTCTAGTCGATAATACCACTTTAATTGAGTTCCGCACAAACTCTCTTGAAAATAATGCATCCACAACTTTCTCATCGTGTGGGGATTAATCTTCCGACATAGGATTTCAAATGCAGCTTAGGGCAAGACATGCCATCATACTTGGCAAAAGTAGGAACTTTGAACTGGGAGGAATCACAACACCGTGAACAAGACTCGATCATCAAAATTCAACCCGGACATCTTCAAGTTTTCCACAAGATTCGACGGTCTTCAAGTTGCTTTGTACTTGTCATCTTCATCGAGTATTGGCCATTATCATAGTCTTTTTCGTGCCCATGCCGGGTGCCTTCACATCACCCTTGTTACTTTGCTCATCCTCCTTCTTGAAACTTCCTTCCGAGAGCTCAATTCGATCGACCTCTTAGGACCACCTTTTAAAGGCTCGCCATGTTGAGGAGACCAACAACCTTCTTCTTTCTGATAAGCTTCTTCGATCCTCTTGGCCTTGAACCAAACTGTGAACATCATCGAAACTGAGCATTCTCGAGCTTGGAGATCTTTGACACCTGCTCAAGAGCCATTTCGCTAAAATAAATAGCGAGCAAATGAGAAAACCAATCTCCAATGTACCTGTGATGCAATGTTATGCTATGCGATGTTTATGCGAATGCAATGCAATGTTTTCAAGGACCTTAGAGACTTAAATTTGTTAAACAAGCAATGAACAAACATTTATTAGTACTCTTTTCATTATTCTCTTTCTTTTTAAGTACAAAAGATAGTTCAAAAGAAAAGCATAAAAATCCTAAAGCTCTAAGTCTCCATGGGCGCTCTCTGGTGCCGAGGTAGGTGTTGATGCTTCGCCCTCGTGAAGTAGCTTGGTCAACTCTAGCACTTTCTTCTCACTTGCATAGCACTGAGCTTCAAAGGTATCCCTTTCTTCTTTAAGCTGAATCCAGGATCTCTTCAAGTCTTCAAAATCGGTAGGCATGTCAGGATGGAGAACAACATAGGGTACGTCACCTATAGCAACAGGTTCCATAATTACTGGTAACATGGGTGTAAACGGCATCATGAGGTTTTGAGCTCGAGCTCGCACCTGTAATACGGTGAACTGACTTTGTAGGATTTTTGTATCCAAATATGCGGATAGCAAGAGTCGCCACCGACTTTTATTTTTATCCAATTAAGGGAAGGTAAAAGTAACAGAAAAAGACCTTCGTTAGATTCTCGAAGTTCGGAGAATGGTTATGAAAAGGGAAGGTATTAGCACCCTTTCCATCCGTAGTTATCTACGGGCTCTTAGTTGCTCTAGATCACTTTTTAAAATTGCTTTCTGTGTGTTTGACCAAAATGTTTTGAAAGAGGCATTTCGCTTTGACTTTGTAATGACTCATGTAGGAGTGTATACAAAGTGTTCAGAAATGTTTCGTTTTGAAAAGAATTTGAACTTTGAAAAAGTGTGGTGTGAAAAGCATTTGATAGAGCAAGCAACTAAAAGACTTATTTACCCACTCGTAATTGGTCGCTTTGTTGTACTTCTATTTCTTTAGAATAGCGCTAGCCATACCATTAGTTAGTAGGTAGCTCCATTCGTTGGATGTAAACGGACATTCGGGGACATCGGATGGTCATAGAAGGCAACTTGTAGGAAGTATCCTAGCACATTCGAAGGACTATCATCATTTTTGAGGCTAACAATCGAGGGTCAAGATCATGTATTCGGAGGCGACATCGTGGGTCTTATGATCTTTGTATCAAGGGACTATGATGATTTGTTTGAAGGCAACTGCTAGAATACCTCTACGCTCGAGGGACATGACCATTTTGAAATCGAAAGGCATCGAGAGAGAATTACCCTAAGGGGTGCGTGTGTGAAAGAAGTGTGTTAAATTCAGATATTTTATCTTGAAGATTAGTGTGAGCTATGTCCAATTATTATCTTGCCATACACGCCTAATTACTAGCAATTGATAAGGGTGCGAAAGTAAAATGCGAATGTAAAGGTGCGGAAAATAAACCTACGCTTATTACATGGCTTTGGGGCAGATACATAATTTAAACTTGCGGAAAATAAAACCCTAGATTAAACTATTACAACCCATGAACAATTACATTATTGGAAAAATAGAATGATAAAAGAAAACGTCCGAATCGGAGCAACCTGTGAAAGAATAAGAAAATCGGGAAATATGATGAAATTGAAATAAGAGAAAATGTTAGAAAAAATGCAATTTTTAATATGAGAAAATTAATATATGCTGGAAATATGATAAATATATTAAAATAATTTTTTGGGATTTTTGAAAAGATTTAATAATTAAAATGCAATTAATAATGATTTAAATGCAAAATAAAAATAAAATAAATATGCATGCAAAAATTATATTTTTTAATTTATTAAATTAAATAAAGATTTTTGTGAAAATAATGTAAAAAGAAAAATGTTTTTGGTAATTTTTAAATGCGTAATAAAAATTATGAAAACAATTAAAATAGAATAGAAATATTAGAAATTAAGAAAATATGAAAATAGGAAGTTTTGTGAAGTTGTAAAAAGATTGGTCCCAAAGATAGTTCGAACCGCGTCCCGACTTTCAAACCTTGAGGACCAATGCGACCAATCGAGCTATGTGTTCAATCGCTTGAAACGGATCGATTTGAAAATAACACGCTGCCGCTTCATCGCCTTCCTCCCGCCAATTCATCGCCTTCTTCGCTTCAAACATTACAAGCTTAGGCCTTCCTTCGACGCTAAGGTCCCCGCAAATTCAAAAATCAAGCAAACGTAATATAAATGACATCTAAGACCATGGTTCGATTCAGACGTTGTTCCGAAGTTCAATGGATAGGTCTCGAGGCCCAATTTTTCCCAGATAGAAACCCTAAACGGCACATAAACCCTAATCATGGTGAAACACGATTCGGCCATAAAATTCAATTGGCTTGCCCAGAAAGTTTGTAAACTTGATTCTAAACACAAACAAACAATCAAAACAAGTTAATAATGCATGAATATGAGAAATCGAATTTGAAAATTCAAGAACAAACCAAACACGGATTGCACGATTCAATGTTTTTGGCAAAGTGAGGTCTGGATCGATTCAAGAGGTGTCAAGGAATATGTTTTGATGCTTGAATCGATCAAACAATCCAAAACTACGATCGCAAGTTCTTGAAGACCACGGATTTTGAGCTTTGGATTAGGTTTCGAGCAATTTTTTCGTCTTTCTTGATAGGTATGCATCATATATTTATACCGATGGATTTGGAATGGTTTTGGAAAGAATTGATCAACATTCAATGGAAATCAAATTTTGATATTCTCATGAAATCAAATTTTCAAATTTGTCCAATTTCAATCCAATCTTGCCAAATTTGATCCAATTTCGAAATTGCTGGCATTTGTGAGTTAATTGACCTTAAGGAAAGAATAAAATCAATCTTTGCAATTAATTTCAATTTTATAATTTATTTTAAGATTTAATTTGCATTTAAATAAATAAATTACAAATTAAATAGAAAATAAATCAAAAATTCGTGGCATTGGGCTTGGATATTCCTAATTGCATGAGGAACAAGTTAGGATGAAGAAAAATAGGCCCATTTGCAAAAGATTTGATTTTTGAAGTATCTCTTTGTGCATTCTTTCAAAATTGCCCAACTTGTGGATGGTGTAACTTGCTCAATTTTCCACATTTTGAGTGTTCTTGGACTTTTGAAAGCTCTAAGAGTCCTCTAAACAATGTCTTTGGTCTCATCTCAATTGAGTTACCATGCTCAATATATCTTCAAAACAAAAGTTGACTTTTGTTGACTTTGAAAATGACCTGTAATGTTTTGAGCTATACCTCTCAAATGAAGCATTTTTGGACATTCTTGTGAGACATGAAGTTGTAGAGAATTGAATTTCCTTCAAAACAAGAGGTGGTGGAAAATTTCTGAGAAAGTATGAGAAAGTTATGATCACCAAAGTTCATTGACTTTTCATCTAGAAACCCTAATTTAGAAAGTTTGACTTTGAGCAAATCTTGAGTTTTCTTGATGAATCATGATCAACCCTTGATCAAATGATGAATGTAACTTCAAAATGAGGATGTTGACCAAAATCGAAGTTTTGACTGTATGTTGACCATGCTTGACTTTTTGTCCAATACACCCGATTTTCAACCATCCGAGCAATTGTCCGAGGAAACTTGACTCAGGAAGCTTGAAACTTGACATGGAGAATCTTTGAAGCATATGAGGAGGCATGAAGGCCATTGGAGATGTTGGAATCCATCTTGACTTGAGAGATACCAAACCCTAGTTTGGGTTGATTGTCTAGAGAGAGTTTGTCCGATCAACTCGAGGAATCCTTGAGTATAGATGTATGAAATCTTTGAGTAGATGGAGGGCAAATTTGGGGTATGACAGCTGCCCCTGCTCAATCTTCTTGTACCGAGGGTTAGATTGACACGCTTGTCTTCGTGACCGAGGTAGAAGATGATTGAACACCGAGTACACCCGAAAATTTGCACTTATTGGTCGATGATGCGGAATGGGCTTACAGATGCCATTTGGAGAAGTTGGAGACTCACTGGGAACGAGTCGACGCTAGACTCGAGTTTGTGAATAGGAGAGCGACGGAGATGGGCTTAAGATGCCATCTAGAAAGGTCGATGCCGGGGAGCGAGCCGACGTTAGATCAGAGATGTTCCCGGAATGGAGAGAGACGGGCTTAAGATGCCATCCGAAGGAGTCGACGTTAGACTTCGTGTTCACCTTTGAATGAGGTTATTGGTTTGTATTGATTTTTAACCATATATGCAGCATTCTGAGAGTGAAGAGATGTTGACAAATAGTCGGAGATGGGCTTAAGATGCCATCCGAGGCAACTGAGTCGTACGCTAGACTCTGTAGTTGCTGTTGATAATCAGAATAAATCTTCGCGCTGATTAATCTGGGAGAGATTGTAGTTGGCAAAAATGTGGATAGCTTCCCTGTTGTGTGTCGGGTGTTGATCCATTGCCTGTTATCGGAGGATAACCAGAGGTGGTCTTTCGGATAGTTTTCCCGTCGGTTCGGGGCTTAATCCTCGACCCGCTGCCGGAGGCGGTCTTTCGATAGTTTTCCGCCGGCTCGGGCTTAACTGGACTGCTTGTGAAGGCGGTCTTTCGATAGTTTTCCCGCCGGCTCGGGCTTAATCTCGACCTGCTTATGCCGAAGTGATCAACACTGCTTTGAGAAAACAAGAAAACTTTGATAGAATATTTGTTAGTTTTATGCAAAGTATGATGCATGACAGTGTATATGAATGACATATGCATGAATTATGACTTTATGAGAAATGTATGAATGATGAATGTTGTGATATTTCAAAACATATCCATCTTGAAGAAGATGCGGATATTCTGTTTGAAGATTTCGACTTCCGCTTGGGGATTGTAGGTGAGAACCCCGCCTTTGAAGGAGAAGAAAGATATCCTGGATTCCTCCGATGCACTATCTGACCAAGTCTTGGGCCTAGATATTGTTGAGGAAGGTAGAGATTTGAGAGGCTCGTTGTCGGAGATCTCATATATAGACCCTGCTGAGGAGAGTCCGGGCGATCCGCTGAGGACCTTGTATGTAGATCCCGCCGAGGAAATTTAGGAGGTGCTCATCGGGATTCGTAGATCTCACCGAGAGCATTTGATGGTTGTCGAGACCGGCTTGAAGAGTCTGGAGTCCGTTGTAATCTCTGGCTGGGGAATAAAAGGTGTATGTTTCTTCCGATGCACTATCTGACCAAGTCTCGAGCCTGGATACCGCTGCCGGGAAGGGGAGGATTGAGAATATCCACTGGGATGAAGTGTTACCGCTGAGACCGATGTAACATTGCTCGTTGAGTGGAATCGCCGTCAGGATTAACATATACTCGGGAAGGTGTGTGAGTGACACCTTTATGCTCTGGGAACTATTTGTTGACTTTCGTCCGTCATCCCAATTCCCGAACCTCAGTAAGTACTTTTGTATGTTCACTTTTCGTATGTTTGCGAGAGATTTTATTGTCAAATGTGTATAATCATTCAAAGCAAACGTTGGACTTATTGCAAATAACAACAACATAAATTGTAAAGAGAAAGAAGTCAGATTTATTTGAAAGGTGGCGATGGCCAAGTAGTTTGTACACAAGAAAGGTAAAAGCTATGCGGAAACAATCTCATTAAGTTCCAACTATGCTAGTACTCATATATTTCAACTATCTCATCTCCTTGTCACAAGAAAGTGAGTAGATTGATCTTCGCCATTTGAATCTTGAATGCCGATAGTAGTCTGGAAGCGTATGATCCGAAGAGACATAGTCGTACGCTTAAATCCCTAACTTTTGCCTAGACCGCCTTTCGGTTTTCGCCCACGGATACCTTTTTGCCCAAGCCGCTTTTCGTGTTTTCGACTTGCCGGTGTACATGTTTTGTATATATCCTTTACTTTGCCCGAACCTTTGGTTCGCCAGATGCCCTTATTTTTGCCTAGGCTCGACCTAGCGGGTCTTTTTATGCGTAGTATTTTTGACTATGTCTCGCTCACTGTGGTGTGGAAGTCTTCACCATCCATGGTGCTAAGTATCATAGCTCCCCGAAAATACTTTTGACTACAAATGGTCCCTCATAGGTGGGAGTCCATTTGCCCTCGATCACCTTGTGGAAGAATGATGCGCTTGACTACTAGATCACCGACTTGGTAGACTGTGTTCGACCTTCTTGTTAAATGCTCGATCATTCGCTTTCGATAACTGTCCATGGCGATGGATGCGAGTCGCTTTCATCAATCAAGTTAACTCGGTCAAGTAGTCTCGAACCCAATCGCTTCACCTAACTCGCCTCGAGGACTCGTTGAGGGTATCTCGAACCTCGATGGGTAAGACGGCTTCCATACCGTATACAAGAGAGAAGGTTGCCCTCTCTGTATGTTCAGGTCGATAACCATGAAGAGCAAATGGTAACATCTCATGCCAATCTTTGTAAGTCACGCCATCTTCAGATAATCTTCTTAATGTTCTTGTTGGCGGCTTCCATCGCGCCATTCATCTTAGGCCGATAAGGAGAAGAATTGTGATGCTTGATCTTGAACCGCGCAGTAGTTCGGTGATCATCTTGTTGTTGAGATTGGAACCGTTATCGTGATAATCCTTTCGTGAGTGCCATACCGATGATAAGATTATGTTTGATGAATCGAGCCACAACATTCTTGGTAATGATGCACGAGGTCGCTTCTACCCACTTGGTGAAATAGTCAATTGCCACAAGGATGAAACGATGTCCATTGGAAGTGGGGCTTGATTTCTCCAATCATGTCAATGCCCCACATTGCGAAAGGCCAAGGAGAAGTTAAAATATTCAGAGGTACGGAGGTACGGTACTTTGTCGGCATAACCGCACTTGTGACAAGATCGAGCATAGCGGTGACAATCGCCATGGTGGACCAATAGTAACCTGCTCTCAAAATCTTCTTAGCCATAGTGTGTCCATCGGAGTGGTACCAAATTCGCCGTAACTCTTCCATGATACGCATTGTCGCTTTCTCTCTACACATGGAGTAAGCACAAGTCGTGGCGCTTTGTATAAGATGCCGTTGTCGAAAGAATTTGAAGCAAATCTTCTCATGAACTTTATCATTAATGATGCCCTCGCTGGATATTCCCGAGTCTCAAGATACCTCTTCACGTCATAGTACCAAGGTTTCTTCTCGCCAAGCTCACAACAATACCGGTTCGCAAACTTCTCAATGATGATCCGGGAGCCTCGTTGTCCCATCTCGACCTTGAACATAGATGACATAGTAGCCAATGCGCCCGCCAACCGATTCTCTTCTCGTGGAATATGATTGAAAGTAATCTCTTCAAAGTAGGGAATCAAACTCAACATGCTCGATACGAATGAGATTCGGATGCTTCAGATCCCACTCGCCCTTAATCTGACCGATCACTAAAGCCGAGTCTCCATACACTTGTAAGAACTTGATTCTTAAGTCAATAGCATTTTAAGACCCATGATGCACGCCTCAGACGGCCATGTTGTTAGTGCAATCAAACACAATCAAGCGGTGAAAGGAGTATGTCCGTCATGGATGATGGCACCAATGCCATTGTCGAAGCGCTTGAGGCTCCATCAAAACCATGGTCCATCGATCCTTGTTCAGTCCTTCGTCCGGCCCGGTTCTTCACAATCAAAACTAGTAAAACATCTTCATCTCGAAATCGAACCGCATAGATCGATAGTCATCTCACGGCCGATGAGCCAAATGATCGCTACTACACTTCCTTTGATCGCTTCGAGAAGTGTACCGATGTCATATTTGGTCAAGATCATTTGCCATCTTGCTATTCTTCCGAGAGAGTTGGTTTCTCAAAGATGTATTTTATCGATCCATCTTGGAAATCAACAAGGTAGTGTGAGTCAACATATATCGCCTTAGTCGGCGAAACAGCCAGAAGCGTAAGTTTTCTCGAGTCAGTGAGTATCTTGTTTCACGGTAAACTTTTTGCTAAGGTAGTATATTGCATGCTCTTTTCGACTGCACTCGCCATGTTGCCCCAACACACACCCCATTGAGTTCTCTAACACCGCAAGTACATGATAAGAGGTCTTCCTTCGTGCGACATCGTGATAGGAGGATTTGTAGGTACCCTTGATTTTGTCAAAAGCGATCCGGCAATCGCCGCTCCATTCCACTACTTGATCTTTCTTAAGTAACTTGAAGATTGGCTCACAAGCAGCGCTTAGTGTGCAATGAATCTGCAATGTAGTTCAATCGCCCAAGAAACCTCCGACCTCCTTCTCTGCGGGAGCGGCATCTCTTGAATGGCTTTAACCTTCGCGGATCAACTTCAATACCTTTTCCATCGACAACAAACCCTAGGAGTTTTCCTGATCCGACTCCAAAGGTGCACTTGTTGGGATTAAGTCTCCCCCGCATTTCTTCAACCCGTCGGCTTTTGCAAATGATCAAGATGTTCTTCTTCACCTATGATCGAGCTATCATGTCGCCAACGAGACCTCTATCTCGTGATGAATCATGTCATGAAATAATGTTACCATAGCATCGATAAGTGGCGCCTGCTTTCATCCGAACGGCATAACCTTGTAGCGTAAAGTGCCCCACCGTAACGAAAGTAGTTTTCCATGTCTTCGGAGCCATTTTGATCCGATTGTAACCGGAGAAACCATCCATGAAGGAGAAAACCTTATCGAGCTGTGTTGTCAACCAAAACATCAATATGAGGAAGTGGGAAATCATCTTCTGACTTGCTTTGTTTAGATCTCGTAATCCACACACATTCGCATCTTTACCATCCTTCTTAGGCACGGGTACCACATTTGCAACCCATCGGGGAGGTAACGCTAAGAAACCGCGTGAACTCGCTTCATAACTTCGGCTTTGATTTTCTCCGACATCTCAGACGCATGCGACTTAACCTTCTGCTTTCACCGAGAAAACCTTCTTTGTCGGCAATCGTGTACCACAATATCAATGTTCAAACCGACATGTCTTCGTATGACCAAGCAAAACCTCAATGTAGTCTCGTAGCATCCGAATCAACCTTTCTTTAACACTGCTCTCAAGACCCGCTCCTATCTTGATCTCTTTTCTGCTTCGCAAGCACTCAAATTCACAACCTCAACTTGCTCTTCGTGTGGTCAGATAACTCGCTTCTTCTTGTAGCAGCCCGGCAAGTTCTCCGGCACTTCACAATCTTCCTCACTTTCGCCTTCGGCTTGGTAGATCGGATTATCAAGTCATATTTAGCACTAGCATAGTGTTATTAACGAGATTCGAGTGATTCTAGTGTATCACGTGTGTAAGAACACATAGCTTTTGAAGGGGTGATAAAGTAAAAGAAAGAAAACAAACAATTGAATGCAAAAGTCCAACGAATTTATTGAATGAAAACACGCAAACGACAGATAATAACCCTCGCAAACGAGCCATGATGCCCCGGGCAAAGTTTATTGTTCAAACATAAAGAAATACGAAAAGCAAAATAAAACAAGAGCAATTACTCGCTAAAGGAGATTGGTATGACGCCTTCGCCTTCCAATTGTCGAGCCCATGATCCGAGTTGGAAGATCCACCGCTGATGTCGAAGTCGTTGTCGCCGCCTTCTATAGCATGGATTCCACTGCTGATGCGAAGGAAGTGGCCATGCGCTCACGGCGTATCATCTTCCGACCTGGATGGTGAAGCCTAAACCAGCCTTGTCAAATTTGAAAGGAAGATCGTGGAGCTGTCCCCAAATAGTACTACCTTCTTCAACAAAGCAATGAGCATCTTTCAATGAGGCCATCCTAGGCGAACTTTAGTAACTTCAGAGGACGGAGAGTCAATGTGCATGACTGGTATTGTTTCAAAAGCTTGACAGGAGTCTCAAAGAATTCCCTCCATCTCAAGATAACGGAATGATCAGATGATCGACCATATACTTCTTCACCACACAACGTAACAACCTTCCCTTTCACCGGTACTTCAGTTTCGATGTAAGGTACAGGTACCGCCCCATGTATCCAAGGGCCCAAGTAGGTAAGAATAAGTCGGACGGATGTCCATGACAAAGAAGGTGGAGTCAAAAGTCCGGGAACCAATTTTAACAAAGTAGTGAGTAAGCCTCCTCGCTCTCACAATAATGTCACGAACCAACCCTTCGATCAAGTCGATCAAAAGGGTAGGATATTCGTGGTAACCGTACCCTTGCATTCAATGTAGATGTGCAAGGCCTTGTTATGTTTCTTTCCGATGAGTCAAATCAAGATCGAGAAGCCTAGGCCGTTGTTGGCAGCCGCTAGCAATACAAACTTAATTCATCGGTAGTGTCTTATGCACATGAGCATTCTTCGAAACTTCACCAAGGCATTAGTATGAGCCTCGAGCACAAGAGCAGAGCAAGCATGGATATCTTGGACGGAGTCTCGTCCCAATTGTTCCACAACATTGTAATCACTTTTCTTGATGATCTTCGAATTTCCTCCATTTCTTGTTTGGAGGTGTCTTCAAGAACTTCCTGGTACTTCCGTCGAAAGGTGATGAGTCACGGTTCTTTCCTCTAGTGGGATATTGATTGAGTAGTGGAATGCGAGCCGGAGTCGCAGTTGTCTTTTGAGGAGAGATATCGAGAGAATACCTTCCTGGTTCGTCACCCATCGATCCGGTGATGTTGTCGATGTCGAATAGAAGCTCCAATGAAGATCTTCAATGGTCGAGGGTCTTGCTTGACGCCATGATAGTAAACATCACCCATAGTTCCAAGGGATAGCTTTGTCGAGGAATATGGAATCGGTCTGGAGAAGTGATAATGAGAGGTGCCTAGGCACGTGATCAACAGAGGAAATCCTTATCGTGTTAACATCAAGATAGTCTTCGGGAAATCGTCACCCCATCCGGTCGCTTTAACATCTTCAATAGGAATCTTGTAACTATCGTGATGTGTACTTCACCATGTAATCATTTTTCCACTTGGCTGCCCCAAGGTATCCCACATGGTACAGCTTCGCTTGCATTGTCAATCTTCAACTTAGACATTTCTTCACACAACTTCCGCATGTGGTTTCATAAATAGTATCTCACGGTTATCCATCATGCACTCGAACACGCCTTCTCAACCAAGCACAACCATCAAAAGATGGGCACCAACGATACCTCTCAGGCATCCCGATTAACACCGCTTGCAACAAATTCTTCTTAATAATATCAAAGGAATGGTCAAGTCATCTATGTTGAAAACATAAGTATCGCCACCAACAAAGATTGGAACTCTTGTCATGGTTAGGCATAGGCGCTGATCACATTCGAGTCTCAACAGAGGATCAAACTCAACTGCTTAGCTTCAATCATATCTTGAATTTGTTCTTCGAGCCCAACAATTGTCGCGTCGTGCCCTCGGCTATTGGAATGGTAAGCACACTTAGCATTAGGATTGTATTTCTGAGAGGAAGTGTTGACATTCGAGGAGGATCCTCAAGGTAATCAACTCGCCAACATGTGTTGCAAGGCTCATGACAATGGCATGTTGATCTTCGTAAACTGCCTCGTGGCGCTGCTCGCTACGCTGCTGTCTCACCGAGGTTGTGCCGATGTAGGATCGAGATCACAACCGCCTCTACGATTGAGCATGGTCGGTCTTGGCTCGGCTTTTCCGACCATACACAACATTGGCTTCTTTCTTACCACCAAAAGATCTCTTCAAAGATTTGAAGATAACTCTACATGGATCTTCCCACTTTGATACCACAATGCGCTCAGTCAATATCACCGTGAATCTGGATGAAGAATTTCCAATCGATGATTGAGGAATGGGCCTGTTGTTCCCATAAACATATCAACCAACTCCCTATTGGACAAGGGTGGTTGAACTCGCTCGCTAGATCTCTCCACTTCGAGCATACCCTTGAACTTCTCGTCACGACCCATAGACATGCTTTGTAGTTGCATGCGAGTGTGTCAATTCAAAGATTGTACCATATTGTCAGAAAGCATCACCAAATCACCCAAGTACGGATACGGCCATTCTCTAGTCGATAATACCATTCCAACCGAGTTCCGACAAACTCTCTTGAAAATAGTGCATCCACAACTTTCTCATCAAGTGGGGATTGATTTTCAACATAAGACTTCAAATGCAGCTTAGGGCAAGACATGCCATCATACTTAGCAAAAGTAGGAACTTTGAATTTGGGAGGAATCACAACACTAGAACAAGACTCGATCATCAAAGTTCAGCCCGACATCTTCAGTTTTCCACAAGATTCAGACGGTCTTCAAGTTGTTTGTACTTGTCATCTTCATCAAAGTGTTGGCTAATCGAGTGGTCCTCTCCTCCTTTCTTTGGCTCACACCGATCACCTTCATCACCCTTGGTACTCCCTTATGGACACTTCCTTCAGAGCTCACACGGTCGACCACTTTGACCTCCTTTGAAACGCCACCCATGTTGAGGAGACCAACAACCTTCTTCTTCTTGTTGATGAGCTTCTTCGATCCTCTTGGCCTTGGACCAAGCCGGTGAACATCTCCAAACCGAGCATTCTCGAGCTGGAGATCTTTGACACTGCTCAAGAGCCATTTCGCTAAAATAAATAGCGAGCAAATGAGAAAACCAATCTCCAATGTACCGTGATGCAATGTTATGCTATGCTATGCGATGTTTATGCGAATGCAATGCAATGTTTTCAAGGACCTAAGAGATTTAAATTTGTTAAACAAGCAATGAACAAACATTTATTAGTACTTCTCATTATTCTTTTTTCTTTTAAGTACAAGAGATAGTTCAAAGCAATAAAAGAAAACATAAACATCCTAAAGCTCTAAGTCTCCCATGGGCGCCCTCTGGTGCCGATGTAGGCGTTGATGTTTTGCTCTCGTGAAGTAGCTTGGTCAACTCTAGAACTTTCTTCTCGCTTGCATAACACCGAGCTTCAAAGGTATCCTCTTCTTTAATCAATCCGTGATCTCTTCAAGTCTTCAAAATCGTAGGCATGTCGATGGAGAACAAGATAGTACGCCACCTATAGCAACAGTTCCATAATTACCGGTAGAACAAAGTGAATGGCATCATGAGGTTTTGAGCTCGAGCTCGCACTCCATTTGAGGTAAGGTTCCCAAGGAATGGAGTTCGGTGCCCCAAAGTCTTGGTATCGGTCTTCTTTACCATGCCCCAAGCATGTATAAACCTTCGCCGGTAATTCGAGATCGTGATTGTAGTCGAACACAATATCTTGGAGAAGCATATCATGTGGACCATCTTTTCGAGCAAAACCAAACCGACGAGAGCTAGAGAAGGGTTGTAAGTGATACCCCTTATACCAAGGAGTGGTACATTAGGAATTCTCCACAACGCTCAATGAATGTGAAGTCCTTTGAGAGAAAAGATTCCAACGGATATCGAATGAGAGAGTGACATCAATCTTTGAGACCATCTCAACCTTTGTTCGTTCTTCAAAATCGATGGAGGAAGGTGCTAAATAAACCACCTTGAAAGTAACGATACACAACACATGAGAGTTCCTTGTCGCTAGTAGTACGAGTGTGGAGAGAATGTAGGATGTCTCCAAGTAAAGTAGGCAATCGGATTGGGTAAGAAACAACTTGATGGCGTTGACATCTATGAATTGATCCGAGTTAGGAAATAGAACCAAACCATAAATTAGCAAGGCAACAATGTTCTCAAATGCATGGAAACTCATAACTTTGAGGAATTCTCGGCTTTCTTGATTAAGAACTTGAAAGTAAACCCTTAACTCCACCCTAGTTCCCAATTGGCTTCAATATCCGAGCGCTTAAGGTGTAAGGCGGATGCGATGTCTTCAACTTAGGAACCTTTTCCAAACCGTGAATGGCATTTGGTCAAGAATAGGTACCCCAAGTAGCTTAGAGAACTCTTCTAAGGTAGGAACCAACCGATAATCTGAAATGTAAAGCAATGGTGTTTCGGATCAAAGAACCGAATAGACATGCATCATATCTTCTTCAAAACCGAGATAACCAAATCAAGTAGATAACCATGTCTTTTGATGAACCGAGCATGGTCGGGAATTTCAAACCAATTTTGAGTGAGAAGGGATACCCATGAAGTTGATTCGGATAGTCTTTCTAGAAGCCATAATCCCAACAAAACAGAGCAAAGATAAATCCCTAGGTCCTTGAAATAGTTAGAAATGATATGCAATGCAAATGATGTCATGATGTCATGTTTAGCACACACAAACAATTCACACAATGAGCCTAGGTTTAAGGCTTGCAAGAGGTATAGGTGATTACCCCACCAAAAGTTTGAGTTGGTTCATCCCGTCCTATAATAGTAACCGGTTCTAGGAATCTCATATCATTGATCTTTCTAGGCGCTTATTTCAATACGACGCCAAGTGGTCGATCGAAAATGTCCCAAAAGTCTGATCTCAATGAGCGTAGCATCGAGTATCAACCAACCTCGGTCTACACCAAAGCCGGCCATCTCACTACCTTCTAATGGCCAAGATGGGTCAATTAAGGTTCTAAAAGTTTAGTTAGCGCTGATGACACCACGCAGAAGCCAAATACTATCTTCAACTTGGGAATGAAGAGTATCGACAACCAAAGTGTCACGCTAACGTAGCCATCATGTTGACCGCGTAGTTATACGCCCAGCGGTCGCGATGATCTAATGCCACTTACCTAAAAGGAAACCCGATCCGGTGTAGGATCCCCAACAATATAATACCCAAGCAACCCTTAAAGATAAAGCATACAAGTCAAACAAAAGCAATAAAAGTTATCTAGAAATCCTAAGGCAATTCTCTTTAGAAATATCCCACAGAGTCGCCAGCAGAATACGGTGAACTCGACTTTGTAGGATTTTTGTATCCAAATGTGCGGATAGCAAGAGTCGCCACCGACTTTTATTTTTATCCAATTAAGGGAAGGTAAAAGTAACAAAAGACCTTCGTTAGATTCTCGAAGTTCGAGAATGGTTATGAAAAGGAAGGTATTAGCACCCTTTCCATCCGTAGTTATCTACGGGCTCTTAGTTGCTCTAGATCACTTTTTAAAATTGCTTTCTGTGTGTTTGACCAAAATGTTTTGAAAGAGGCATTTCGCTTTGACTTTGTAATGACTCATGTAGGAGTGTATACAAAGTGTTCGGAAATGTTTCGTTTTGAAAAGAATTTGAACTTTGAAAAAAAGTGTGTGGTGTGAAAAGCATTTGATAGAGCAAGCAACTAAAAGACTTATTTACCCACTCAGAATTGGTCGTTTTGTTGTACTTCTACATTCCTTTAGAATAGCGCTAGCCATACCATTAGTTAGTAGGTAGCTCCATTTGTTGGATGTAAACGGGACATTCGAAGGGACATCGGATGGTCATAGAAGGCAACTTGTAGGAAGTATCCTAGCACATTCAAGGACTATCATCATTTTTCGAGGCTTACAATCGAGGGTCAAGATCATGTATTCGGAGGCGACATCGTGGGTCTTATGATCTTTGTATCGAAGGGACTATGATGATTTGTTTGTAGGCAACGGTGCTAGAATACCTCTACGTTCGAGGAACATGACCATTTTGAAATCGAAAGGCATCGAGAGAGAATTACCCTAAGGGGTGCATGTGTGAAAGAAGTGTGTTAAATTCAGATATTTTATCTTGAAGATTAGTGTGAGCTATGTCCAATTATTAGTCTTGCCATACACGCCTAATTACTAGCAATTGATAAGGGTGCGGAAAGTAAAAATGTCGAATGTAAAGGTGCGGAAAATAAAACCTACGCTATTATTTCGTATACATAATTTAAACTTACGGAAAATAAAACCCTAGATTAAACTATTACAACCCATGAACAATTACATTATTGGAAAAATAGAATGATAAAAGAAAACGTCCGAATCGGAGCAACCTGTGAAAGAATAAGAAAATCGGGAAATATGATGAAATTGAAATAAGAGAAAATGTTAGAAAAAATGCAATTTTTAATATGAGAAAATTAATATATGCTGGAAATATGATAAATGTATTAAAATAATTTTTTGGGATTTTTTGGAAAAGATTTAATAATTAAAATGCAATTAATAAGGATTTAAATGCAAAAATAAAAATAAAATACATATGCATGCAAAAATTATATTTTTTTAATTTATTAAATTAAATAAACATTTTTGTGAAAATAATGTAAAAAGAAAAAATGTTTTTGGTAATTTTTAAATGCAGAATAAAAATTATGAAAACAATTAAAATAGAATAGAAATATTAGAAATTAAGAAAATCATGAAAAATAGGAAGTTTTGTGAAGTTGTAAAAAGATTGGTCCCAGCATGGTTCGAACCGGCGTCCTGACTTTCAAACCTTGAGGACCAATGCGCTGACCAACTGAGCCAAGTGTGTTACACTGTTTGGAAACGGATCGATTTGAAAATAACACGCGCCATCGCCTTCGCCGCCGCCAATTCATCGCCTTCGCTTCAAACATTCACAAGCTTGCGCCGGCCTTCCTTCGACGCTAAGGTCCCTCGCAAATTCAAAAAATCAAGCAAACGAATATAAATGACATCTAAGACCATGGTTCGATTCAGGACGTTGTTCCGAGTTCAACGGTATAGGTCTCGAGGCCCAATTTTTCCTGTATAGAGAAACCCTAAAACGGCACATAAACCCTAATCATGGTGAAACATGATTCCGGTCATAAAAATTCAATTGGCTTGCCCATAAAGTTTGTAAACTTGATTCTAAACACAAACAAACAATCAAAACAAGTTAATAATGCATGAATATGAGAAATCGAAATTTGAAAATTCAAGAACAAACCAAACACGGATTGCACGATTCTGAATGTTTTTTGGCAAAGTGAGGGTCTGGATCGATTCAAGAGGTGTCAAGGAATATGTTTTGATGCTTGGAATCGACTGAAACAATCCAAAACCACGGCTGCAAGTTCTTGAAGACCACGGATTTTTGAGCTTTGATTAGGTTTCGGAGCAATTTTTTCGTCCTTTCTTGATAGGTATGCATCATATATTTATACTGGATGGATTTGGAATGGTTTTTGGAAAGAATTGATCAACATTCAATGGAAATCAAATTTTGATATTCTCATGAAATTAAATTTTCAAATTTGTCCAATTTCAATCCAATCTTGCCAAATTTGATCCAATTTTGAAATTGCTGGCATTTGTGAGTTAATTGGACCTTAAGGAAAGAATAAAATCAATCTTGCTATTAATTTCAATTTTATAATTTATTTTAAGATTTAATTTGCATTTAAATAAATAAATTACAAATTAAACAGAAAAATAAATCAAAAATTCGTGGCATTGGGCTTGGATATTCCTAATTGCATGAGGAACAAGTTAGGATGAAGAAAAAATAGGCCCATTTGCAAAAGATTTGATTTTTGAAGTATCTCTTTGTGCATTCTTTCAAAATTGCCCAACTTGTGGATGGTGTAACTTGCTCAATTTTCCACATTTTTGAGTGTTCTTGGACTTTTGAAAGCTCTAAGAGTCATCTAAACAATGTCTTTGGTCTCATATCAATTGAGTTACCATGCTCAATATATCTTCAAATCAAAAAGTTGACTTTTGTTGACTTTGAAATGACCTGTAATGTTTTGAGCTATACCTCTCAAATGAAGCATTTTTGGACATTCTTGTGAGACATGAAGTTGTAGAGAATTGAATTTCTTCAAAACAAGAGGTGTTGGAAAATTTCGAGAAAGTATGAGAAAGTTATGATCAACAAAGTTCACTTGACTTTTCATCTAGAAACCCTAATTTAGAAAGTTTGACTTTGAGCAAATTTTGAGTTTTCTTGATGAATCATGATCAACCCTTGATCAAATGATGAATGTAACTTCAAAATGAGGATGTTGACCAAAATCAGAAGTTTTGACCGTATGTTGACCATAGTTGACTTTTGTCCAATACACCGATTTTCAACCATCCGAGCAATTGTCTGAGGAAACTTGACTTGGAAGCTTGAAACTTGACATGGAGAATCTTTGAAGCATATGAGGAGGCATGAAGGCCATTGGAGATGTTGGAACCATCTTGACTTGAGAGATACCAAACCCTAGTTTGGGTTGATTGTTCAGAGAGAGTTTGTCCGATCAACTCTCGAGGAACTTGAGCCTAGATGCATGAAATCTTTGAGTAGATGGAGGGCAAATTTTGGGTATGACAGCACTATTTGAGGTGATCCGGAATGGATGGTGCCCAGCCCAGATCGTTTTACATGCCCAGGCCTCGCCGGAGCCGAGATCGAGTTGAGTCGAACATCTGGAGAAGCATCATGTGACCTTCGAAACCCCGACGTAGAGAAGGTTGGTATACCTCCCCATATAGCGGTACATTAGGGAATCTCCACAACGCCGATGAAGATGATATCCGCTGGTGTCTTTTCTCTCATGTTTGTGGAGAATTCTAATGTACCACTCCTGTCATAAGGGAGGTATTACTTACAACCCTTATCTAGCTCTACGCTTGGTTATGCTCAAGAGATGGCCCACATGATATGCTTCTCCAAGATATTGTGTTCGACTACAACCACGATCTCCGCAATTACCGATTTAAGGTTCATACACGCTGGGGCATGGTAAAGAAGATCGATACTGTGACTTTGGGGCACCAAAACTCCATTCCTTGGGAACCTTACCTCAAATAAGTGCGAGCTCGAGCTCAAAACCACATGATGCCATTCACGCTGCTTCATCGTAATTATGGAACTGCATATAGGTGACGCACTTATAATCGCTCTCCTTCCCGACATGCCTACCGATTTTGAAGACTTGAAGAGATCCTGATTCAAATTTAAAGAAGAAAGGGATACATTCAAGCTCAAGTGCGAGAAGAAGGTACTAGAGTTGACAAAGCTACTTCACGAGGAGCGAAACATCAACGCCTACCTCGGCACCAAGAGGAAGCGACCATGGGAGACTTAGAGCTTTAGGATTTTGTTTTATTTTTCTGAACTATCTTTTGTACTTAAAAAGAAAGAGAATAAAAAGAAAACTAATAAATTTTGTTCATGCTTGTTTAACAAATTTAAATCCTTAAGGTCCTTGAAAACATTGCATTGCATCTGCATGAACATCACATATCATGGCATAGCATCTCATAATAGGTACATTGAAGATCGGCTTTCTCATTTTCTCGCTATTTATTTTAGCAGAAATGGCTCTTGAACAGACTGTCAAAGATCCTGTGCTCGTAATGCTCGGCCTGTGAGATGTTCACCAGCTTGGTCCAAGGCCAAGAAGATCTGAAGAAGCTCATCAACAAAAAGAAGAGGGTCGTTGGTGTTCTCAACATGGGTAGACGTTACAAAGGTGGTCCTAAAGTGGTCAGCCGGATAGAGCTCTCAGAGAGTGTCAAGACTGAGGGAAGTGTCAAAGGCAACAAAGACGACCAGCGTGAGCCTGAGAAGAAGGAAGAAGATTATGAGAATGATCAGTACTCTTATGAAGATGACAAATACAAGCAACTTGAAGACCGTCTCAATGCTGTGGAAAATCAAGATGTCGTGGCTGAATTTTGATGATCCGAGTCTTGTCCCCGTGTGGTGATTCCTCCCAAGTTCAAGGTTCCTGCTTTTGCAAAGTATGATGGCATTTCTTGCCCGAAGCTGCATTTGAAGTCCTATGTCCAGAAGATCAACTCCCACACTGATGACAGGAAATTGTGGATGCATTATTTTCAAAAGAGTTTGTCCGGAACTCAATTGGAGTGGTATTATCAGCTAGAGAGTGACCATATCCGTATTTGGAGGATTTAGCGATGCTTCAGTGCAATATGAGTACAATGCTGAATTGGCACCCACCCGCATGCAACTACAGAGCATGTCTATGGGTCGTGATGAGAAGTTCAAGGAGTATGTTCAGAAATGGAGAGATCTAGCAGGCAGAGTGCAACCACCCTTGTCCAATAGGGAGTTGGTTGATATGTTTATGGGAACACTAACAGGCCCGTTCTTCAATCATCTGATTGGGAACTCTTCGGCCGGGTTCACCGAGCTGATATTGACAGGAGAGCGTATCGAAGCTAGCCGGTATCAAGAGCGGAAAGATTCAGGTAGAGTCGTCATCAAATGCTGCGAAGAGAACTTTTGGTGCTAAGAAAGAATCCAATGTTGTGTATGGTCAGAAAAGCCGAGCCAGGACCGACCGTGCTCAATTTGTGGGGGAAGTTGTGATCTCCAATCCTACATCAGCATAACCTCAGCGAGACAAGGCGCATAACCAGAACGCACCGCAAAGACAGTTTACGAAGATCAACATGCCATTGTCGTAAGCCTTGCAACACATGTTGAAAGCCGAGTTGATTACCTTGAGGGACCCTCCTCAGAATATCAACACTTCCTCTCAGAGATACAATCCTAATCCTAATGCTTACCACTCCAACAGCCTGGCACACATCGACAACCTGGGCTCAAGAACAAGATTCAAGATATGATTGAAGCTGCATTGAGTTTGATCCTCCCGCTGAGACCAATGTGATCAACGCGCCTATGCCTAACCATGACAAAAGTTCCAATGTTATTGACAAGACCTCTTATGTTTTCAACATAGATGACTTGATCATTCCTCTGATGACTGTTAAGAAGAATTTGCTGCAGACCGGTGTCAATCCAGATGCCCGAGAATTGTCGTTAGTGCCCATCCGCACTGACGGTGTGCTTGGTTGAGAAGGCGTGTTCAAGTATGATGGATAACCGTGAAATACTATTTCTAAAACCGCCACCGTGGAGAATCTGTGAAGACATGTCTAAGAAATCAAGATCAAGATGTGAATGAAACTGCATTGTATGTGTGGGATACCTTGGGGCGCCAAGTGGAAAGTTTGATTACATGGTAAAGTATACCGCTCCCGAAAGCTACAAAATTCCTATCAAGATGTTAAGTCAATCGGATGGGGAGATGATTTCGTAAGACTATGCCGATGTTAACACAATAAGGATTTCCTCTCACGATCCCGTGCCTAGAGTGGCACCTCTCATCATTATTCTCCTGCACTGGCCCATATTCCTCCGATAAATCTATCCCTTGGAATTATGGATCCGAGGTTTACTATCATGGCCAAACAAGACCTCCGACTGCTGAGGATCTTACAGTTGAAGCTTCCATTCCTGACATTGACAATATCACCGGATCTAGTAAGGTGACCAGAATCGGAAGAGTGTTTTATCCAGAAATCTCTCCTCCAAAAGACATCATGACTCCAATGCATTCCAAATATTGAACCAATTCCCGAGACTAGAGGAAAGAACCAAAGGACCCATCCCGCCACCGTATACCAAAGGAAGTTAAAGACACCTCCAAACAAGAGATGGAGGAAATTCAAGATTATCAAGAAGAGTGACTACAATATTGTGGAACAGCTGGGACAGACTCATTCAAAATCTCCATGCTTGCTCTGCTCTTGTGCTCTGAGGCTCATGCCAAAGCCTTGGTGAAGTTTCTGAAGAATTCTCACGTACCGCAAGACACTACCACTGATCAATTTGAAGTTTGTATTGCTAGCCTGGCTGCCAACAATGGCCTAGGCTTCTCTGATGCTGATTTGACTCCTTCCAGAAGGAAACACAACAAAGCCTTGCACATCTCTGTTGAATGCAAGGGCATTACATTGTCTCATGTTTTGGTAGATATCGGTTCTGCTCTGAATATCCTACCGAAGAATGATTTTGACCGACTTGATGTTGAAGGATTGGTTCTGAAGCCCAGTGACATAATTGTGAGAGCTTTGATGGTTCTAAGCGAACAAGACTTGAGAACTTATTCGCCTCATAAAGTCGGTTCTGACTTTGACTCTACTTTCTTTGTCATGGACATCCGTCCACCTACTCTTGCCTACTTGGACGCCCTTTGATACATGGGGCAGGTGCTGTTACCTCCACCTTGCATCAGAAGTTGAAGTACCCAGTGAAGGGGAAGGTTGTTACAGTATGTGGTGAAGAAGAATATATGGTCAGTCATCTACAGTCTTTCCAATATCTCGAGATGGAGGGTGAATTCTTCAAACTCCCCGCAAGCTTTCAAACAATCCCCGTAGTCATGCCCGCTGACTCTCCCACTCCCCGAGTTACACAAGCTCCGCCTAGGATGGCCTCATCAAGGATGCCAAGCCGCAGCAAGGAGGAGGCAAGATTATTTGGGGTCAGCCCCGATCTTCCTTTCAACCGACAAAACGGGTTTAGGCTTCACCATCAAAGGTCAAGATGATGCGCGCAAACGCCCCGCCAATTTCCTATCCGACCGTAATGGAGTTCATGCTATAGAAGACAAAGAATACGACTTCGACATCGCAAGTGGATCTTCCCAACTCCCGACAACGGACTCAACAATTGGAAGACCAAGACGCCATACCAATCTCCTTTAGACAGGATTAATTGTTTTGTTTTTGTTTCGCTGCTTTCTATGTTCGAACAATAAACTCTAAAGCTTAGTGCTTGCCCGGCATCATGGCTCGCTTGTGAGGGTTATTATCCGTCATTTGCATATTTTCATTCAATAAAATCGCTGGACTTTTGCATTTAAATGTTGTTTTCTTTCTTTTACTTTATCACCCTTCAAACAAATATGTGTTTCTTACACACACCCACGTGATACACGTAATCACTCCGAATCTCGCTGATAACAAAGAATGCTATTACTAAATATGACTTCGATAATCCGATCTACCAAGCCAAGACAAAGGTGAGGAAGATTGTGAAGTGCCAGAGAACTTGCCGATCGCTAAAGAAGAACAACGAGTTATACCCACACAAGAGTCATTGAGATTGTGAATTTGGGTACCAAGATGTAAAGAGATCAAGATAGGAGCAGGTCTTGAGAACCGTGTCAAAGAGAGATTGGTTCGGATGTTACGAGACTATATCGAGGTTTTTGCTTGGTCATACGAAGACATGCCAGGTCTAGACATTGACATCATGGTACACCGGTTACCGACAAAATAAGGTTTTCTCCCAGTAAAATAGAAGGTTCGTCGCATGCGTCCTGAGATGTCTGAGAAAATCAAAGTCGAAGTTATGAAGCAGTTCAACGCCGGCTTAGCGCTACTTCTTATCCGCAGGGTAAATGAACCCGCATTTAAGAAGGATGGTAAGGTACGAATGTGTGTAGATTACAGATATTTGAACAAAGCGAGTCCGAAAGATAATTTCCCACTTCCTCATATTGATGTTCTAGTTGACAACACTGCCCAACATAAGGTCTTCTCCTTCATGGATGGTTTCTCCGGTTACAATCAGATCAAAATGGCTCCTGAAGACATGGAGAAGACTACTTTCATTACACAGTGGGGCACCTTCTATTACAAGGTCATGCCATTCGGACTGAAGAACACAGGCGCCACTTATCAGCGTGCCATGGTAGCATTATTTCACGACATGATTCATCACGAGATAGAGGTCTACGTCGACGACATGATAGCTTGATCACAGACAGAAGAAGAACATCTCGATCATTTGCGGAAACTGTTTGATAGACTGAAGAAGTGCAGACTAAGACTTAATCCTAACAAATGCACCTTTGGAGTCAGATCCGAGAAACTCCTAGGGTTTGTTGTCAGTGGTAAAGGTATTGAAGTTGACCCTGCCAAGGTTAAAGCTATTCAAGAAATGCCAGCTCCCCGCACCGAGAAGGAAGTCAGAGGTTTCTTGGGATGTTTGAATTATATTGTCAGATTCATTGCACATCTAACTGCTACTTGTGAGCCAATTTTCAAGCTACTAAAGAAAGATCAGGTAGTGGAGTGGAACGACGATTGTCAGATCGCCTTCGACAAAATCAAGGAGTACCTACAGAATCCTCCTATCCTGATGCCGCCCGCCGAAGGAAGACCTCTTATCATGTACTTGACAGTATTAGAGAATTCAATGGGGTGGTGTGTGTTGGGGCAACATGACGAGTCTGGTCAAAAAGAGTATGCAATATACTACCTTAGCAAAAAATTTACCGACTGTCAAACAAGATACTCACATCTCGAGAAAACTTGCAGCGCTTTGGCTTGGGCTGCTCGCCGACTAAGACAGTATATGTTGACTCACACTACCTTATTGATCTCCAAGATGGATCCGATAAAATACATATTTGAGAAACCAACTCTCTCCAGAAGAATAGCAAGATGGCAAATGATCTTGACTGAATATGACATTCAGTACACTTCTCAGAAAGCGATCAAAGGAAGTGTAGTAGCCGATCATTTGGCTCATCAAGCCGTAGATGTCTATCAGTCTATGCAGTTTGAGTTTCCAGACGAAGATGTTTTGTTAATTACTGATTGCGAAGAACCAGGTCCAGACGAAGGACCTGAAAAAGGATCCCAATGGACCATGTTCTTTGATGGAGCCTCAAACGCACATGGCAATGGCATTGGCGCCATCATTGCATCCCCTACAGGTGGACATACGCCTTTCACCGCCAGATTATGTTTCAACTGCACTAACAACATGGCCGAATACGAAGCGTGCATCATGGGTATTAAAGCTGCTATTGACTTAAGAATCAAATTCCTTACAAGTGTATGGAGACTCAGCTTTGGTGATCAGTCAGATTAAAGGCGAGTGGGATACGAAGCATCCGAATCTCATTCCGTATCGAGAGCATGTTCTGAGTTTGATCCCCTACTTTGAAGAGATCACTTTCAATCATATTCCGCGAGAAGAGAATCAGTTGGCAGACGCGTTAGCTACTATGTCATCTATGTTTAAGGTTAGATGGGACAACGAGGCTCCCCAAATCAACATCGAGAATTTTGACGAACCAGCATATTGTTATGAGCTTGATACAGAAGAGAAACCTTGGTACTACGATGTGAAGAGGTATCTTGAGACTCAGGAATATCCCGCAGGGGCATCTGTCAACGATAAGAAGTTCTTGAGAAGATTTACATCCAAATTCTTCCTCAGCGACGACATCTTATACAAACGCAATCACGACTTGTGTTTACTCCGCTGCGTGGACCAGAAAACAGCAGTACGTATCATGGAAGAGTTACACGAAGGCGCATTTGGTACCCACTCCGGTGGACACACCATGGCTAAAACGATTCTGAGAACAGGTTACTATTGGTCCACCATGGAAGCTGATTGCCACCGTTATGCTCGATCTTGCCACAAATGCCAAATATATGCAGACAAAGTGCAAGTACCTCCGGTACCATTGAATGTTCTTACCGCTCCTTGACCTTTTGCAATGTGGGGCATTGACATGATTGGAGAAATCAAGCCTACCGCTTCCAACGGACATTGTTTCATCCTTGTGGCAATTGATTATTTCACCAAGTGGGTAGAAGCAGCCTCGTTTTCATCTGTTACCAGGAACGTTGTGGCTCGGTTCATCAAGCATAATCTTATCTGTCGGTATGGCACTCCTGAAAGGATTATCACAGATAATGGTTCTAATCTCAACAACAAAATGATCACTGAACTCTGCACGCAGTTCAAGATCAAGCATCACAATTCTTCTTCATATCGGCCTAAGATGAATGGTGCAGTGGAAGCCACCAATAAGAACATTAAGAAGATCATACAGAAGATGACAGTGACTTACAAGGATTGGCACGAGATGTTTCCATTTGCTCTCCACGGTTATCGCACTACAGTACAGACATCAACAGGGGCAACCCCTTTCTCTCTTGTATATGGTATGGAAGCAGTTCTACCTATCGAGGTTCAGATACCCTCAACCAGGGTCCTCCAGGACGTAGAGTTAGGTGAAGACGATTGGATCTAAACTCACCTTGACCAGATCAACTTGATCGATGAGAAACGACTCGCATCCATCTGCCATGCACAGATTTATCAGAAGCGAATAATCAAAGCATTTAACAAGAAAGTCAAGCACCGAGTCTACCAAGTCGGTGATCTAGTAGTCAAGCGCATCATTCTTCCACAAGGTGATCCCAAGGGCAAATGGACTCCCACCTATGAGGGACCATTTGTAGTCAAGACAGTATTATCCGGCGGAGCTATGATACTAAGCACCATGGATGGTGAAGATTTCCCACACCCTATGAATGTAGACATAGTCAAAAAATACTACGCATAAACGAGACCCGCTAGGTCGACTGTCCTAGGTAAAAATAAAGGCATCCTAGCGAACCAAAAAGGTTTTGGCAAAAGTTAAGGATATATACAAAACATGTACACCCAGCAAGTCGAAAACCTGCAAAGGCGGCTTGGGCAAAAAAGGGTATCCCGGTAGACTGAAAACCCGAAAGGGTGGTCTAGGCAAAAGTTAGGGATTTAAGCGTACGATTATGTCTCGTCCAGATCACCTACTTCCAGGCTACTATCAGCATTCAAGATTCAAATGGCGGAAATCAATTCACTCACTTTCTACTGACAGCAAGGAGATGAGATAGTCGAAATATATGAGTACTAGCATAGTTGAAACTTAACGAGATTGTTTCCACATAGCTTTTATTCTTTGTACAAACTACTTGGCCATACGCCACCTTTCAAATCAATACAAGTTCTTTTTCTTTACAAATTTCACTGTTGTTGTTTGCATAAAGTCCAACGTTTGCTTTGAATGATTATATGCATCTGACAATAAATATCTACTTACAAACATGCGAAAAGTGAACGAACAAGGATAATTACTACAGGCTCTAGGAATTGAGATGACGACGTAAGTCACCGATACGTTCCCCTGCAAAGTACAATCCCCACAGAGATGTCGCTGAAGCAACTCGTTTTTTCTCAAAAATCATTTAAATGAATTTTCAAAAACAACAATGAAATCGCCACCTAATTTTATTTGTTCTAAAAGAAGAACGGGAAAATATAGATAAAACCCACAGAAGAAAAGGATAAGACGGTCTACAAAATTAAGAGATATAGGTTCGGGAGTTGGTTATGCAAGGGGAAGGTATTAGCACCCCTCACATCCATCGTACTCGATGGTACCCATTTAGTTCAAAATATGGTTGTGTGTTAGTGTGAAAATTTTACGATCTTCTAAGTTTTGAAAAGAGAAAGAAAGGAAGAAGAAATGTTTTTATTATTTTTTGAGTTTGACACGGTTTTGAAACCGCGTGCCTACGTATTCCCTTGTGCAATGGGAAAGTCAAAACTCCGTAGTGCGGCTAGAAAGTGATTGTTTGTTAGTTGATTTTAAATGAAAAGACAAGTCGTCATTTTTAAAGGAGAAGAATCTTCTAACGTCCACAAGGTGTGATAAAGAATAAAGGACTACGCACCAACATGAGGGAGGGTTTGAGAACACCTCTAGTACTCAAGTGGAGAAGTCGAAAACCTTGGGAATAGAGGAAGAAGCATCTCAATTATAAATGAATCATGTCTAATCTTGAAAAAAAGGTTTTAAAGGTAAAAGGTGCTTAGAGCGCACAAAAGATGTTGAATGTGTTGGAATTGATTTTAAATTGGGGATGACAAGTACCAAAACGTTGGGCTATCCTTTAACGATTCAATACTCGAGATTGGTGATTGAGGTCAACCGATCATCTCTCATCCAAAATCTTTATTATGAAAAGAGTGAGGTGAAACAAAGTTCACTTTTATTAAATGTATGGAATAAAGTATTTAAGTCATTGGGTTACCCTCTAATGGCCCAAATACTTTACATTTTAATTAAATCGTCGAGCTATCCTCTAACGATTCAATTAAATACCATAGCAATATTTTTTTTTGTTTTGTAAAAATTCATTTTTGAAAATAACTCGATGTTGGATCGAGGTTTGAGAAGAAGACTCGACGTTGGGTCGAATTTTACTGAAAGTGTTTTAAATGCTTGTTGAATGGAGAAAGAATAGGATCGAGATAATTGTAAATCACAAGTAAAATCGATAAAGCCCATACAAGGTGGCCAACCTAAGTATAAAATAATTAAATTACATGTGTACTAGCAAAGTGGGCTAGTCTACTAAGACGACCAATTGGGACAATTGATCGAAATAGGCTCACTGTAAGAAGGCCCAGGATCAAGCGTACATGTGTGCATGTGTGGTTATCGCGACGCTTCGTAGCTTTGTCGACTTACGGGTTTAAAAATGATTTACAATTATTAGTTTAAAAATGATATTTTTTGGTTTTGTGTAAGTGACAGTTAAATTAAAATAAAATAAATGTGGACTAGATAATTACAAGAATCGTTTTTGGGAGAGGGATACATGAATTATAAATGGGGATTAAACGGTAAAATAAAATAGAAAGCGGTAAAATAATTACAACGCATCAAGGGGATTGGGATGCATTATTTCGAATGGGGATAAATTGAAATTAAAGAGGAAACGGTAAATTTAAAAGTATACAAACAGAAATTAAATACGGTGAAACTTAAATATAAATTATTGCATTTTATTTTATTAATTATAATAGATTATATGAACTAAATCTAAGAAATCGGCATACGAAAAAGATTACGGTAATGTAATTCAAACTTATTTATGAATGAATAGATAAAGTATAATAATAAAAGTATGTGTATAATATATTTACAATACTAAGCATAAGAAATAAAAATAATATGTATAAATATATTTACAGTATAAAATATAAAATAAAAATAAAAATGCAAGTATATTGTATGTACATTATTAAATATTAAATAAAAATACTAATATGAATATTAAAATGCTAATGATAAAAGTTTAGGTATGCTAAAAGAAATTGAATGTTCCGATCAATCCTCGGATGTCTACACAAATAGCAAACATATTAGTAGCATGAGTGTGAGATGAAATAGAAATAAAATGAAATTGCAATTAATTGGAAAATGGTTAGTAAACAAAGTATGAAATCGAAATGCAATTAAATGAATGTTCATGGATAAGCAACCAATTGTAATCGAAACCAAAGAAAACATGAACAAGATATTATTTACAAAGTAATAACATGGAGAATTGATTTCTAAACCAACCAATACAAGTAATTAAAATTCGGGCAGCCACTAATGAACTTCATAATGCTAAAAAAATTCATCTAAAAAAGTATTCAAAACAAATTAAAATGTGACGATAGAAACAAAATGGTTGCCCCATAGTTTCTCGGTTAGATTTACACGCGAGTAAACGCGGCCAATCATCAAACCATCATCGAAACTAAAACAAAATACATTCTTACTCACGAACTTCAATCGAAATTTAAAAAAAAATGAGAAAAGATACAATATCTTAATGGTTTCTTGGCTAAATTGTATGCGGATAAACGCGACATCAATATCAAGCCATCATCGAAACTAAAACAAAATACATTCTTACTCACGAACTTCAATCGAAATTAAAAAAAAATGAGAAAAGATACAATATCTTAATGGTTTCTTGGCTAAATTGTATGCGGATAAACGCGACATCAATATCAAGCCATCATCGAAACCATTTCTAAATATCATTCAACCATAATCTTTACTCGAAATTAAAAAGAGAAAAACTAAGTACACGGTGTTTCAATCATGTTTCTCGGCTAGATTTACTCGCGAATTAACACGGCATCATCATTTAGCCTTCATTGAAACTACAATGTGATTCTTATCACCAATTCAAAAGAAAACAAAATAACATGGCTGCCCATGATAGTTTCTTGGTCATGTCTTTCACAAATAACGCGGTATAGATGTCGAACCATCATCGAAACTAGTCATGGAAACCGTTCAAACACAAATTACAATCAAAATTAAAATGAGAACAAGATGATATCCTAATGGTCTCTCAGTTAGTTTCTACGCGAATAAACGCGGAAACATCATCACCTTCATCGAAAACATACAACTTTCAAATCGTAAACTTCAATTAAAATGAGAATAATGCAATATTGTGATATCCCTAATGGTTTCTCGGTTTGTATTAAACGCGGATAAACGCATCATCGATACTAAACCGTCATTGAAACCAAAAACATGGATATCAACACTAATTAAAAGAGAAAAACACGAAAACAGCCACGTTGATATTTCGACCAAACTCATTAGACCGACTCGAAATGATCCGCAAAATGCTAACAGTTCAAAGGAAAACTTGATCGTCTTCAACGATCAGCTCAACTAACATAGTGTCTAAATTGAAAACTCTAACATTGTATCCAAAACCAAAATCCTGCTCATTCAACAACAAGCAAACCAAAATCCTGCTAACATTTTAAACCAATTCTTAAAGATAGATTTTATATGCCAAGACAACAATTGCAACACCAAATCAAGTTGATAAATCAAATACTAGCTGTCAAACAGAATGTAATACGATGCCCACATACTAACAACTTTCTTTTATTTAGAAAATGATACCCATGTTGTTGCAATTAACTCACATGAAAATCAGAACAGCATGTTGTTAAAAGAAATCAGAACAGTATGATGTTAAAAGAGATGGAATCGACAAGTTACCAATGATGTCGTTGTTTGTTGACCGTGTCGAAGCTGCCGGAGCAATTGAAATACAGAAGTTGTTGTTGTTGGCTTGTGCATGGCGAAGAGGGAGAGGTTGTTGCGCAACGTAAAGGATGAGAGCTTGGAGGATCAAGCGTGTTTGGAGAGAACAGAGAAAACAGAAAGGTGAAGTAAAGGGGCTTCTGGCAGAATGAGGTTCTGGTGAGAGTGGAACAGGTTTCACGATTGAAGGCTATGGTGTGAGATGGTTCTGGAATGGATGAGCAGAAAGAGGTGAGGTTTGTTGTAACGGCAAAGTGTTTGAGAGGAAAGCTGCGATAGAGAAGGAGAAACAGAGGGTTTACGGCGAAGGAAAGAAATGGACTTATGATGAACTGCGAGACAGAAACAGGGAGGTTGTAACGGCGGAAGTAGCGATAGTGAAGATGGAAGGTTGAACGGTGAAAGGGTGTGGCAGAGGCGGAGGAGAAAGGTCGACGGAGGGAGTGAACAGGGAGATGATGATGGGGCTGGAAACTGGTATAGGGAAAACAAAGAAGGTTGGAAGTAGTGGCTGGTTTACGGTGAAAAAAAAAAGAAGAGGATAGGGACCTGTGAAGGATTGAAGAGAGGAAGACGGTGAGAATGAAGTTACGATGGGGGGTCGGTGAAGGGTGATTGTACAGAGGATAGAGACGGAGGGTACGTATGTGAAATAGAGGGAGACAGCCGTTGGGAGATGATTCAGAGGGAGGTTAGGTCGTGAGTGAAGGGAACGGCGGAGGGAATGTGAGGGTGGCCGGAGAAGAGACGGCAGTTTCGGTGAGATGAAGGGAAAAGACGGGGTGCAACGGATTGTCGGAGCAGTGGCACGGGAATGGAGGTTGAGACGGTGAGTGGCTGTCGGAAAGAGGAAGACAAGGTATTGTTTCGGAACAGTGATGAAACGAAGGGGGTTTCGGCGAGGTCGATGAAAGCAGAAACGGAAAGGTGAAACGGCGGGTGTATGTTGTATGAAGGGAACGGTGAAGCTGGTGATAGTGAGGAAGGTGGTGTTCTGGGAGTAACAGACAGGAAGCAGCGACAGAGTGAGAGAAGATAGCAGTGGGTAAGGGTGTCGCGGTGACGGGAGAAGGAACGGTGTGAAGAAGGAGGATCCGGTAAGGGGAACAAGATGATTTTTTTTTAATTTCCTCCCTTTTCCTTTTTTTTGATCCGCCTCTGAGTGTTCCGTTTCCAACCTTTTCAATTTTTGGCCCCCCTTTCTCAATTATAACATACATATATATACCACAAGATTAGGTTAAACAATTTTTTTAAATGCCTAAAACGCCCCTCATGATTAAATGGGCCACAAAAATGGGTCATTTACAAAATAATAAGCCCAAAGTATTTTTTGTTTGATTTTTTTAGATAAAAAAATGGACACCTAAAATTGTTAAAAATGATAAAAGTTCGTACAATAAATTATCCAAAAAATAATATGAACACATTAAAATAAACTACGAGTCTTGTAAATTAAAGAAAAATTATTGAAATGGTTAAAATTAAAATAAAATGATAATAAAGAATACCCGATTTTAAAATACTTACAGTTAAATACGAGTCTTCAAGCTGTATCGAAAAATTAGGGAGAACACATTTTCATGATCTACGCGACACGTAGATTCATAAAGCAGTGAGTAAAAAATGAAAACTTGAAATATTTTCTCCGCTAATTTTCGCACAGTATCGAATTGCTTTTAACAGTCTGTTTATAAAATCGAAATATCGATATCACTGACATATAAATAATTTAAAAATCAATGCAATAAACAGAGAGAGAGGTAAAAATGCATGAAGTAGCATAACAGGTATTTTACAACTAAAAACAATGCAAACCTCAATTTAAACTAACTTTTGGTCAATTTAAATACGACGAAATGATGCAAATGCAATGTGTGAATGACTGTTTTTTTTATTTAATATAAATACAATGTAAGTAGAAAAATAGCAGGGTAAAATTTGGGGTGCAACAGTTGCCCCTATTTAAATATCTTCAACCAGATGAAATGAAGATGATCAAGCTTCATATTATCGCAGTTGGAGATAGTTAAATATCAAAAACCCAAAATTTTGCCCTGAGATGCAATGGGCATGATGAATGAGATATGAGGAGAACGCGATGAATGCAATATTTTTTTTGACCTATTTTTTTGAATGATGTATGATACGAGACAGACTCTACGAAAATTGTTGGAAAGAACTTTGAGTTAGAAATTTGTGGTAAATTGACAGATACAATATAGAAGACAAAACATCCAATAATGGCTTTGGATGAAAAAAAGACCCGACATCTAATAATGGCTTTAGATGGAGGGACTCGACATCTAATAATGGCTTTAGATGGAGAAAGATCACAATATCCAATAATGGCTTTGAATAAAGTGAGAAAGACATAACACCCAATAATGGCTTTGGATAAAAAAATGCTCGACATCTAATAATGGATTTAGATGAAAGAAGATCACAATATCCAATAATGGCTTTGAATAAGGTGATAAAGGCATAACACCCAATAATGGATTTGGATGAAAAAGGACTCGACATCCAATAATGGCTTTAGATGGAGGGATTCGACATCTAATAATGGCTTTAGATGGAGCGTGAAACAAGGCATCCAGGAATGGCACTGGAATGACAAATGCATGCATCCGTGAATGGCAATCGGAGTGGAAATAGATGTATATCCGTGAATGGCACGGAGTAAAATAGATGTACATCCGTGAATGGCACTGGAGTGGAAAGAGACAGACATCCAGGAATGGCACTGGAGTGGAAATAGACAGACATCTAATAATGGCTTTAGATGGAGGGACTCGACATCTAATAATGGCTTTAGATGGAGAAAGATCACAATATCCAATAATGGCTTTGAATAAAGTGAGAAAGACATAAAATCCAATAATGGCTTTGGATAAAAAAGGCTCGACATCTAATAATGGCTTTAGATGGAAAAGGAATCGACATCTAATAATGGCTTTAGATAGAGAGAGATCACAATATCCAATAATGGCTTTGAATAAAGTGAGAAGCATAACACCCAATAATGGCTTTGGATGAAAAAGGCTCGACATCTAATAATAGCTTTAGATGAAAAAGGACTCGACATCTAATAATGGCTTTAGATGGATAAAGATCACAATATCCAATAATGGCTTTGAATAAAGTGAGAAAGGCATAACACCCAATAATGGCTTTGGATGAAAAAAAGACTCGACATCCAATAATGGCTTTAGATGGAGGGATTCGACATCTAATAATGGCTTTAGATGGAGCGTGAAACAAGGCATCCAGGAATGGCACTGGAGTGGTGATAAATGTTGCACTGGGGAATGTGACATCCAATGGTGTTGAATAAAATTGAGGTTTAAAATAACGAAGAAATAGTATCGAACGAAAAGAGATACAGACTGACAGACATCTGTTTTTGTAGATACCAAGTAAGTTGGATTTTGACTGCAAGGTAATACATTGACTGTAACAAGACCTCGAGAAATGCAAATGAGGATAAAACACTCTTGCTATGCATGATATATGAATTTTGTGATGCATGATACATGAATGATCTGTGCATGTAATATGTAATGTAGACGTTTATGACAACGGAGATTGACTCTTTTGTGGAGGTAAGATGGGAACTCTGATCCCTCAACACGAAGAACACTGCCAACTCTGCTTGGAGAGAAAATGTCTTGAGAAACACTTCTAACACACTTGTGAATTGCATTGAAATGATGATCCTTGGAGGAAGGACTGAAGCGCTGCTTGAATTGCCCCAGATTAGCTGATTGTTGAAGATAAATTGATAATGGCTTCAATTAAACGTTGATGGAGATAAACTGATCATGACTTCAATTCTTGAAATGACTAAGGGAAAGGAGTTCCCCGGTATAAGTCTTGAAAAAGATCTTCTGATTAAAACAATTCTGAGAATGACTTGCACTGAGTAACAAATCTTGAACTGATTCACAATCGGATCTGAAAGATACTTGCCCCTGATTAGGATTACTGACCAAGTTTCTCAACAGTTTGGACTTCCTTGATGAGGAAAACTTGTTTGCAAGCAAAAATTGTTTATTCAAACATGGTAAATTTAATGCAAAGTTCATGCAAAAAATTTGAAATAAAAATTATTTTTTTGAAATGATGTAATTGTTGTATAGAAAATGGATCACTGGTTAAAACACAGCGGTTTAAAAAATTTAAAAGGTGAAAGAGAAAACAACGGTATGGATATACCAAGACAATTGATTTGCAAAAGATCTTAGGAGTCATATTACGCAACCTTGTTGTAGTATGCTTTCAAAAGAAACCTGGCTTCAATTAGGTCTTTTGAGGGTTGTAACGTGGTCTCGTTCACGGTTTAAGAAACAAAGGATAAAGGCTCAAAATTTATTTGTACCCAACCCAACCTTCGTGATGTTCTTCAGTCCTACGCTCGGTTAACTCAGATTGTGCATTTAGATTCCAAGAGATTTTGGATTGTACACTGATAGTGATGATGGCTCAGAAGTTGATATATTCTTGAGATAACAGTCACTTCTTTTTTGCAACATTTTGCTGTTTAAGGACTTTTGTCAACTCTTTTTTTTTTTAATTTTGTCATCCCTAACTTTTGATTAAACCGTTCCATTTATGATTACGGTCAGCAGGATGCCCCAATTTTATTTTTTTTGCCTAAGTTGCCTTTTAGTTTTAACTTGGCGGCTTTTTTCTTTTTGATATATTTTTTTTGGAAAGATAGTGACTGCTTGACTTTCATGATTACGGGGAACCATCATCATCACTTTTTGACTTGTATGACATCTCCAACACTTCTTGACGTGTGCGAAGGAAGCTTGATTGAATACAACCTCAATTGAAAGGCGTCTTGAATGAATGCACATCCGAATTAACTGAGAACTACCCTACCCCAGGTTAAACTTGCGGGTTTTTTATATAGAAAGAAACTCCAACTTCTAGGCTCGAAGGGGTTGACAAGGGATTAACTTCCTTATTTCTCCGGTGTTTGGGAATTGAAACAATGCCTATATATCATCAGCAAAGTTTTATTCGAAAGCATACCAACATCAATTATGGGTATCTTGTTTTTATCATCCTCCCTCCAATCTTTGCAAAAACAAAAGTTCGGTAAAGAAATTAAACAGGGAAAATATATATTTTTTAAAGTGATAAATGTAAATGATTTAAATCAAGAGTAGTGCAATGCTCATTTCATTAAAATTAACATGAAATTACAAACAAAATTTGAAAGCAACATTTTAACATAAACCAGGGAAAAATGCAAACAGAAAGGAAACACGGCTTAGTGACTAATCAGCAACAATGATGAGCTGTCCTGTCTGAAACACTGGCTTTAGGAGATAACTTAAGATATTCTGACCCATCAACTGGTTGATCTCATTTCTTAATAGCTCTTGGTTTCGTTGAAGTTCCTCCATAGTTTTCTGAACCATGCTTCAAATCTCAAAGTGTTGAAGAATCAGTTTGACAGTAGACGACTAACTGAAGGTGGAGACAGACGAAATGAGTTTTTTGACAACTTGAATGTATGCATGAAATATGCAGATGATGCAATGAAATGTAATATCATCAATGAGAAAGATGTGATGAAGTGCAATAGAATGTAATGTTACGAAATACAATGCAACATACACGAATAGAATGCAACATAATAATAGTAACAGGTTCACAGAGACGTGAAACATGAATGATACAGGTAATTAGAACAACTTATTTATGTGGGATCCTATGATAGGATGGCTTTAAGTTTTCTACCCAAATTCCCCATGGGACGGTTTTAAGGTTTTCTGCTAAGTGTTTCTTGGAGTCTCAGATCCCCTTTTAACAAACACTATCATCACGCGCGAGGCCTACGTGGTAATAGTATTTGGAAAAGTATACCCCAAGAAACGGCTTTAACGGATACTCAAAAATTTTGAGCGTTTGGTCTCGGTTAGGACAACATGAACAAACTTAGAGTTATAGGTCATTTGTCCAAAGATTGATGTCCTGCGCTAACGGGGGCCAACAACCTCCTTAAAACAACCAACTCTAAGCTGGAGTCTTTGCTTCGGGCCAACAAGACAATGGAGTCAGGTGGACCTAGGCTACGCAACCCCTCTATTCCTAAAAGGTGACCTAGAAGCCTGGGTAGTGGGCTTATCTATGTATCAATAATCCCATCAAGAATTCTCACACATAGGATATATAAACAAGATAATAAATGAAGCATAGAAAAATAAATAATTGAAACATAAACATAAGATAAAGTACAAAGAAGAAAGTAAAATAAAAGGATAAACACACAACCACACAAAGAACTAAACTAGGGTTAACTCGCTTGAGAAAATATCCCCAGTGAAGTCGCCAACTGAAGCAACTCGTTTTTTTTCAAAAATCATTTAAATGAATTTTCAAAAAAACAACAATGAAATCGCCACCTAATTTTATTTGTTCTAAAAGAAGAACGGGAAAATATAGATAAAACCCACGGAAGAAAAGGATAAGACGGTCTACAAAATTAAGAGATATAGGTTCGGGAGTTGGTTATGCAAGGGGAAGGTATTAGCACCCCTCACATCCATCGTACTCGATAGTACCCATTTAGTTCAAAATGTGGTTGTGTGTTAGTGTGAAAATTTTACGATCTTCTAAGTTTTGAAAAGAGAAAGAAAGGAAGAAGAAATGTTTTTATTATTTTTTGAGTTTGACACGGTTTTGAAACCGCGTGCCTACGTATTCCCTTGTGCAATGGGAAAGTCAAAACTCCGTAGTGCGGCTAGAAAGTGATTGTTTGTTAGTTGATTTTAAATGAAAAGACAAGTCGTCATTTTTAAAGGAGAAGAATCTTCTAACGTCCACAAGGTGTGATAAAGAATAAAGGACTACGCACCAACATGAGGGAGGGTTTGAGAACACCTCTAGTACTCAAGTGGAGAAGTCAAAAACCTTGGGAATAGAGGAAGAAGCATCTCAATTATAAATGAATCATGTCTAATCTTGAAAAAAAGGTTTTAAAGGTAAAAGGTGCTTAGAGCGCACAAAAGATGTTGAATGTGTTGGAATTGATTTTAAATTGGGGATGACAAGTACCAAAACGTTGGGCTATCCTTTAACGATTCAATACTCGAGATTGGTGATTGAGGTCAACCGATCATCTCTCATCCAAAATCTTTATTATGAAAAGAGTGAGGTGAAACAAAGTTCACTTTTATTAAATGTATGGAATAAAGTATTTAAGTCATTGGGTTACCCTCTAATGGCCCAAATACTATACATTTTAATTAAATCGTTGGGCTATCCTCTAACGATTCAATTAAATACCATAGCACTATGTTTTTTTGTTTTGTAAAAATTCATTTTTGAAAATAACTCGACGTTGGATCGAGGTTTGAGAAGAAGACTCGACGTTGAGTCGAATTTTACTGAAAGTGTTTTAAATGCTTGGTGAATGGAGAAAGAATAGGATCGAGATAATTGTAAATCACAAGTAAAATCGATAAAGCCCATACAAGGTGGCCAACCTAAGTATAAAATAATTAAATTACATGTGTACTAGCAAAGTGGGCTAGTCTACTAAGACGACCAATTGGGACAATTGATCTAAATAGGCTCACTGTAAGAAGGCCCAGGATCAAGCGTACATGTGTGCATGTGTGGTTATCGCGACGCTTCGTAGCTTTGTCGACTTACGGGTTTAAAAATGATTTACAATTATTAGTTTAAAAATGATATTTTTTGGTTTTGTGTAAGTGACAGTTAAATTAAAATAAAATAAATGTGGACTAGATAATTACAAGAATCGTTTTTGGGAGAGGGATACATGAATTATAAATGGGGATTAAACGGTAAAATAAAATAGAAAGCGGTAAAATAATTACAACGCATCAAGGGGATTGGGATACATTATTTCGAATGGGGATAAATTGAAATTAAAGAGAAAACGGTAAATTTAAAAGTATACAAACAGAAATTAAATACGGTGAAACTTAAATATAAATTATTGCATTTTATTTTATTAATTATAATAGATTATATGAACTAAATCTAAGAAATCGGCATACGAAAAAGATTACGGTAATGTAATTCAAACTTATTTATGAATGAATAGATAAAGTATAATAATAAAAGTATGTGTATAATATATTTACAATACTAAGCATAAGAAATAAAAATAATATGTATAAATATATTTACAGTATAAAATATAAAATAAAAATAAAAATGCAAGTATATTGTATGTACATTATTAAATATTAAATAAAAATACTAATATGAATATTAAAATGCTAATGATAAAAGTTTAGGTATGCTAAAAGAAATTGAATGTTCCGATCAATCCTCGGATGTCTACACAAATAGCAAACATATTAGTAGCATGAGTGTGAGATGAAATAGAAATAAAATGAAATTGCAATTAATTGGAAAATGGTTAGTAAACAAAGTATGAAATCGAAATGCAATTAAATGAATGTTCATGGATAAGCAACCAATTGTAATCGAAACCAAAGAAAACATGAACAAGATATTATTTACAAAGTAATAACATGGAGAATTGATTTCTAAACCAACCAATACAAGTAATTAAAATTCGGGCAGCCACTAATGAACTTGATAATGCTAAAAAAATTCATCTAAAAAAGTATTCAAAACAAATTAAAATGTGACGATAGAAACAAAATGGTTGCCCCATAGTTTCTCGGTTAGATTTACACGCGAGTAAACGCGGCCAATCATCAAACCATCATCGAAACTAAAACAAAATACATTCTTACTCACGAACTTCAATCGAAATTAAAAAAAAATGAGAAAAGATACAATATCTTAATGGTTTCTTGGCTAAATTGTATGCGGATAAACGCGACATCAATATCAAGCCATCATCGAAACTAAAACAAAATACATTCTTACTCACGAACTTCAATCGAAATTAAAAAAAAAAAGAGAAAAGATACAATATCTTAATGGTTTCTTGGCTAAATTGTATGCGGATAAACGCGACATCAATATCAAGCCATCATCGAAACCATTTCTAAATATCATTCAACCATAATCTTTACTCGAAATTAAAAAGAGAAAACTAAGTACACGGTGTTTCAATCATGTTTCTCGCTAGATTTACTCGCAATTAACACGGCATCATCATTTAGCCTTCATTGAAACTACAATGTGATTCTTATCACCAATTCAAAAGAAAACAAAATAACATGGCTGCCCATGATAGTTTCTTGGTCATGTCTTTCACAAATAACGCGGTATAGATGTCGAACCATCATCGAAACTAGTCATGGAAACCGTTCAAACACAAATTACAATCGAAATTAAAATGAGAACAAGATGATATCCTAATGGTCTCTCAGTTAGTTTCTACGCGAATAAACGCGGAAACATCATCACCTTCATCGAAAACATACAACTTTCAAATCGTAAACTTCAATTAAAATGAGAATAATGCAATATTGTGATATCCCTAATGGTTTCTCGGTTTGTATTAAACGCGGATAAACGCATCATCGATACTAAACCGTCATTGAAACCAAAAACATGGATATCAATACTAATTAAAAGAGAGAAACACGAAAACAGCCACGTTGATATTTCGACCAAAATCATTAGACCAACTCGAAATTATCCGCAAAATGCAAACAGTTCAAAGGAAAACTTGATCGTCTTCAACGATCAGCTCAACTAACATAGTGTCTAAATTGAAATCTCTAACATTGTATCCAAAACCAAAATCCTGCTCATTCAACAACAAGCAAACCAAAATCCTGCTAACATTTTAAACCAATTCTTAAAGATAGATTTTATATGCCAAGACAACAATTGCAACACCAAATCAAGTTGATAAATCAAATACTAGCTGTCAAACAGAATATAATACGATGCCCACATACTAACAACTTTCTTTTATTTAGAAAATGATACCCATGTTGTTGCAATTAACTCACATGAAAATCAGAACAGCATGTTGTTAAAAGAAATCAGAACAGTATGATGTTAAAAGAGATGGAATCGACAAGTTACCAATGATGTCGCTGTTTGTTGACCGTGTCGAAGCTGCCGGAGCAATTGAAATACGGAAGTTGTTGTTGTTGGCTTGCTGTTGCGATGAAGAGGGAGAGTGGCTGTTGCAGAACAGAAAGGATGAGAGCATTGGAGGAGCAGTGGCTGTGTTTGGAGAGAACAGAGAAAATAGAACGGTGAAGTAAAGGGGGTTCTGGCAGAATGAGGTTCTGGTGAGAGTGGAACAGGTTTCCCGATTGAAGGCTATGGTGTGAGATGGTTCTGGAATGGATGAGCAGAAAGAGGTGAGGTTTGTTGTAACGGCAAAGTGTTTGAGAGGAAAGCTGCGATAGAGAAGGAGAAACAGAGGGTTTACGGCGAGGGAAAGAAATGGACTTATGATGAACTGCGAGACAGAAACAGGCAGGTTGTAACGGCGGAAGTAGCGATAGTGAAGATGGAAGGTTGAACGGTGAAGGGGTGTGGCAGAGGCGGAGGAGAAAGGTCGATGGAGGGAGTGAACAGGGAGATGATGATGGGGCTGGAAACTGGTTGAGGGAAAACAAAGAAGGTTGGAAGTAGTGGCTGATTTACGGTGAAAAAAAAAAAAAAGAGGATAGGGACTTGTGAAGGATTGAAGAGAGGAAGACGGTGAGAATGAAGTTACGATGGGGGGTCGGTGAAGGGTGGTTGTACAGAGGATAGAGATGGAGGGTACGTATGTGAAATAGAGGGAGACAGCCGTTGGGAGATGATTCAGAGGGAGGTTAGGTCGTGAGTGAAGGGAACGGCGGAGGGAACGTGAGGGTGGCCGGAGAAGAGACGGCAGTTTCGGTGAGATGAAGGGAAAAGACGGGGTGCGACGGATTGACGGAGCAGTGGCACGGGAATGGAGGTTGAGACGGTGAGTGGCTGTCGGAAAGAGGAAGACAAGGTATTGTTTCGAAACAGTGATGAAACGAAGGGGGTTTCGGCGAGGTCGATGAAAGCAGAAACGGAAAGGTGAAACGGCGGGTGTATGTTGTATGAAGGGAACGGTGAAGCTGGTGATAGTGAGGAAGGTGGTGTTCTGGGAGTAACAGACAGGAAGCAGCGACAGAGTGAGAGAAGATAGCAGTGGGTAAGGGTGTCGCGGTGACGGGAGAAGGAACGGTGTGAAGAAGGAGGATCCGGTAAGGGGAACAAGATGATTTTTTTTTAATTTCCTCCCTTTTCCTTTTTTTTGATCCGCCTCTGAGTGTTCCGTTTCCAACCTTTTCAATTTTTGGCCCCCCTTTCTCAATTATAACATACATATATATACCACAAGATTAGGTTAAACAATTTTTTTAAATGCCTAAAACGCCCCTCATGATTAAATGGGCCACAAAAATGGGTCATTTACAAAATAATAAGCCCAAAGTATTTTTTGTTTGATTTTTTGAGATAAAAAAATGGACACCTAAAATTGTTAAAAATGATAAAAGTTCGTACAATAAATTATCCAAAAAATAATATGAACACATTAAAATAAACTACGAGTCTTGTAAATTAAAGAAAAATTATTGAAATGGTTAAAATTAAAATAAAATGATAATAAAGAATACCCGATTTTAAAATACTTACAGTTAAATACGAGTCTTCAAGCTGTATCGAAAAATTAGGGAGAACACATTTTCATGATCTACGCGACACGTAGATTCATAAAGCAGTGAGTAAAAAATGAAAACTTGAAATATTTTCTCCGCTAATTTTCGCACAGTATCGAATTGCTTTTAACAGTCTGTTTATAAAATCGAAATATCGATATCACTGACATATAAATAATTTAAAAATCAATGCAATAAACAGAGAGAGAGGTAAAAATGCATGAAGTAGCATAACAGGTATTTTACAACTAAAAACAATGCAAACCTCAATTTAAACTAACTTTTGGTCAATTTAAATACGACGAAATGATGCAAATGCAATGTGTGAATGACTGTTTTTTTTATTTAATATAAATACAATGTAAGTAGAAAAATAGCAGGGTAAAATTTGGGGTGCAACAGTCGCTCACCACAAAATTTCCCCAACGGAGTACGCATTTTCCTCCACTAGTCCCGACATTCCAAGCTTTATCACGTTAGTCCCCGAGCAGTGATCCCAATCAAACTGAACCATGTTACATCAGTCTCCAAGCAGTAACGGTTCATCTCCAGCAGAGGTACTTATCCCCAGCAGAGTATCCCTCAGCAATCATCATTCCCCCGACAACAGCAATATCCAGACTTGAACTTGGTCAGATAGTGCATCGGAGGAAATCTACATCTTTTATTCCCCAGCCAGAGGTTTCAACGGGCACCCAGCCCTTATAGACCTGTTTCCAAGCGACAATCAAATACCTCCAGCAGGATCTACGCGCAAGATCCCCAGTAGAGCGCCTCTTAAATTCTCCCTTGTAGGGTCTACGCACAAGATCCCCAGTGGAGTATCTCTCGGTTTCTATTATTCCCAGCAGCATTGATGTCTAGGCTCGAAACTTGGTTAGATAGCGCATCGGAGAAATCAAAGATATCTTTCTTCTCTTTCAAAACAGGGTTTTCATCCATTTCATCCCCAAACAGAAGCCAGGAATCCTCAAGCAGAGCATCCACATCTTCTTCAAGATGGATATGTTTTGAAATACCACAACATCTATCATTCATACATTATTCATAAAAGTCATAATTTTTGCGCATGTCATTCATACACATTGTCATGCATCATAAATCTGCATAAGTCTAACTATATTCTATCAAAGTTTCTTTTGTTTTCCCCAAAACAGGTGAAAATCACTTCTGAAACAAACAGGTCCAGGATTAACACCCGAAGCCAGACGGGAAACCCTATCCGAATGATCGCCCAAGTTGTCCTCCGACAACAGATCTAGGATTAATACCCGAAGCCAGACGGGAAACTCTATCCGAACGATCACAAGTTATCCTCCGATAACAGGCATTGGATCAATACCCGAAGCACAACAGGGAAGCTATCCACATTCTGTCAACCATTATCCCCTCAGAATAATCAAGACGAAGATTTATTCTGACTTTCTCTTATTATCAACAGCAACTACAGAGTCTGGCGTACGACTCAGTTGCCCTGGATGGCATCTTAAGCCCATCTCTGATTATTTTGACGACATCTCTCCACTTTTAGAATGCTGCATATTTGGTTAAAAACCAGTACAAATCAATGACTTTATTCAAAGACGAGCGCGAAGTCTAACGTACGACTCTCTCCGGATGGCATCTTAAGCCCATCTCCATGCTCCCTTCTACTTTCAGGAACACCAGCAGAGCCTAGCGTACGGTTCGTTCCCCAGCATCGTCCTTTCCGGATTGCATCTTAAGCCCATCTCCGACGTTTTTCCTATTCAGATGACATTCTTGAGTCTAGCATACGACTCATTCCCCAGCTTCTCCAAATGGCATCTATAAGCTCATTCCCACGCATCATCAATCAACAGCGAGTGCAAATTTTCAGGTGTACTCGAGTGTTCAATCATCTTCTACCTCCAGGTCACGAAAGGCAAGCATGCCAATCTAACCCTTCCGATAAGAAGATTGGGGCAGTCATACCCCAAAATTTTCCCTCCTATTCCTCAAGACATTTCATACATCCATGCTCAAGGATTCCTCAAGGGTTGATCAGACAAACCCTCTCCTAAACAATCAACCCAAACTAGGGTTTGGCTATCCTCAGATCCAGATGGACTTCCAACATCTCCAGTGATCATCATGTCTCCTCATATGCTTCAAATAAACTCCATGTCAAGTTTCAAGCCTTACAAGTCGAGTTTCCTCAGACAATTGCTCAGATGGTTGAAAATCGCAGTATTGGACAAAAGTCAATCTGGTCAACATACATCAAACTTCCTGATTTTTGGTCAACATCCTCATTTTGAAGTCACATTCATCATTTGATCAAGGTTTGATCATGATTCATCAAGAAAACTCAAGATTTGCTCAAAAGTCAAACTTTCCAAATTAGGGTTTTCTAGAGAAAAGTCAACTGAACTTTGAATGAGCATAACTTCTTCATACTTTATCAGAAATTTTTCCACCACCTCTCATTTTTAAGGAAATTCAATTCTCTACAACTTCATGCCTCACAAGCATGGTCAGAAAATGCTTCATTTTGAAGATATGGATCAAAACATTACAGGTCCTTTTCAAAGTCAACAAAAAGTCAACCTTTTGTAATGAAGTTTTATTGCGAATGAAAACTCCAATTGAGATGAAACCAAAGATGTTGTTTAGAGGACATCTAGAGCTTTCTAAAAAGTCCAAGAACACTCAAAAATGTTGAAAATTGAGCAAGATACACCTTGCACATGTTGGGCATTTTTGAAGAGGTGCACAAAGAGAAATACTTGTCAAAACCCAAAATTTTGCAAATGGGCCCAACTTTTCTTGGTTCAAACTTGTTTCTCAGCTTATTTGGAACCTCCAAGCCCAATGCCACGAATTTTATCTTTACTTTTCTATTTAATTTGGATTTTATTCATTTAAAAACAAATTAAATTAAAAATAAAGGTAGAAAATCAAAATTAAATGAAAAATTGATTTTTCTCTCATTCTTGAGGACCAAGCAACTCATAAAGGCTGGAAAATTTCGAAATTGACTTTGATTTGGCAAGAAATTGATGAAAATTGGACAAAAAGGAAAGATTTGGTATCACACAAAATCAAATATTTTTTACATTGATTGATCATTATTTGCTCTTGATTTCTGATCTAAATCCATCTATTATAAATACACAATGCCTACAAATGAAGAAAGACCAAAAAAATTGCCTCAAAGAACCCTAACCTAAGTCAAAGAAACCGTGGTGTTCAAGCAACTTGCAGCCCTGTTTTTGCTTCGATTCAGCCAATTCTAATCATTCAAACACGTTCCTTGAAGCCTCCTGAACCATTCCAGACCCTTACCACTCACAAAATCATCAAGAATCACGAAATCCAGAATTCGGTTTGTCCAAGTTTTTCCAAAATCGATTTTTGTTATTCATGCATATTTAACGTTTTTTGAATGTTTGTTCATGTTCAGCATCGTGTTTGCAAGCTATCTGGGTGGTTTAATTGCATTTTGAATGCCTGGATCGAGTTATGCCATAGCTAGGGTTTTCTGGTTCGAATTGGGGTTTCCCAAAATATGTTAAATTGGACAAAACCAGTACCGCTATCGTGTTTAGGATGTTGTTTGCAATCGATCCATGTAGCCAAAACAAATTTATATTGCTTGTATGGAATTTTTGAGTTTTGCAGGGACTATAGCGTCGAACGAAGCCGACGCTAAGTGTTCAAAAATTCAAACGAAGAAGACGATGTTCTTCGCGCGGTTTTCTGATTCCCAAGAAGCGATTTCGTTTAAAAACGTTTCGTTGCAATGTTATGACACCAAGTGCAGCCTGGTCTAGTGGTGAAGGTAGCGCGTGTTTTCCCAGTGGGCACGAGTTCGAATCCTGGCAAGACCATATATTTTTATCACTTATAAAAACTAACTTCTAACACTATTTTCTTTTTTTAATATTTTTATGCTATTTTAATTTATCTTTAAATAATTTTATCATGCATTTAAAAAATCACAAAAAATATTTTCTTTTTGCATTATTATCAGAAAAATGTTTATTTAATTTTTAACAATCAAATTAATATTTTTGCATGCATATTTTATTTAATTACTAATTAATCATTAAAATGACTTTTAATTGTTTTTAATTATCGAAATCGATTCAGAAAATTACCAAAAAATTATCTTATCTTATTATTGTCATTACTAACTTGAAACTTTTTTCCTCATTCAAAAATCATGCTTTTACTAACATTTTTTCTCTTATGCAATTTTCTCGTATTTCTGATTTTGTATCTGTTCACGTGTAGTACATGCATTTTCGCTTTTCAATTATGTAACTGCCTATGGGATGTAATAGTTTAATTAGGACTTTTACTTTCCGCACTCCTATTATGTAATTGTCCCAAAGCCATGTAATAGTGTAGGACTTTATCTTTCCGCACTTTACATTTCCGCAATTTACTTTCTGCACCCTATAAACTGCTAGTAATTAGGCGTGTATGGCAAGATAAAAATTGGACGTAGATCACTCATAATACCAAAATAACATATCTGAATTTGACACACTCTTTTCACACATGCACCCCCTTAGGGTAATTCTCTCACGTTGCCTTTCGATTAAATGGTCAAGTCCCTCGAACGTAGAGGTATCCTAGCACCGTTGCCTTCAAAACAAATCATCATAGTCCCTTTGAATAAAAGATCATGAGTCCCTCGACGTGGTCAACGAAAATATGATCTCGTCCCTCGATTGTTGCCTACGAAAAGTGATGATCGCCCCTTCGAAAGTGCTAGGATACTCCTACAAGTTGCCTTCTATGACCATACGATGTCCCTTCGAATGTCCCTTCTACATCCAACGAATAGGGTTACCTACCAACTAATGGTACGGATAGCGCTATTCTAAAGGAAACGAAAACAACACGAAAATGACCATTCTGAGTAGGTAATAAGACTTTTAGTTGCTTGCTTAAAACAAAATACTTTTCACACCACACACTCTTTTGTCAAAGTTCAAACTCTTTTCAAAACAAAAAATTTCCGAACACTTTGTATACATTCCTACATGAATCATTACAAAGTCAAAGCGAAATGCCCTTTTCAAAACATTTTTGTCAAACATACAGAAAACACTTTTGAAAATGATCTAAGAGCAACTAATAGCCCGTATATAACTACGGATGGAAAGGGGTGCTAATACCTTCCCTTTTCATAACCTTCTCCCTTACTCAGAATCTAACGAAGGTCTTTTCCTGTTCTTTTCACCTTCCCTTAATTGGATAAAAGAAAAGTCGGTGGCGACTCTTGCTATCCGCACATTTGCGATACAAAAATCTCAAAGTCAGTTCACCGTATTACACAGCCCTATATATATATATATATATATATATATATATATATATATATATATATATTGTTGTTTGTCAATATATTTATACTTATTAGGCATCATATTAATTATGTTATTTGTATATGATATAATAAAGTCCTTATAATAATTTTCTATTAATGACCTATTAAGTGTGACTTAATTGTGAGAGCTCATTAAACATAAGGACATTATTCTCAAAGTATTTGTAGTCAAGATTTACCGTCAAATAGGATAACAATAATGCATAAAAACTATTATGTGACTAGACTAATGATTGTATCTCATAAGTCATGGATATGAGATATCAAGTCTTCACATAGGTATAAATATTAGGAGTAATATTTATACTGGATTGACCCACCATGAGAATACTACATAATTTTTTATGTAAGTTTCATAAGTTATTCTCATAGTGATAGTGTTGTATACCACACTTCGACCTGAAACCACTATGGATCCTAGATGTGGAGTCGGGTACTTTAATGTCAATCAAACGTTGTCCGTAATAGGATGACCATAAAGATGGTTGATGGGTACTTTACAAATTATGCTGAGGGATATGAGTGAACTTGATGGAATTTGTCCCTCCTACATACACGGGTGTAATATCTGTGGGCGTCTTGATAGAGCATGGTTATAAAATGCATGGTCGTGCTCAAATAAGTTAATATGAGATATTGGACTTATTTGTTGTTATCAAGTATACTCTGGGATCAAGGGATAAAATATTGAACTATACAAGAGTGACACAATCTATGCCTTTTGTTCAATATAGATATTGTTGGAACATACAAAAAGGGGTGAGGTGAATCAATCGTGAAAATGACTAATTTGGAGAAGATGAAGTTTAGAGAAAAAAATAGAGAATTGAGAGAGAGAGAGAGAGAGAGAGAGAGAGAGAGAGAGAGAGAGAGTAATTGAGGAGAAAATATTATGTATTATTCATAATGACATTCTTCTTACACATTACATGAGAGAGAGTTCTATTTATAAACATCTAAGATAAACACAAAACAAATTAACAAACAAAACCATAGCAGGAAAAACTGCCATACATGCGCTCGAAAATGAAGTTCATGCGTAAACCGGCCCTAATGGGAAACCGGTTTCTTCAAATTTTTTTCTTCTTCAAGGCGTAACAACTTATTCACTTAAGCTGTTTCCAAAATAGCTTCTAAAGCCCTCAAATTTCACTTGGCTTATACTCAACATTCAACACACCACCTTAAGTCAAGTGCTCTACATTCCTCAAGCTCAATTTCTTCAAAAGCATCTTGAACACTTCATTTGTTACCGCCTTCGTCAAAAAATCTGCAAATTGTTCGTCCCTTCGACAATGAGCTAGCTTCAGTATTCCTTCACACACCAGCTCCCTCAAGTAATGGAACCTCATCTCTATGTGCTTGCTCCTCCCGTGTGCTATAGGATTCCTTGCAAGGTTGATAGCCGAGAGGTTGTCAACAAAGAGTGTGATAGCTTTTACCTCAGTGTTGTCCAACTCTTTAAGTAGATTCATTATCCACACATCTTGACATGCACACATCCACGCAACAATATACTCGACCTCACAAGAAGAGAGTGCCACCACGGGTTCCTTTTAAGAGCACCAAGAGTTTGGATCTCCTCCGAACATAAAGACATAACCAGCCATAAACTTTCGATCATCTTTATCTCCGCACCAATTCGAATCTGTATAACCGACTAACTCGCACATGATTCCCGTATCAGCTGCGGCAAAGAGAATTCTGCAACCAAGATTACCTTTGATGTAACAAAGGATCCTCTTAACCGCTGCAAAATGAGATACCTTTGGTCTCTCCATGAATCTACTAGCAATATCGACACGAAATGCCAAATCCGGTCGCGTATTGCGCATGTAACGTAACGATCCAATCAACCTTCTATATTGAGTTGGAACAACGTCACCCTCATCCTCATTGTTGGACAACTGCAACCTTGGTTCATGTAGGTTCTATTGATTGGCATCAATTTTGGTAAAACATTATGCTAAGAAATGTCTTGAAGTTTACTGAAGTAGCAGATGTCCTGACATGTGTAACTGACTTAAGTGCAGAACTTTTAGGAAGTCATTTTGTTATTATTTGTGTGCTTCGATTAAGGAAGCTGGTGAAACATCTTCAGCTATATCTTTGGAGTTTCAATATCTTGGTTTCATGGAGAGAAGACAGGAGGCGCTGAAGACTTGTGAGTAAAGAAACCCTAGTTTTTGTCACTCTATTTAAAGGGATGCAATCCTTATTTTGCTGTTGGCCGTTCCAATTTAGGGAGTTTTAGTTTTTACTTTTGGTTGTTCATTGTTTTGATTGTTAGTTGTTTATTGTGAGCCTCTCTTGTTAGTTACTTGAGAAGGACATTTTTAAGTTGTTAGTTTTTAATCATCATAATCTTTGAAGCAAGCATGATTGTGTGTCTTTGAAGAGTATCTTCAGTGTTTAGTTGTTTTTAGTATCACGGGTTGTGATACCGAGGGAGTGAGTGGAGGATTCTCATATCTAAGTGTGGTATCTTAAGTAGAAGGATCACTGGGTAGTTTGATTAAGTGAGGAGGTGTAAACGGGGAAGGTTTAGCTCCGAATTAATACTACTAATAATGAATTTCATCCCTGGCTTGGAAGCCCCCAGACGTAGGTTAGTTAGAGCCGAACTGGGTTATCAATTCTTTGTGTTTTTATTGCTTTCTATAGCATTATAGTCTGTTCTGTTTAACTGTGTTCTAAGAAGATATAAGTGTCGTGACATTACCTTCGACATCTCATATCTGATACTAGAATTTCAATTGGTATCAGAGCAAGCATCCTGCTCAGTCTCTAGGTGAGATCTAGGGAAGATACTCTCTGGTAATATGGACAAGGAGGCAATATATTTGAATAGACCACCCATCATGGGTGGCTCTAACTATGATCTATGGAAGCCTCGTATGGAAACTTATATAAAATCCTTGGATAGCAGGGCTTGGAAGGCTACTCTGAATGGACGGACATATCCTATGATTATTGGAGCTGATACTCAACCTACTGGTGAGCTGAAACCTGAAGAAAATTGGTCAAAGGAAGATGAACTAGCTCTTGCAAATTCAAAGAATTTGAATGCTGTATTCGATGGAGTTGACAGAAACATCTTTAGATTAATCAATACTTGTGAAGTAGCCAAACATGCTTGGGAAATACTCTAAACCACTCATGAAGGAACCTCTAAGGTTAAAATGTCAAAATTACAACTGCTCACATCTAAATTTGAAAAATCAGAGAATGAAGGAAGAGGAAAGCATTCAAGAATTTCATATGAATGTCCTTGAAATTGTTGGAGCTTGCAGTGCCTTGGGTGAGAAGATACCAAAAGAAAAGCTAGTAAGGAAGATGCTCAGATCTCTTCCTAAGAGATTTGATATGAAGGTAACAGCTATTGAAGAAGCTCAGGATATCAACAACATGAAAATGGATGAACTTGTGGGTTCACTCCAAACATTTGAGCTGAGTATTAATGAGAGGTCTGAGCAGAAGTCTAAAAGCATAGCTTTCTAGTCCAACATTGAGGAGAAAGATGAGGAATATAATCTTGATACTAAAGAAGGAATGACAAAAACCATAGCTCATCTTGGAAGAAAATTTAACAGAGTAATGAAAAGAATGGAGGGAAGCTCAAGATCAAATGTTAGGAACATCCCTCATGACATCAACATAACAAGTAACTCTGGGAAGAAGACTGAAGCTGAAGAAAGACCCGCTCAAGGCAGAGAGATAAGGTGTTATGGATGTGGAGGGTTTGGTCACATTAAATGGGTTTGTCCAAACTATCTCAAAAGACAAGACAAAGGATTGAATATGTTATGGTCAGATGAAGACTCTGAAAGTGAAACAACTGGAGAATCAACCAAACATGTAACATCTTTGACTGGTGATGAAGAATTGACATTTGAAGTACTGGTTGCTGCATACAAAGAACTATGCATCAAAAGTGTTAAAGTATGCAAGGAGAATGAGAAGTAGAAGAAACTCATACTAAAACTATAAGATATAAAGAAAGAGCATCTGGAAATTATAAAAAGGCTGGAAAGTGAAGTAACTGTGCTAAAATGTGATCTTGATCAGATGACCAAGAATGTCAAAATGCTAAATAGATGATCTGAAACACTGGACAAGATACTTAAGGTAGCAGGGGACATGAGTGGATTAGGTTACAATGGTACAAAGGAATCTCCTACAGAATCTACTCAAAGTCAGGCTGAATTCAAGATGTCGAATCAAATGTTTCAACATCCCAGAAGGAACAATTACAGAAAGCCTAACAAAAGACATAGACACTGGAGATGTCATTACTGTGGAAGATATGGTTACATAAAGCCTTTTTGCTTCAAGTTGTATGGTTACCCCTAATCTACACACAAATCAAATGTGACTCAGGCTCAACCAAGGAAACAATGGATTCCCAAAGCAAATATTGCATGTTTCTTGGCTCACACGTCTTCAACAGAAAGGATCACAGGAGAATGGTATTTTGACAATGGATGCTCAAGGCATATGACAAGTGATCAAAGCTTATTATAAGATTATCAAGATCACCCAACTAGATATGTCAACTTTGGAGATGGAATGAAGGGAGAAATCAAGGGTACTAGAAAAATACAAAGGTCAAAGCTCCCTAACATTGAGAAGTTTTGCTTGTCAAAGGATTAACCTCCAACTTGATCAACATAAGTCAACTATGTGATCAAGGACTGAATGTGAACTTCACAAAAGCTGAATGTATCATTACAAACAAAGATGGTGAAGCCATGATGAAAGGCAGAAGAAACAAAGACAACTGCTACCTATGAGTTCCCCTGGAAGCAAATCACAACATAAGTGTGGAACTCAAACAGACTGTGAGCAAAGATTTCCTAAAGGACAAAAATAATCAGAAGTCAACTGATCATAATGTCCCAATGAATGTCATAACATAGGGTAACTTGACCATAGTTAATGGTCAATCTGCTGAAGGAAAAACTATGAATCTGGCCTAGAAATTTTTAGAATTGAAGTTGGTCAATTGTCACTCAAGAGGATGGAATGTATATGAACACTCAAGAAGAGAGAAAGGGGTCTGTTTGCTAAATAATTTATAGCAATTAAAAGTGTGTGGGAACATTATTAAGTGGCCTAATTTTTCAAAATATCACTCAACGATATTATAACATAAGGCACAACATATAAAAAGGGAAACCCAAGTTCAAATTTCTCACAGTTTCACCACACGCTATACTATTCCAGCAAGCCTCAAATTATTCATCTACAACCCTCAGAGAATCAATTCTTCACACTATACCATCAAAGTGTATCATCACAATGCTCCAAGATCAAGAAACAACAATGACAATGTGTCATCTAAAGAAGCCCTTGACATTGTCCCTCTCTCTATCATTCCTTGCTTGGAGGGAAGACCTAAAAAGCTCTGCACATGCCATACAAGACGACCAAGGGATACATCTGTTCCAATAGGAGGCAATGCATCTAAATCACCTATTAATGATGAAATTAATCAAGATAGAGGATATATAGACATGGACATAAGGAGAATGGTTTCCAATACCCTAAAAGTAGGGTTACCTGTTGAAGGGATCACAATCCCCCTTAATCAACTGCCTGGTGAAGCTACTTCAAAGGAGCACATCAAATCATCTGTGAGAGAAGAAGAGTCTTCTAAAGAGAATCTTGAAAAAGAAACTCCTTTTAATGAAGTCATAACTGATGTTGAAACATCATCCCTGAAGAAGATTCCTCAAGAAAAGATTGTTGATCCAACTGATCAGAGAACTGAGAAAGATGCAACTGATGATGTCATAGATGTTGAAAATCTATCTGATAATGAGCTTATCATAAATTTCAACCCTAGAATTGAAAATAGACTGAAATCAAGAAAAGGAAAAGTTGTTGCTTCCAGTACTCCATCTAAACATTTCAAGAAGAAGGTTATGTATGGACCTTCAAAACCTTGGAGCAAATCCACTCCTTCATCAAGTAAGAGGAAAATCAGACCAGAATGTGATTCTGACTATGATGTCGAGACTAATGTCCCATATGCCTCACCTATAAAGAAGTCCATTATTCAGAGGACCACTGACAATGTCCCTGATGCTCCTACTAACAACATCAACTTTCACTCCATCAAATTTGCTACAAGATGGAAATATATATATCAGAGGAGATTGGACTTGGAAAGGGAATTAGGAAAGGATGCCTTGGATCAAAAGGAAGTAATGCAATTAATCTCTAAAGCAGGTCTAATGAAGACATTTACAAAATTATCAAAGTGCTATGAAACCCTAGTCAAGAAATTCATTGTCAACATACCTGAAGACTGTGATGACAAGAGAAGCGAAGAGTTTTAGAAAGTTTTTGTTAGAGGAAAATGTGTAAAGTTATCACTTGCTATCATTAATCAATATCTAGGGAGAAGTGAGAAGGAAGGATGTGAGGTTGAAGTCACTAGTGACCAGCTATGCAGGACCATCACTGCAACCCAAATCAAGTCCTGGCCAATGAAGGAAAAGCTTTCTGCTGGTAAATTGAGTGTGAAATATGCTATTCTGCATAGAATTACTGAAACAAATTGGGTGCTAACCAATCACACCTCAACCATATCAGTAGGATTGGGAAAGTTTATCTATACAGTTGGGATGACGATACCATTTGACTATGGTACCTATATTTATGAGCAAACTCTGAAGCATATTGCCACTTGTGCAACAAAGATACCTATAGCTTTCGCCACTCTCCTAAGTGGAATTATTCTACATCAACATCCTGGAATACTGTCTACAACTTTGGAAGCTGAATGCAAGAGAGCTACACCTCAGACTTTCCACCAGAAGCTGTTTGCTGGAGCACATGTCCCGGACATCATCTCAACATCTGCTGGTGCTGAACTCAAAATTGAAAAGAAATGGGATGTGATTGCTAAACTCACTGCAACTTGCAGAGAATTGGATGAAGTCATACACATAAGCACAACAAGGAAACTAAAACTTGAAGATACCATCCAAATGTTGAAGATGAATGCTGCTACAAGTGTTGTTGAATAGGCACCAGAGGAAGAAGCTAGCAGATCAAGATCTCAAAGCTCTTCTGAAGCTGGATCAGAAGAAGAAGGAAGTGCGGGAAGTGAAGGAAGAGTAGAGTCTACTAGTTGTGCAAAACACTAATTGAACTAAAAATTTTGATTTTGCTTCCATTTGTTTTTGTAACTTTTAGCACATCAGTGCATGACATGCTTTTATATTTTTGGTTGTACTTAATACTAGATCCTAAGTAATTAGTTATAACTAGTATTTATTTTTGTTATCCTCTTGTGAATTTGAATGGTTTTTGGTTTGGCCAAATTATGGCTAAAAAGGGGGAGAGTATGACTGTTTAGAGTGATTAGACATTAAGTTGAGGGGGAGCAGTCGTGAGTTGTTGCAACTGTGAGCGTTCATGAGTGCCTATGAGTGTTTTGTGTGTGTGTTATGATTCCATGTGTGTGAGCAGCTGAGATGATGAAAATGCCAATGAGGAGCTGCTATTTTTTGCAAGAGCTGCTATTTTTTTTCTTCTTATGCTGAGAAGAAGCTTATGTGAAGTGAGTGCTTCTCATGCTAAAGAAGCTGAAATGTTTATTGTTGATTGTGTATCACTGAAGATACTATGTGAGGAGAAGCTGATGTGCAGGGGGAGCAAAGTTTTTAACTGTCATTTGTGCTTCTATGTGCTATGTGCAGTGGGAGTAAAATACTGCATCTTTGAATGTTCCAACTGATCTTTTAACATATGTGTTAATTATCCGCTGCTAACTCTGTTTTTGATTATGATGTGGTTTTTGCTATGCTGCTCTGATGTATGTACTGAATGAAGTTTAAATTGTATGGCCTGCACCCCAAATAATGTTTTAGCCTAAATTTGCCAAAGGGGGAGTTTGTTGATTCTATTGATTGGTAGAAATTTTGGTAAAACATTCTGCTAAGAAATTTCTTGAAGTTTACTAAAGTAGCAGATGTCACAGCAGATGTCCTGACATGTGTAACTAACTTAAGTGCAAAAATTTTAGGAATTATGTTTGTTATTATTTGTGTGCTTCGATTAAGGAAGTTGGTGAAACGTCTTCAACTATATCTTTGGAGTTTTAATATCCTGGTTTCATGGAGAAAAGAAATGAGGCGCTGAAGACTTGTGTGTAAAGCAACCCTAATTATTGTCACTCTATTTAAAGGGCTGCAATCCTTATTTTGCTGTTGGCCGTTCCAGTTTAGGGAGTTTTCGTTTTTACTTTTGGTTGTTCATTGTTTTGATTGTTAGTTGTTTATTGTGAGCCTCTCTTGTTAGTAACTTAAGAAGGACGTTTTTAAGTTGTTAGTTTTCAATCACCATAAGCTTTGAAGCAAGCGAGATTGTGTGTCTTTGAAGAGTATCTTCAGTCTTTAGTTGTTTTTAGTATCACAGGTTATGGTACTGAGGGAGTGAGCGGAGGATTCTCATATCTACGTGTGGTATCTTAGGTAGAAGGATCACTGGGTAGTTTGATTAAGTGAGAAGGTGTAAACGGGGAAGGTTTAGCTCCGAATGAATACTAATAATAGTGAACTTCATCCCTGGCTTGGAAGCCCTCAGACGTAGGATAGTTAGATTCGAACTGGGTTATCAATTGTCTATGTTTTTATTGCTTTCTGCACCATTATAATATGTTCTATTTAACCGCATTCTAAGCAGATATAAGTGTCGTGACACTACCTTCGACATCTCATATCTGATACTAGAATTTCAGTTCCATTGGTGAATTGGCAGCATTACAATGCTCCATAACACACCTCTTCAATATCTCAAGGGCATACTTCCTTTGATGCATGAGAAGTATGTCATGATACAAAGGTCGCTCATCTCAAATTCTTCCATGAGTTCACCTTTGAACTTGGAAATAAACCACTCATTGCTGCCCGTAATCAAAAGATCTTCCATGTATACGCAAAGTATAATCACACCTTTGCTTGCATCTGATTTCACATAAACACCATGTTCGGATACACACTTCTTGAAGCCAACCTCAATAAGAAAAGTATTTATTCATTTTTCCAAGCTCTAGGTGCTTGTTTCAAACTATAGAGTGCTTTACTCAACTTGTAGACTCTTCCTTCTTGATTTTTATCACAAAACCAGGGAGTTGCTCTACATAGACTTCCTCCTCAAGTGGACCGTTCAAAAATGCAGATTTCACATCCCTTTGGTACATCCGCCAATTTTTTCTATTGGCGGTACCAACAACCAGCCGTATGGTCTCTAATCTAGCTACCGAAGCAAATACCTCATCATAGTCTATACATTCTCGCTGCAAAAATCCCTTCTCCACTAGTCGAGCCTTATGCTTGACATTTCGTCTTTAGGATTTTCCTTCACTTTATAGACCCACTTTACTCCAATTGTCTTTTTTCATACTGGTAATCAACCATCTCCCAAGTACTGTTTTTCTCAATAGATTCCAGCTCTTCTTTCATCGCACACACCCACTTTTCATTGCTCAATGCCTCTTCGGTACTCACCGGCTCATATTTGTCCATAAGCACAAAGTGTATAAGATCACCATAATTGTTGATCTCACTATCATGGAATAATTCACAATCTTAGAGTTGTTGAGGTATATCTCTGCGTCTTATCGTTCGTCTACTGGACCCAATGCTCTCACCTTTAATCGGATTCGGGACTGCTTCTTCATTGTGATGCAATTCTGCATTTTCTGGTGGAAACTGGTTTCCAAGATCAGGGAAACCGATTTCTTCTTCCAGAAATCCCACTCATGAGCCTTCAGTATACAAATATCGCGAGGGAAACTGGTTTCCTTATGTTGAAAAACCGGTTTCTTCTCCTATTCTCATAATTTTTCTGCTGTAAAACAACTTCAACTCATCCACCACCACGTCTCGACTAATCACGACCTTCTTGATACTCACATCAAACAGTTTGTAGCCTCCAGTAGGGTGATATCTGACAAGTAACATTACCTCTCCTTTATTATCCAACTTCTTTCGAAGTTGACCTGGAATGTGCCGAAATGCAATTGAATTGAAAACTTTCAAATGCGTCAAATTCGATTTATGACCAGACCATACCTCTTTCAGTGTCACCTTGCCCAACTTCTTAGTAGGGCACCTATTCAATATATAGGCTGCTTTAGAAACTGCTTCTCTCTATAGTTCCCTCGACAAGTTCTTCCCTTTCAACACGCTATGAACCATATTCATAATTTAGCAATTTCTCCTTTCGGCAATACCATTTTTTTTAGGCGTATAAGGTGGAACAACTTCACACACTATACCCTCATCATCACAATAATTCCCAAATTCACTTGAGGTATATTCACCTCCACCATCCGTTTTGAGAATTTTCGCTTTGTGAATACTTTGTCGCTCCGCCATGGATTTAAAACGCTTGAACACATCAAACACCTCATCCTTCCTCTTTATGAGATAAATCCATAGCTTATTACTAAAATCATCAATAAAAGTGACAAAGTACCTATTTCCACCATATGAGTCAACTTGCATTGGGCCGCACACATCGAAATACACCACCTCAAGATGTTGCTTGGTCCTATGACCTATATCCTTGCTAAAATTGTTCTTATGTTGCTTCCATTGCACACATTCTTCACATATCTCACCTGGAAGATTGATCTTGGGAAGTCCAGTCACTATACAATGCCTTTGCAATGTGTCGAGCTCTCTAAAATTAAGGTGTCCATGATGGTAGTGTCATAACCACTCCTCACGACTTTATGCTGTAGCAAGACACTTGTGCTCCATTACTTTAAACTCTATCTTGAAAGTAAGATTTGCAGCCATAGGTGATCTAAGGATTAAAACAACATTTCGTTCAAAAACGCGCAAAACCTTGTTTTCCATCCGAATTGACTCCCATCGTTCTTCATGATCAAAACATCACCCACATCGTCGGCCGCTAAAATGGTGTCATCCCTGAATCTTACTCTATTCTTCGTGGCCTGATTGATCTTCAAAAACCAATCCTTTTTACCCGTCATATGAGTTGAACAACATGAATCCAAGTACCAATCATCACTACTTTGGACTCCACCTCGAAAGGTTACCATTGTGTTTCGCTCCGAACACGTTTGTGTAGAAAATTCTGCATTGTCAGTGTTGTTGTCTAGCCCTCGACACACATTGTTGTTGTTGTCTAGCCACTCTCTATTGCCATTGTTCTCCTCCGTTATCATAACAAGAATAGTATCATTATCCTCTACTTCTTGCCTTGCAACCTTGGCGTCATCTCCTTGATTTCCCTTTGATTTCACATTATAATCTTTTGCGAAATGGCCTAACTTTTGACAATTAAAGCACCTCACAGTTCTTTTATCATACCTCTTGTTGTTGTTGCCTTGACCACTACATTTGGAGTTGCTCTCTCCTCTTTGAGCTATGGACCCCATTGAATTTTGTGGATCTCTTGCACCAAAACTCTAGAAATTTTCTTTGCCCTTTCGATCTCTTGTTCTTCCCATTGAACCTTGCTTGCAACGCAATTTCCACCTTGGCCTTGTCATTTCCCCTTTCATCCAATCTTTGCTCATGTGCTTCCAATGAGATTTGAAGGTCCTCATTTCTCATAGTGATAAGATCGTTTGACTCTTCTATTGCTACCACTATGTTGTCAAATCTTGACGTTAAAGAACGCAAGATCTTAGCCACTGCATTTTACATCGAAATGGTTTCACTGCAAGCCTTCATTTGATTCACCAAACGCGATATACGCGTAATATAGTCGTTGGTTAAATCCTTCTCTTCAATTTGTACCAACTCGAACTGCATCTTGTGAGTTTGTAACCTCACCACCTTCACTTTGTCGACACCTCCATACGCTTTATTCAAAATCCCACAAGCTTGTTTTGCTGACGTGCAATCACTAACTTTCTCAAAGTTGTCGTTGTCGATGCAATATTGTATCAAGAAGAGAGATTTGCAATCTTTCTTCTTTTCTTTCTTGAATATAGTTTGTTGTGCAGTTGTAGCCTCTGCAATAAGTGGTGTAACTCCATCATTCACCACTTCAAGGACTTCTTGGTACCCAAACAAAACTTTCATTTGTTTGCACCATTTGTCATAGTTCTTTGAGTCAAGAATTGGGAGGTTGGTAAGGATTCGATCGGTGGTTGTCATGTTTGCAGGGGATTAATGGATCAGAACCAGAGCTCTTGATGCCAGATGTTGGAACATACAACAAGGGGTGAGGTGAATCAATGGTGAATATTGCTTATTTGGAGAAGATGAAGTTTAGAGAGAAAAAATAGAGAATTAAGAGAGAGAGAGTAATTGAGGAGAAAATATTATGTATTATTGATAATGGCATTATTCTTACACATTATATGAGAGGGAGTGCTATTTATAAGCATCTAAAAGAAACACAAAAAAAATCAATAAACAAAACCATAACAGAAAAAACTGCCACACATGCAATTTTGGAAAACTGAATTTTACAGCAGAAACCGGTTTCTCCAAATGGGAAACTGGTTTCCTCTTCAAATTTTTGTTTTTCTGCTTTAGTGGAAGAACAACTTATTCACTTAAGTTGTTTCCAAAACAGCTTATGAAGCCCTCAAATTGCACTTGGCTTATACTCAACATTCAACAGATATTAGGACAAGAGGGTAATTGTACACATGATCATTATCACAGAAAGGTTATGCCAGATCACACAACATTCTCGTCACTTGGATAACAGTGATGTGTTGCTAGACACCCATCACTGTTTATGATATTAAATAGGTGATTTAATATTATTGCCAATGTTACGAGAACCTATAGGGTCACAGGTATAGAGTGTTGATAGCAGAATGGACATTTAAGTTAATTTGAACAAAACTCAATAACTTATTCTATGATATATCTTTCAATGATCTAAGATTTCGAACAATGATGATTCTATGTATCTCGTTTAGATATATTTATGTATCACTCTACCAGATACATCCCATTAAATAATCTAGGCCATTTAATCTAGAATATAATGGTGCCATTAATTTACCTCTCAGTTGAAACTTAGAACCTAGGGATATCTAATTGAAATATTATTAAATAAATAGAATAAAATAATGGCGCCATTTTAAAATAAATAAAAACATTAAAAAAATTAGTTGTTGACAATCAAAGTGTGTCCCTTAATGATTTTTCTCCTCGGTTTTAAGCCCTACCAAGGGAATTGATAGTTTCTACTGCAAATAAAAAAGATGGTGAGTAATAAAAAATATTAGATAATTTTTGAGATGTAATATCTTTTAATAATGATTAGGAATATGTTTTTCAATGTTGTTAACCGAATGCTATATCTAAATCAAAAAGTGAATGCGTCATTAAAAACTATATAAATAAAATATGAAATTGTAGTTATCGAAAATCAAAATTTGTCCTTAACGGATCTTTCCCTTCAAACCTCAGAACCGAGGTAATAAGTGACTTATTAACCCCATAGTGGTTAATGTTTAGATCCTGATAATGTGTTCTTCTCAAGTTCTCAAATCTGAATCCCACTATGCGCAAACAATTTTTCTATTGGACCAAGTCTATACAAAGGCGTGTTTTAACTTTAAATGGAGTCACACAAGTGTATGATGAGATTGGTACTCTTAAACTAGTCAATAGATACCAAGACCTAACAAAATATATCACTTATTTTTTAAATAAAAATTAAAAATAAGACACATTTTAAAGTGATTTTATCTCAATTTGTTTGATCATCAATGTAATATTTTATTAGGAAATATAAGCAAGAAGTGGTCGCCTCCATCTAAATCTTGATTATTGAAATTATAAATTTGAAAAATTTAAAATAAATAACTAATAAATACTTAAAAATATAATAAAAAACATAGTATTAATGATTAATTAATATGGTAAGACCTAACATACACATTAATACAATGTTTTTCGTTTAAAATTGACTTATAATAAATTGAGAAACTATTATCTACATCCTTTTATTTAATTATTTTTATTAAATATATGAGATTAATTAATATACATTATGTAAAATTCTTTACACAATCAGTACATCTCAACCACTCATAAATATTATTTTTTAAATAATTAAAATAAAAGTTAAATCTCAATAAATATTATATAAAACTGATTTTCATTGTGCATACCAATTAAATTTTAAATCTATAGTGACTTTTGTTTTTCTAAATATAAAAGTTATCTTTTTCCACATCTTCAAAGTCAAACTCACACTCACACACACTCTTTAACACCCCTCTCTCCTATTTATAACAACTCTTCTGATTTTTCTTTTTCACCTTCACATTTAAGCACATTCAAGCACCACTAGCACACCCATGGCTCCATTTGTAAATGTCAAATCCATGGCTCCTTTCATTATCAATTTCAAATCCATTGCACCATTTATCAATTTCAAATTCATTTCCTTCACGTTTGACGACGTTAAGTACCTTATTTTCAGCTTCTGTACTCTATTCTTATATGTTTTATTCTGCGTCGCAAACCTAGCTATTTTCAGTCTATTGATACTGCACTTTCCACTCAGCACCCCCACCGTTTTTCTCAACTCTGTAACCATCACATCTCTCAATACCGAAGCCGTGAATTTAACAGCCACATTCGATTTAACCTTCATTTTTCATTCTCCCACAAATAACAATCGAACTATTTCTTACAGTGATCTCGAGGCTAGGGTTACATGGTCTGGAAAAGATAATATTACCCTTGCCTCGACAACATTGTCCCCATTCACCCCCCGTAGCATGACTGTGATCCGAGCTGAATTAACAATGGATGATGGATTCAATAACAACAATGATGTAGCAATTGGAATTGGTGCTGAAAGGGATAGTGGATCGATGGAAATTAGTGTCAATTTGCTTTGTCTGGTCACGCTAAGAGATGGTCATTCAGAAATCTTAAGATTTGATTTTGATCGAGTGTTTGTTAAGTTCCAAGCTGGTAGCAACAATGGTAGTTGGACTAGGGTTATTCCTCGCCCTGTAATGATGCATGATTTTATGATGTAATCATTATGCAGTACCAGGGTTTTCAATTATTAAAATTTTTGTTCATGCTGTTTCATTAATTAAATACTAATAAACTGTGAATTTTGAGTTAAATAATAATATTTATATAATTAGTTACTTTGCAATGCTACTATATCTATCGAAGAAATTGCGGACAAATATAAAAAATGCGCCTTTCTTTATATTTTCTACCTTACGTTTGTTTGTTTCCGTAAGTTGTTTTTCGGTGTGGTTTTGTGTATGGGTCACTATTTTACTTTCCTTTGTTTTTGTTTACAGATCTGTTTTGGTACTTTTGGTATTTTTATACTGTCTAAGCATTTGACTTCAAACACTACAAGAAAAGTGATATTAGGCAGGGATGTTGTGAGATGATATACCCCTCACTAAGCTTAAATGTTGTTTGGGGATAAATACCTCGCAAACCATAAATTAGAAAACAAAATTAAAAATAAAAAAAAATTAGCGTGGAAGCTACATCACAAAATAAATGAAGGGACTTTTGAATTTTAAAAATATTTCTGCTTTACATTTTGCGAGGGGTATAAACTCACAAAAGTTGATTGTAGCTATTTGTGCGGTAATCCCTCGCAAAATGCAGCTCATGTCCCATCTAAAAATCAAGTCACTGCTTCGTGTGTCAGAATTTTAAGTGGGTCAAAAGATTCTTTGACACTTTGCATGGGGCAACCCCTAGATAAATGAGAACGTTAACATAGCACGGTGCACCCCCTCACAAAATGTTTTGTTGTATAGTCACATCACTGCTTCGTGTACAAGCGAGTAGGTTGCGTTGGGAAAGCAAGCTTGTAGTTTGCGAGGGACAACCCCTGGCAATTAATGACCGGTGGTTTGTGTAACGCCCGTAAATTTAATTAATTATTTAATTAAATTATAGCCGAATTAATTAAGAGGATTATTGAAAGTTGAAATTAATTTAGTGATGAATTAATTTTTGTTGTAGAATATTATTGGAAATAATATTAAAAATAAGTATAGATTATTATTTTATTTGGGCCTATTGGGTGTTAGAAGTAGTAGAAAAGGAGGTGTAGAATTGATCCCATTAAGGCAAAGATTTAATTTGGTTATTATTATAGTTATAAAAGGAAATAGTAGCATGAGAATTAGGTTACGTAGCAAACAAACATAAGAAGCACAAGGGTTTGGAAGAGAGGATACGAGCAGTGCAAGCTGGAGCCAGAAAATTAAGAATTCGATCGGAGTTAGAGCGACCGTTGAATTTAGGTAAGAGTGGAGTTCTAACTCTATAATCGGGTTTGTGATGGATCTTATGTGGGGATTGAATCGTATGGGATTATCTCTGTTTATGTGAATTGTGTGTAGAATAAGTGTCTGATTGTGTACCGGTTCTATTAATTTTGATTGTCCATGAAAAATTATAGTATATGTGAATAATTGTATTGGTTGTGATGGTTGAGGCTTTGCTGAGAATTAACTTGATAAATCGATGTGAAAAGAAATTGAATCAGAGCAGATTAATCGAAGAAGAAGGAAGAAGAATTGAGGGACGGTCGTCCCATGTTTCAAGTAGAAAACAAAACAAAAAAAAATAGTATGTATGTCTATGTTGGAGGGAGGACGCTCTAAGGTTGAAAGAAGGAAGGGTGGGTCCCACCAGCTAGGGAGCGTTCGCCCCACTCTTTTATGTCTTTGTTGTTTATTTGTTTGGTTTATATGGCTGCAAGGTGCATTATTGTAGCAAGGTGTGTGTGTGTGTGTGTGTGTGTGTGTGTGTGTGTGTGTGTGTGTATTTTGAATGGAAGTTGGGCGCCATAACCCCATTTGATCACTTTAGTTTCTTTTGTTTTATAATTTGTTGGAATATTGGTACTTACAGTACGTGGACATTGGTATAGTTCCATAGGTGCCCTAAAATATACTATGTAATTATAATAAGAATAATTGGTGTAAGGATAGTATATTAATTAATAGTAGAACTTTTTTTGGTAGGATTAAAATAGTCCTATTTTGTTTAATTAAGTTAGTGTACTGATACACAGGTAGGTAGCAGTAGGATATGTAGTATTAGTGTATATATATTATCATGCTTGTTTAGTAGCAGAAATATTTTGGCTATAATTTAGTAACAGGCTGGTAGTTTGGAAGGAAACAATAAGTTAGTAGCAGACTAGTAATTTTGGGGAGAAAACCAACAGTAAACTATATATAGATTTTGGTAGCAGAAAAATCATGGTGCTGGTAGCCATAACTTTAGCATGTAGCAGAATATTTAGTAGAATAGTACTGTAACCAAATAACAGTGGCAGGGTTGGTTAAATAGCAGTTTGCAATAGAGCTTAAGTGATGACAGGGTAATTGCTAACAACATAATTTTGGTGCAGGGAATTAATTATATCAGGATAATAAAATTAGTAGAAGCTAGATAATAATAAGTAGCGATAGAAGTAAACGAAAGAATGTCAAATTAGCTGAATTAGTAAATTAAGCGGTAAAATTAGTTGTCCAGAATTAATCGAAATTGGTCGAGGTAGTTCGTATATTTTAGTAGGTGTTTATGATTGGTTTGTTTTTTGGATTATGTTGAATACGTTGTGTTTCTATTTTCTTTGTGATTTATCAGTGATGTGTATGCTGCTATATTTTGTTGTTTTATGCGAAGTTGCAAGGTGATTCAGTGACGATGTTTACCTCTAATTATTGGTAATGAATTTCATGATATAGACATATGCCTGGCGACGTGAATTTGTTGTTTATGTTGTGTGTTGTGCATTATCGAGTTGCATTACATTGCATAGTTTAGCGACGACCTGGATTGGTAGCGACGAAGGCTTATGCCTTGTTTGATGCCTCTATTAATTGGCAATTGGCGACGGGGGCTGAAGCTTTGATTGGTACCACATGCATTTGCACTGTTGAGTCTCATTTGAATTGTCATAAATATGATTGTTGCGATGTGAAGTGATTTGTGATGATGTTAATTGTGAAGTGGTTTGCGATATTTTTAACTAAGATGTGATAATTTTGTATGATTTAATCCTATCATATTATCACTTGTTTATATTGGTAGATATCTCACTCATTCTGTTGTGATGATGCTTGTACATGGGTAACATGCAGGTAATGAAGAGTGAAGATTTAGTTGCCGTTAGTTCGAGTCGGTGTTGTCGCTCTGATACATAGCACTCGGGGGGATGAACGCCTTGTTTTATTTTGTTGCTATTAATTTGAATTAAAGTTGTTTCCTTTGAGAAGTTTGTCTTGGTTTAAGCTGTTTTATGTTGAGCAAGATGCTATGATTAATTTGGAGTTTATGTTAAGAATTCGTTGCATTTTTTTTAAAGAAATAAAGTTGATTTATGTTTTGAGAATAAACAGGGTATTAATTGTTCATCTGGATGAGACGTGTCATGTATCTATGTGTTAAATGCGACTGTTATGTTGTTGTTTTAAGTTGAAAATGTGACATCCTATTTCTTTGTTGAAATTTTAAAATTCTAATTTTAATAATATTTGCCGGATAGAAATGAGGTGTTACACTTTGCGTGGGGTGCGCCCTCGCTAATTTCTTTATATATTTTCCACACCATTTCATTTTGTATCAGATCCATTTTCCCCTCTTCATCTCAAACACTCCATCTTCAAATTTCCATCTTAAACTTCACTTTTAAAGGTAAAAATCTTTCATTATATTTGATTTTAGGTCAAATTTATATTGCTTTGCTTATATAACTTATTTATTAATTATTCTAATTTTTCGTTTCTTAATTTTAGCTTCCATTGATATCATCTAAAGCTCTACTAAGGAACTCAAACCTAAAGTGTTCATCTTCAAGATACATTATAAAAAAATTATGTTTTGCTTATTTATTAAAATTGATTGTTGTAAAGTATTTATGTTTGTTTAATTATTTTTTTATTTTTTGTTTAAAATTTTATCTGAAATATTATTTATAAACAATTTAAAGATAGTTAGAAAATAGTTTTGTAAACTTTATAACTTATTTATAAAAAATAGTATTAGTTTTTAAAAAAAATGGAATAAAAAACATAGTAAAATTAATATTTTCTAACATTAAAATTAATTTTCAAAAAACTATTATAATTTTTTTAATATAGTCTAGAGAAAATAGTTTTAAAATAGTAGTTAAAAAACAATTTAAATATGTTGTTTAAAAATAGTATTATTTTTTAATACAAATTTTTCAATAAATATTTATTTAAAAGCAGTTTTATAAAGTGGTAGATATAATTAATTAAAATATAAGTTATTTTTAAATAAAAATAGTATTAAAACATTATAAAACTATTATTTGAAAAAAATAGTATTTATTTTTATAGGGGGTATGATAGGCTATTTGCTCTTAAACTATCAGAACATCCTGAATTACATGCGCCGTCGTCGGGATATCCTTCTAATCCTTCTATAGGTTTTCAGACTTGGTAACATCTATCATGCGGAAAAAGAAAAAATAGAAGAGTTTATGGTAAATTGATATTGGTGGGTATACCAAAACTATCAGGCGTCGTGATAGGACTTTCATAATGAGACTTGCTTATATAGAAGGAACATCAACTCTACCTATATTAATTATTGAAATGCTAGAAACTATGAGAAATTTATCGCATGTCGAGGAAACACACCAATCAGCAGCAAAAAAACACATAATTGGAGAAATGAGGAAAAAACAAATAGAATTGCAGGAAGAATTAAACAGGAAAACAAAGGAGTATGAAGAGACAATATAGATTGCAAATGTGCCAACACAAAAATTTGAAAAGTTTATGACTTCTCACCAAAGAGATGGAGATGGGGAGAAAGAGAAGGAGGAGGACGAGGACGAGGACGAGGAACAACAAACTAAGTAGAATGTTTTAATTAATATAAAAATTTGTATTATTGAGTTTAACTTGTTGAGTTATCTAATTTTAATATGTACTTTCTTTTTAATTTTAATTGTATAAATTATCTAATTTTAATTTTAATTGAATGAATGATCTAATTTTAATTTTAATTGTATGAATGATCTAATTTTATAATACTATTTAAAAATATAATTATATTGTATTAAGGTCAAAAGTTATAATAAATATATTATAAATTTGTGTTATTTAAATATATTTATATTATATAATGATTTAATTATATTTTTTTAAAAAACTTACAGACAATTTGCAAGGGGCTTATCCCCACACTAATTAACAAAGGTCATTAAGCTAGGGGCTTATCCCCAAACTATTATTCTAACACACTGCACAGCTACCTATGCCATCTACACCGCACCTAGTTCTGTGTGTTCGAGGCTTATAATATACTTTTTCATTTTGCGAGGGAGTATGCCCCAAGCTATTTAGTGAGGTGGAAATTCCCACGCATAAAATTAATTTTTTTAATTTTTGTTTTATAAATTAAAAAATCAATTTTAGCATGAAGTAATACTATTGAAGACAAAAATAAATATAATATCACAATTTTTTTTAAAAAAATGTCTTTCAATTTTTTTATAAAATAGCTTCAAATTGAAAAAAAAATTTAATTTTGGTAGAAAAAATGTTATAGTAAAATGGTGAATTATCTAAATTAATATTTTTAAATATAAATATTCAAACCGATATTTAATTTCATGCTTTATTTTTAAAAAATATTTGAATTTTTGTAAATAAAGATATGTTACACTACCAAAAGAATATTTTCAAAAACCTAACACAAATTGACCAAAGTATTTGTCACAATTCAATCAAAAAAATTAATACTTTAAATATATATTTTAATTATTGTTATAACATTTTATATTATAAAAATACTTAATATATATATATATATATATAAGGGTGTTTGCGGTTCTGTTTGGATCGATTTTAAGGAAAAAATTCATTTGATCCAAAGATAAATTTATTTGCGGTTCGGTTTGGTTTTGGATGATATATTAAAAAAAATCGATCTGATCCGAGACACCAAACCTAGTATTTGTCCAGAAGAGCTTCATCAATGGATGTAGGCTTAATCAGAGACACCAAACCCATGAGCGTTTCTTCAGAAGGTTTCAAAGTTGATATGGTTCTGATAGGAGCATCTTTGTTTCCAAGAATCAAATCTTTAGGATGTGAAGTTGCAGTTCTGTTTTTCCTTCGTTGTGGGAGATCAGAAGGAACAACAACAATATCAAAAGTAGGAGGTTTTGATTATTTAACTTCTTCTGCCTTTTCTTTGGATTCTAAAAAGCTAATCTCCAAATCTGCAAACTTTTCAACAAGATTTGACTTTTTTGGGTCAACTTATCATCGAATCTGACATGAATTGATTCTTCAACAATTCATGATTCTGTGTTATAGACTTTGTAGCCTTTTGAGCATTAAGAATATCCTAACAACAGAAACTTATGTGCTTTGGAATCAAACTTGCCCAGATTCTTTTTAGTGTTCAACATAAGACAAACACATCTAAAAGGATGGAAATAATAAATATTGGGCTTTCTATTCTTCCACAGTTCATAAGAAGTCTTACCCAAAATAGGTCTTATAGAGATTTTATTTTGAATTTAACACGTTGTATTTACTATCTCTACCCATAAGTGCTTAACAATGTTAGTTTCTTAGATCATGGTGCAAGCCATTTCTTGCAACATCCTATTCTTCCTCTATACATCTTCTTCTGTTATGGAGTTTTAGGACAGGAGAAATCATGGGATATGCCATAAGAATAAAAACGATTTTCAAAATCCTTGTTTTCAAATTCTCCACCATGATCACTTTTGACTATTTTGCAATTCTTTTCATTTTGCACTTGGGAGCAGAAGTAAGCAAACACGGAATGTGACTCACCCTTGTGTCTTAAGAATTTTACCCATGTCCAACGGTTGTAATCATCAAAGATGACTGGTCCATATTTCTTTCCATTGACATAAGCAGTTTTTACTGGTCCAAATAAGTCAATATGAAGAAGTTCTAATGGTTTAGAGCTAGAAACAATCTTTTTAGCTTTAAAAGAGGTTTTTGAAAATTTTCCTTTCTAACAAGCTTCACAAAGAGCATCTTAAGAATACTTCAGATTGGGAAAGCCTTTGACAAGTCCTAGATTGTTCAGCTAAGAAATTCTTCTCAAGCTAACATGGCCCAGACGTCTATGACAGACCCACTACTCTTCGTTAACAGACATAAGAAATTTTACATTATGGTTTTTCAAATATGATAACCTTATTTTGTAAATATTGTTCCTCATTCCATTGAACAAAACTGAACCATTCTTCGAACTAACAACCTTATAAGATGTTTAAATGAAAATAAAATCATAATCGTTGTCACTAAGTTGACTAATTGACAATAAGTTATACATCAGACCCTCAACTAAAAAAAAGTTATTAATGGAAGGAATTTTACCATTACCAATAGTTTCAGAGTTGATGATCTTTCCCTTCTGGTTACCTCTGAAACCAACAACGCCTCTGGAATTAAGTTCCAAATCTTGGAACATATGCCTTTCACTTGTCATGTGTCGCGAGCATCCACTATTGTTGTCTTAGTGGCGCCATCAAGGATATCTACAACATAGATGATCTCATCCTAAGGTACCCACTCTCTGGGTCCTTTCTTGTTAGCCTTTCCAGAGGTTCCGACACCTTTTTATTTTGTGCAACAGGATAATCATGTGGAGTTTGTGCATGATACTTAGGTTTAGAAGTTTTATTTTGTTTCTGTGATTATGGTGTAACAGAATTAGAACCTTCTTCTTCTGGACATTTCAGTTTAGAGCCAGCAATCACGAAATGTTCAGAAAGAGGTTTTGGTTTGATAATTAGAGTCTCATCAATTGGTTTTGATGGTCCTGAATATCCAACACTTTTACTTCAGTTTCTACTAACTCTATAGATCATTGAAGCCATCTTGCTTCTATATATGCTTTTAGCTAGTAAGTGCTGAAAACCTCTATCATATCTGATTACTTCATCGGTAACAGATATTTTAGAAGTAATCTCTTCTTCTAACTTAGAAACTTTACTTTTAAGAGCAGCATTTGATTTTTCTATAAAAAAAAATTCGTTTAAGTAAAAAATGTTTTATGACTCTTAGTAGAGTTCTCAGGAAGTATCCAAAAATGTCTTTTTCAGAGTTTTATTTTGACTCTGAAAAAGTTGATAACTTTTCATCAATTCAGATAAAATAAGTTCAAGTTCATTACGAGATAGAGAAAAAAATACCTCCTTTTTGTCATTAGAGTATGACTCATCATCAGATGTCAGCTCAGACTTTGAGTTAGCTCCATTTGTACTGGACATCAATCCCATGTTACCATGAGACCCCTCTTAGCTTTGAAAACCTTCTTAGGTTTACTTTCTTTTCTGAGCTTTGGACATTCATTCTTGTAGTGTCCAGGCTCCTTGCACTCGTAATAAGTAACTTCTTTTCCAGAAGCTTTCTTTTGACCAGATGTAGACTCGAATCTACCTTTAGTTCTTCTTGGTCCTCTAAACTTGGTTTGTCTCTGTTTCCACAGCTGGTTTAACTTTTTGGATATCAGAGACAATTCATCTTCATATGAATCTTCTTCAGATTCTTGCGATTCTTCTTCTACTTGAAAAGCCTTTGTCTTTTCAGACATAGACTTCAAAGCCACTAATTTACCTCTTCTTAGAGGATCATCTTGAAGCTCTATCTCGTGACTCCTTGAATAACTAATTAGTTCCTCAAGACTAGTGTTGTTCATATCCTTAGCCAATTTCATATCAGTTACCATTGGTCTCTGTTTTATAGGCAGACTTTTGATAATCTTCTTGACGTGATCTTCAGTAGAGTAACCTTTGTTCAAAACTATGAGTCCTACAACAAGCATCTGAAATCTTGAAAACATAGTTTCCACATATTCATTTTCTTCCATTCTGAAGGCTTCATATTTCTGGATTAAGGCTAGAGTCTTTGTCTCCTTCACTTGAGCATTTCCTTCATGAGTTATCTGAAGAGAATCAAAGATAGACTTTGTAGTCTCTCTATCTGTGATCTTCTCATACCCTATATAAGAAATAGCATTTAGCATAATCGTTCTCACTCTGTGATGATTCTTGGAAGTGTTATTCTATGTGTCGGACATTGCACTTCTTGCAATCTTTTTGCCTTCAGAATCTACTGGATAACTGTAGCCATCAACTACCAGATCCCATAAATCTAAATCAATACCCAGAAAGTAACTTTAAATTATGTCTTTCCAATAGTAAAACTTCTCACCATAAAAGATAGGAGGTTTTGCACTATATGAATCTCTATCCCTATTATCAGAAGTGACAGCATTAACATTTGTGCAACCATTATTTTTCACACAGACTAGATCGGTACTGAACACTGTTAGGTGCTTGATAAAAATTCAAACTTTTTATCACTTCAAAACCAGAGCTCTAATGTCAACTAAAGGTGTGAAAAACCACAAGAAAGGGGGGTTGAATTGTGTTTTAAATAAAAAAAATTCTTTAAAAATAATCCCCTTAAAAATATTTATCTACTCTTAATAATAAAGCTAAAGATACCATAAAGAAACAACACAATCTGTTTATACTAGTTCACTTGAAAACTATCAAGCTAGTCTAGTCCACCCACCAAGGTGATTTTTCCTCTCTCAAATGAGGTCTTGATCCAATAATAAAACAGATAATTACAATGCACAAGCTAACTGCGAGTGACTAACGAAACTGCCTCTAAGACCCACAAGTCCTAGACTTCTCAAGAAATTTGACCTAACTGTTCCCTCAAGGAAAAATAAAACAAAAATTTGAAAATGATTTGTTTATAATAAAATGCTTCTACACAAGCTGAATAGTAAACAAATTTTAGAACTTAAACTTAAAGAAAATAGGGAGCTATGAATAGTATGCTTAAAGCGTATGAACAATGAATTAGCAACCTATTCTTGAATTCTTCAAGCCTTTATATAGCCATGCAAATAATGTGACTGTTGGAGGGTACTTTTATAATTTCCAAAAAGATGGCAGCTTCAAATAGAACGTGGGGGGAAAAATAGTATGCTACTTCTACTCTTTCCATAGTGGAATGAAGCGTATTTGATTGTACTGTTGTACCACCTTTCTAAATCATCTCAACTTTTGAACTTCTGAGGCCTCTGAGAGCATGTGTTTAGAAGTAAGAGAACAAAACTTGGGTCATCAGAACTTCAAGTCTTCAGAATCTGCAAAACTTCCTCTTTAGAGTCTTCAACACTTGGTCTTCAGAGCCCATTGTCTTAGAAACATAAGTCTTTAGCATATGGACTGTTCATCAGAACTTCTATCTTCAAATTTTCATAACTTAGTTTCTTTTGACAATGTATCAGAGTCATAAAACTTCAGAGTCTTCTGAAGCGAATTGCTACTGTTCAGCAGAATGTTTGTAGACAAGAAGCGGAATTAATTATCTTCTAATAACTTAGCCACTCTATTTATCAAAAGCAGAACTTGCTTGTTAAATCGTTAGATGATATCCCAACATTCAGCAAAAAAACTTAGAACCATCTTATGTGGGGATTTGTTGTGTAGATGTCGAAACCATGTTCGACCATCCTTTTTAAACCTATCTGTTTAATTTTACCTGTGATTTTGTGCATAACATTAATATGATATCATCACATTGCATTCATGCGTTACCATTGCATTGCATTTTCATAAAAAGAAAGATTCATTTGCATTTTCAAAAATATAAAGAAAATCATGCATTCGTATTCATCAACATGCATGCATTTTCTCCTCCACTATAAAATCTCATGTCACCTTTTATTCTTGGCCAGTTAGTTGATTTCCTGCACTCATGGCAAGTCTGACATACCAGTTGAAACATAATCAAGTTGTGATGAGAAATGACCTGGATGTTGTGTAAGGCAAGGTGGAAAAAATGTTGGAAGCCATGCTAGCTTCTTCAAAGAACAATGTCTAGGATGTTGCTATAGATCACGTCGATTCCATGTCAGGCTTTATTGTGATGTTTAATCCAATGTATGATTCTCCTCTTCATGTGGATAATCCTATTCAACCTCAATTGGTGTTCAATGTTCTATCCAATGCAATCCCTATGGTCCAAAGATAATCAACTGTTCAAGAGGGTTGTATCATACATCCTCAGGCTGCTAAGAAGCCTAGGTTTACAAACTACGTGAAAAATCCTCAAGGAAAGAATTCAATAGTCAACATCATAGCTCCTCAAGATACTGAAGCCAGGAGAATGTGTCTTGATCTGAAGGAACAATTGAGGGTATTGAAAGGAAATGATACTTTTGGTTGGGATGCTGTTGACCTTTGTTTAGTGTCAGACGTAGTGATTCCACCAAAGTTTAAGATGCCAAACTTCGAGAAGTACAAAGGTGTTAGTCGTCCAAAGACTCATTTGAATATGTTTGTTCGCAAAATGGATGCATATGCTCATGATGAAAAGTTTCTCATCCATTGTTTTCAAGACAGTCTCAGTGGGGCATTTCTGGATTGGTATGCGCAACTGGAGAAAAAGGATGTTCACAATTGGAAAGACTTATCTTCCTCATTCATGAAATAATATGAGTTCAACCTAGCCATGTCTCTAACCTGTATTCAATTACATAATCTTTCTCATAATATTAACGAGTCGTTCAAGGAGTATGCTCAAAGATGGAGAGAGTTGGTTGCTCGAGTTAAACCATTAATGCTTGATAGGGAGTTGGTTGACTTGTTTTTGAATACCTTACCTGGTTCATACTTTGAAAGAATGATAAGTTGTGCATCACCAAGCTTCTCTAACTTGGTGATAGTGGGAGAACACATTGAGAGCGGTCTCAAAAGTGGAAGACTCCAAGACACCTCGAGTGGCCAAGTTGATGACGAAGAATTCTTTAGAGATTCTCAAATGGAAGAAGATGATGATGAAACCAATTCAATTTGGGAAGCTCCACAAGCTCCACCTCCCATACATTATGATCAGCCTCCGTATGTAGTAGCTGTTCTGTATCAGCAACCAATGCTTCTTGGTCCACAGTACCAACAACCATGGGGTACTCATCGTGCAAAGAAGCAAGCTCAAGGCCATGGATATCATAGTCAACATCAGAATCCACGCAAACCTCGAAGTAATCTAGAAAGAAGGAATGCTCCTCTTGATCCAATTCCAATGACCTACAGTCAACTTCTGCCATATCTAGTTCAAAATTCATTGGTGATTCCCAAGTTCATTAAGCCACCAAAGTCATTCCCGCCAAGATATGATCATAATGCGTGATATGGATACCATGCTGGTACGGTAGGACACTCAACAGAGGATTGCAATCCTTACAAAGCCAAAGTTCAATAGTTGATTGACCAAAAATACTTGACTCTTCAAGGAGGAAATCTGTTTCTGAATGGCAACCCCCTACTCAAATGAGTACCAATACTGCAAGAAGCATCCCCTGAATTTGGTGAATTAGAAAGGATAGCTCATCCTCGAATCTGGTGATCCTTGGGTCACCTTTATCATTTTCCACTGACATTTTCTTTGTTTGTTAATGTATTGTTTGATTTTAACTTTGTTGTCATTTAAAAAGTAATATTAGTGAATGAGCATGCATTATTCTAAATCAATTCATTCGTGTTCATTCATTTTGTCATATTTATCGTAAAAAAAAATATCACTATTTCTTCTATTTCCTTGTCTTTATCAAAATTTTGGTTATGCAAATATTGGAGGGAGGATGATGATAACAAAATACCCATAATTGTTGTAAGTATGCTTTCAAATAAAACTTTGCTGACGATGTACATGCATTGTTTCAACTTCCCAAATACCGGAGTTACAAGGGAGATATACCCTCTTTAACACCTTTGAGCCTTGAAGTAGGAGTTTCTTTTCTGTTCAGAAAAACCCTTATTGTTAACCAGGGGTAGGGTAGTGTTCACTTAATATGATCAAGCGTTCAAAACTCATCAAGTGTGTGCATCAAAGGATACAAAAATGGTTATCCTCCAAAAGGTTGAGGAAGGTCAAAATTGCAATAGGAAAACTTCTTCTATCAATAATATGCATCAAAAGATAATGATACCACATTGGTTATCTCTCACACATCAGGAGGCCAACAAATGATGTTACAACAATGGTTATTCGTCATCCAACAAGGACTCGGGCAGACACAATTAATTCCAATTAATCAAAGACAACTCGAGGTCACATAACTTGTAAAAAAAAAAAAGAATAAAAAAAAGAGAAAGAAAGAAAAAGAAAAGCCCGGAAGGCATAAAAGGATTACCAAAAAATCTTGAGCAAATAACAACGTTGTGTGACGCGAGACACTAGGAACAAAAATGTGAGTGACTATCATGTCCAAGAAGCCTCGTCCTCCGCCAAAGCTAAAGGGTTGGTGGTCATCGTGGCTGAGAAGACTCGTCCTTCGTCAAAGTTAAAAGGTCGACAATCATCGTGTCCAAGAAACCTCGTGGGTTCCTCAACCATCTTCAAAGAAGGTGACTTCTTGTATCAAGTTAGCTGAATGTAGGACTGCAGAACATCATGGAGAATGGGTGGGTCCAAATAAATTTTGAGCCTTTTTCCTTTGTTTCTTAAACCGTGAACCAGGCCACGTTACAACCCCCAAAAGACCTAATTGAAGTAGGGTTTATTTTGAGAGTATAGTCAGCAAGGTTGCGTAAACCTAACTCCTAAAGATATTTTCTAATCATCTGTGTTGGTATCAAATTTCTGCATTGTCTTTCACTATCTGAATAAACCAGTGGTTCATTCACTGTTTTCTTTTTCCTCCTCATTTCAAATAATGAGGTTGATTTCAAAGATTTGCATGAACATTGCATTAAAATTACTATTTTGAATGAACATAACTTATTTGCAAGCCAACACTTAGCATCAAGTTATTGTAAGTTGCTTCCAATATCTCAAAAATCAAATTATTGTAAGTTGCTTCCAATATCCTCTCAAAGAAAATCTCTTTAGAGACTCAGCAGACTGGGGAAATGAACGCCATATACGAACAATTCCTTTATGTATCTTTAAGACGCTCAAGTAACATTTTTGTTAAGCGTCAACAACTATTGCGTTTAATTTGAGTGGCAGGGAATTATGCTAACAACTTCCTTTTGATGGGAAAATTGTTTCAAGAATATTTCTTGGTCTTAACTAGTCAAACAGTCAAAGCATCTTCATGCATTATCAATCATACATCTTATCTTGTGCCATTAAAATCTGACCTTGTTTGGTACGTTTCACCAGTTTTCGTCTGGTGGTTAAGATGTTTTCACCAGTTTCTGCCTGGTGGTTAAAATCATTTCACCAGTTTCTGTCTGGTGGTTAAGACCATTTCACCAGTTTTCGTCTGGTGGTTAAAATTATTTTTCCAGTCTCCGTCTGGTTGTTAAAATTATTTCACCAGTTTTCGTCTGGTATTTAAAATTATTTCACAAGTTTCCGTCTGGTGGTTAAATTCATTTCACCAGTTTTCGTCTGGTGGTTAAAATTATTTCACCAGTTTCCGTCTGGTTGATTAAATATTTTCACCAGTTTTTGTCTGGTGGTTAAAATTATTTCGCCAGTCTCCGTCTGGTTGTTAAAATTATTTCACCAGTTTCCATCTGGTGGTTAAAATTATTTCAGCAGTTTCCGTCTAGTGGTTAAATTTATTTCACCAATTTTCATCTAGTGGTTAAAATTATTTCACCAGTCTCTGTCTGGTGGTTAAAAAAATAATTTCTTTCACCGGTTTCCGTCTGGTTGATTAAAATCATTTCACCATTTTCTGTCTAGTGGTTAAAATTATTTCACCAGTTTTTGTCTGGTGGTTAAAATTATTTCACCAGTTCTTGTCAGGTGATTTACACTTAAAGTCAGTTCTCGTTTGACGATTTATCCTTCAAGGTCGAATTTTATGTGGCATATATCGAATAATCCATACATGCATTCATAAATAATCACATAAATCATTGTCATTCATTAGTCACGTCGCTTCACTCTGACATATCATATATCATACATTCATGCATAAACCTTAGTCAGGACTCGGGATCTTTCTAGAATGAAGTCAAGGGCAAGCTTCGAAGACTATCTCTCAAGTGTCAACTTAGTTCTTCTCCCCAGTACAAGTTGAATACTTATTAAAAAAAAATCAATTGGTAGTGCAGTCAACTCTCAAGCTAAATTTCTTCCCCAGAGCAGTGATTGATTATCCCCAGTGGACTCTTGTGTCAATGGAATTTTCTACTTGGATTTCCCCAGTGATATTTCCCATAAAGTTATCATTAGAAGTTTTCTCCATTGAAGCTTTATCTGCTCCCCTAGTGAGCCTTCTCCAGCAAGGATTACCGTTGCGATATCCCCAATGTTATTCTCAACCAAGATCTGTTCAGATTCTTGCAGATAACAATCTTCTCAGTAATTCTTAAAGTAGCAATAGTCCTTTATAGAGCCGATTTTCTGAGGTGTTCCCAGTTAATCTCTCTGCAAGCCTCTGGTGTGTTTATTTCCCCAGTGATATCCTCGCCAATTTAACATAAATTTATCTCTCCCTTCATGGAGTTTTAAAGAATTTCCGGCCGAAGTTATGAGTTTGGAGCTTGTTGATTCTAACCCTAGTAACATTCCACAAGGTTTTCTCGTGAAGTTTTCCCCAACGAAGCTTCATTTACTCCCAAACGAGTCTCCTTCAGAAAGGATTACTACATTATTCAGGGTATTTTCAAGATTCTTCCAAATAAGAAACTCCCCAGTAAATTATAGTGGCAGTGACCTCTACATATTTGTTTCTCTGAGTTGTTCTCGGTAGATCCCCATTGAACTTCTGGTGCGTTTATTTCCCCAGTAACTCCTCAACCAACCAACAGATAAATATCCATCAAGTAGGATGTTTATCCGATCTCAAGATATTTCGCCAACTCAAAAGTTGATTCGCATATCTACTTGCTACAACACATTGTCAGTACGATGTCAGCAAATCAAAGACCATGAGAGTTTTTTTTAGTATCAGTCGCATGTGCTGAACTTGATTCTTCTATCCCTGATGAAGCTACCTTATGTAGAATGAAGGTTTTGCCAACTCAGAAGTTGTCTAACATGTATGTACATGTTCTTTACAATCTTTTATCAACAAGAATGCTAGAAGGAGAAGACTTGTCGACTTCAGAAACATCTATGTCACACCAGTGTGCTGAATATGGTTTATTTATCCCCGTTGAAGAATCCTTGCAATCTTCTGTCAGCATTTGTCAATGAAGCGAAGATTTGTCAATTTTAGGAGTCCATTTCAGCCAGTATACTGAAAATGATCTTTATCCCCAGAGGAAATTCGTGTTTTAATTAGTTCATTGCACTCTCATATCATTGCATTTTGCATTCAAAGATAATATTCATTCCATACTCATTGCATAACATGACAAATTTTTGGGTATTAGGTATTTAAATTATCTTTCACTCTGATAATTCGAAGACTGTTTCTTCGACTTATCTAGTTAAAGATGTTTAAATAGGGGCAACTGTCACACCCCAAAATTTGCCCTCCTAACTTTAATTTATCTAACTTAGGTTTCACATTTACCTGCATACACTTTCATTAGGTCATTGACATTAATCAATCATCCATTCATCACATTTGCATCGCTAGTTGCGTTTAGGTTGACCGAAAGTCAATTTAAATCAAATTTCGCATCGTTTTGTAGTTGTAAAATACCCGTTATTTTATTTCATGCATTTTTATCTCTCTACCTGTTTCTTGCATCGTGTTAAGTTATTTATATATCGATGATGTTGATATTTCAGTTTTATAGACAGACCGTTAAAAGCGGTTCGACATTGCACAGAAAAATTAGCGGGAAAATATTTCAAGTTTTTTCCTTTAACTCACTGTTTTATGAATCTACGTGTTGCATAGATCATGAAAATGTGCTCTCTCTAATTTTTCGATACATTTTGAAGTCTCGTTTTTAATCGTGAGTATTTTAAAGCCGAGTATTCTTTATTATTATTTTATTTCGATTGTAAACATTTTGATAATTTTTCTTTAATCTTTGAGACCCGTAGTTTATTTTAATGTGCTCACTTATTTTTTTCTGATAATTTATCGTCCAAATTTTTATTATTTTTGACAATTTTAGGTGTCCAATTTTTATTTCAGAAAATTCAAATAAAAATACTTTTAGATTTGTCATTTTTTTAGACGTTCCATTTTTATGGCCCATTTAGTTATTAAGAGTAGTTTTTGCATTATCAATATATATATATATATATATATATATATATATATATATATATGAGGGATCAAATTACACCCGAAGAGTTACACTCGCTCAAAAACGTTACTTCGGATTAATATTTTTAAAATCAACCGTTGGATTGAAACATACCATCATAAAGATCATACCTATAAAATTTCAGATTAATCTATAATGGTTTACTATACAATCAGGATATCCAAAAATTACTTTATAGGCATGATCTATATGATAGTATGTTTCAATCCAACAGTCAATTTTAAAAAATATTAATCCGAAGTGACGTTTTTGACCGAGTGTAACTCATGGTGTAACTCTTGAGTGTAATTTGATCTCTCTCTCTCTCTCTCTCTATATATATATATATATATATATATATATATATATATATATATATATATATATATATATATATATATATATATATATATATATAGGAGGGATCAAATTACAAAGAGTTACACCATGACTTACACTGCTCAAACACTTGGATTATTTTTTAAAATCAACCGTTGGATTGAAACATATCATCATATAGATCATACCTATAAAGTTTGAGATTAATCTATAATGATTTACTATGTCATTGAACTACATCAAAATTAACGTTATATGAAAGTCCATTTTGACGTTAATTTTTAGATATCTTGATCGTATAGTAAAACTTTATAGATTAATCTCAAACTTTATAGGTATGATCTATATGATGATATGTTTCAATCCAACGGTTGATTTTAAAAAATATTAATCCGAAGTGACGTTTTTGAACGAGTGTAAGTCATGGTGTGTGTAATTTGATCTCTCTATATATATATATATATATATATATATATATATATATATATATATATATATATATATATATATATATATATATATATATATATATATATGAGGAGGGATCAAATTACACCAATTATTACACTCAATTACAACCTTTGATTTAATTAAAATCCAATGACTCTTAAAATAACATCTTAATATAATATTTCCTTTTCTCATATTATCAATTATTCCATATATATATATATCTTTGTATTCAATTCCATATATATTAACAAGATTTTATTTTTCTCTCACATCAATAATCAATGTCATGTATATTTATTATTAGGTACAAAAGATTTTCAACAAAAATATATACACACGTTAGTTTATTTTTTAGAAGATGTATTACATTTTATTTTTAGTTAGTTTAGTTAAAACTTATATAATTTTACTACAAAATTGATGTTATATGGAATTGAAAGTTTCTTTTAGTTTTTATATATACTTTTTTAAAACATTTATTTTGATTAATTATATTCTATTAATTTAAAGTAAAGGATAAAATATACATACTAATTTAAAAGTTATATATAAATTATAGATATAAAATATTTTAATTTAAAATAATATATATATATATATATATATATATATATATATATATATATATATATATATATATATATATATATATATATATATATATATATATATATATATATATATATATATATATATATATATATATATATATAAATCGTTCTAAAATTTAAAAACCATAAAGATGATTTTTTTTCATTTTTCTCATTGCTATGAAATCCCTCATCATATATAAAAAAAAAGTTTCTTTTAATTTTTAAACAAATTTCTCATTGGTTTATTTTCCAATTAAATTAGATTCTACTTATTTAATTTAAAGGATAAAATTAATATATTTTTAAATAAAGTATGAAATAATATTCAAACCCATATATATATATATATATATATATATATATATATATATATATTAACAAAATACTATTTCTTATATATAGTATGAAATATTGTATCTAAAATATTTTCTATATATTAATAAAATATTTTTTTCTCACACGACTAATCAATTTCATATATATTTATATACATACATGTAACCCTAATCAAAATTTTCAATACTTGATTGTAATAAAAAAAATATAAGAAATCATTCTAAAACAAATAAGATGTCATAGTAGTGTACTAAGAAGTCATTTAAAAATACCTTGAAACAAGAAAATAAATAAATATATGTCTATAATAATAACTATAAATATGTTCCATCTCCATATGCTAGCCTCCTTTTCTCCATCTTTCTTTATAAGTATCCACAAGTTATTTAATTTAGTTCTTGCATGAAGACTTGTAAAATAGTATGAAGCATTATAATTATAATATCATGTTTGTACTATTATAATAATATTTATTTAAACAAAATATATATACAAATACTTACAAAATGAACATGTTAAGTTGTTTTATTTTTGCAAGTTCATTGATAGTGACCATATTCTCCACAATATTTACACACCCTTCTTTTAACTAGCGCCTTATCCATCGATACTTCTAGACCACTTCTATATCTTTCTTGTACATGGACACTCTCAGAATCTTTTCTCTTTCTACCTTTTGTTTGTGATATATGAGGCTCTTGAATATTAAAAACATTACCAGGTGTGCCATCTGTATCTTGTTGTTGCAAATCTTTAGGAGCTTCATTCACATTGGACAACTGCAATCCCATTGTTTCTAATGAATTACAAATGCGATCAAACTCTACCGTAATAAACTCATACGCTTGTTTTGATTGTTTAGAAAAATTTGAAAATTTGCTAAAATGTTGATGCACATGTAGGCTTCTCAAAGTATCCACCTCATAATTATGAGATTCCATATTCGTAACCTCCACGTATATATTAGCTTCTTTTGTCCAGCGATGCAATATATATTTGAAGTATATTTTTAGCTTGAAATATTGTCAAAATATGTCTACATAATATTCCCATAAATTCAAAAAGTTTGCATCCACAAGTAGCATCCTTTGAGTCCAAATTTATATCAACGATGAATTTATCACAATCTTTAAAAGAATTAGATAGTTGATACCTATATTGTGAGCCATTTTTTTCAATCGTATGCTTTGTAAAGAGGCTAACAAGTGCAAACTCATCTTGAAATTTTCCAAACATATTTCGAGTATAAATCGATGGTGCATGCTCCAATATTTTTGATCTGATACTCATAATGCGTGATTTATGTTTAGACTCAAAGTCCTCTCTCTTATCAGCTTCATAACGATTATTAATTGCCTTCTCATATTTTACCACAAATTGTTGTAGTTGAAGCAACTCGATTTTCAAAAATCTTTTAAAATTCTCGAAAACAGTGAAATCGCCACCTAATTTTATTCGTTCCGAAAGGAACGGGAAAATATAGATAAAACCCCAAAGAAGCGGATAAGACGGTCTACGACCAAAAATTGGGACCGGGAGTCGGTTATGTAAGAGGACGGTATTAGCACCCCTTACATCCATCGTACTCGATGGAACCCGTTTAGTTCTACGTGTGTGTGTATATTCGCTAATCTCTAAGTTATAAAGAAAGGAGATTTGATTATTATTATTTTGAGTTTGGCACGGTTTCAGAACCGTGTGCCTACGTATTCCCTTGTGCAATGGGAAAGTCAAAACTCCGTAGTTCCTCTTGAAAAGGTTTTAAATTGGTTGTATTAATTTTATCTGAAAAATCGTGCATTTTAGACGTTTCAAATGCTTTGAATTATGACTTGTTTTGTTTGTTTGAAAAGCTTAAGTCCTCGTTCGTATTTGAAACGACTATTGCACCCTCTTTATCTGAAAAGAGTTTGAATGATCGCATATGAGCGATAAAAAGAGTTTGAGTGAGTTGGGTTGTTTTTATGTGGGAGACAAGTATTGGACCATAAGCGTTCAACGGTTAACGCCCCAATTACTCGGATGAGTGGACAGAAACATCCGAATCATCTTTTTCTACCCAAAGCTTTTGTTAAGAAAAGATGAAGTGAAGCAAGGTTCACGTTGATTAGATTCATTTAAGAAGAAACCAAACATACAGTCGAGGGTCGATACAGGACTGACTACCATATGTTTGGGAGGAGAGCGAGAAGTAGAATATTTATTTATGAAAATGTTTTGAAAAGAAACTCGACGTTGGATCGAGGTTTAGAAATTTAATTATGAAAGTGTTTTTAGGAGGTTTTGAAAATAATTTTGAAAAGTGAAGAATATTCACAAGAAGTTTTGAAAAAAAGATTTAAGTTTGAAAATTGGAAAGAAAACATCTTTTGAAAATTATTAAGAATACTTAAAATGTCTCATTTTTTTACTTAATAAAAATATAATCAAAAAGAAAATATTTTTTTGGATTTTTTTGACATAATCATAAAATAGGTATTAGTATGCTTACCTTGGTTTGAAATGGTCTGGATTATTCTGACCAAGTCCAATTTCAGTTACTTGAAGTGAGGATCAATTTTACAGTGATGGAATGATGATTTGGATTACTTCTATATGATGTGTAGAAGGTGTTTGAAGTGAAAAATTATAACAAGCACGAGTGAATTAAGAGTTTGGAAGTTATGGCTTAAATTTGCATGTTAGAATGATATTTAGAACATGTTAGAATGACACCATTGGTTGGAACTTGCAAGAATTTCAATTTGGGATTCTAACCTCTTTGAAAAAAACTTAGAAAACTTGCAAAATAAGAAAGAAATGAGAAAACAAGTTTGGAATTGTTTTGGTGTCCTTTTGAATGAAGTAGGAACCTCTATTTATAGGCAAAGGATTATGAAAATGGCAAGGCAAGATAAGTTTATAGCTTGCAACTTGGAAGCTTAAGGCTTAAGAAAGGAATATTCCTTCATTAAATGCAAATGGAATCTTTTTAATCATTACTAAAAAAACTCAAGTGTTTTTATCCTTTCCTAGCAATTTCCATCATATTTTTTCCTCTAAAATCCTATCTCTTTTGGTGACAAGGCTTCTAGAAGGGAGAAAGTTACAAAATAACTTGTAACTTTGATGCATGATTTTGGAAATCCATGGTTTTGGAGCTCTATGTTTCAAAATCAAAACCCTAGCTAGACAAAGTGTTTTTGCAAGTTCTTGGACTTTTTAGAAAGCTTGTAACAATACCTACAACTTTCATGTTTTGAGTTTTTCTTGAATCAAAATGGATCTAGGTGAAAAATGGCCATGAAAGTGAGGAAAAACCATATTTTTTAACACTTGAAAAAATTTCTAAGTGTTAGAAAAAATTCAAATCTTGACTTTTTGTTGACTTTTTCATATTTCTTGATTTTTTTATGATCATGATGGATTATTTGAAATATTTTTAGGATTGAAAAAATTTGGTTTTGAAAAAGTTGACCAAAAGTCAAAGTTTGACTTTTTGAGCAGATGAATTTTCATCAGATGATTTAGAATTTGTCTGATGAAGAAACATGGATTTTGCAATGTTTTGAATCAAGAAATTAGGTTAAGATGTTGCATTGAAGATGTTAAGATCAATATTCAAGAAAATAGGTCATCCATTGAGCATAAAGTCAATGATTCACTATCTTCGATCAAAACCCTAATTTGTCGATTCAAGGTAGATCATGAGAAAAAGTACGAAATTTGAAGATCAAATGTTGATGATTGATTAAGATAGATCATTTTAGGTAAGTGGAGACTCAAACCCTAATTTATTATCTCTTGAACAAATGATTTTTTTGATAAAATTCCAATTTTGACTTTAGGAGTACACGCACGATCTGTCCTGTTCTGAAACTGTTAGTGATGCAATGATCTTATGAGAAATATAAGGGAATAAAGTCTTGATCTTGTACAGTTTCAAAAGAGTGTATTCCTTAAATAAGAGATGTCTCATGATCACTCCTCATAAACACAAACTCAAAAATCGTTTCCGGAAGTTAAAACCCTGAGCTTAGGAGGGTAAATTTTGGGGTGCGACAGTTGCCCCTATTCAATCATCTTGAACCTGGTAAAGTGAGAAAGAGCGACAGCTTTCGAACGTTCAAGGTGGAAGAGGATTGAATACCAGAGAACCCCAAGAATTTGCCCTACAAAAACGGATAGCATATCTTGACTACGGAGCCAAGAAAAATGCTTGAAGAGAAAACTTGCTAAACATCAACGGAATGCTTTAACACAACAGTGCCCAATTAAGAGATTTTAACAACACTGGGGATAACCGTGTAACCAAAACGAGTTGACAACAATTTTAATGAAAATGCTATGTGAAGAGAAACGAACTTCCCAAGCGAAAGGAAAAAACAACATATAGAATTTTGACATGTTTGGGAACTTAACAAAGAGTTCCCTGATAATTAAGGAATACCTAGAGACCTTAAACAAAATTGAAAAATTGGCATGACTGAGAACTTAACAAAGAGTTCCCTGATGACACGGTTGAGAACTTAACAAAGAGTTCCCTGATGATTAAGGAATACCTGGAGACCTTGGACAAAATTGAAATGACATGATTGAGAACTTAACAAAGAGTTCCCTGATAATTAAGGAATACCTGGAGACCTTAAACAAAATTGAAATGACATGATTGAGAACTTAACAAAGAGTTCCCTGATAATTAAGGAATACCTGGAGACCTTAAACAAAATTGAAATGACATGATTGAGAACTTAACAAAGAGTTCCCTGATTGATTAAGGAATACCTGGTGACCTTAACAAAGATATATGGCTAGAACAATATCGGAATTGTTGGTGCACGAAAGTGCGAGGAGCCATGGCATGTTGAATGTCTTTGACCGTGTAACTTCTGAGTTACCCGTAGAACAAAATCAGTAGCGCACCCGAGAGTACAATTCTCTGGGGATAAACAAAACAATATCCAGCACACCGGCGTGATATAGATGTTCATGAAGTCGGTAAATCTTGTTTCCGACGTCACGATGAGATCTTCTTGAACATGTACGGACATGTTGAACAACCACGAGTTGACAAGATCTTCAATTTGTATGCAGATAGCTTTACCGGTGATGGAAGAATCAGATTCAGCACCTGTGACTGAAAAACTTCTAGGGTAATGAGCTTCAATTTGCTGGCATTATATAGACAATGCATTGTAGCAAGCGGATGTGTGGATCAACGTCTGAGCTGGAGAAATATCTTGAGATTGAATAAACATCCCGCCGGGTGGATATTTATTTGTTGAGTAGTTGATGACTTACTGGGGAAATAAACGCACCAGAAGTTTGATGTAATTTTCTGAGAACACCTCAGAGAACGAAATGCGGAATTCGCCGCCAATAGAAATTGTTGGGAAGATTCTTGTCTGAAAGAAATCCCTGAAAATACCAAGACTAATGTGGTAGTAGTCCTTTCTGAAGGAGACTCACTTGGGGAGAGTTAAGCTTCGCTGGGGAAAATTCGTAAGAAAAACCGTGTGGAAAATTCACTGGGGATTCCCGGTTGAATAATTTTGCTGACATTTGAGTCCAACGGAAAGAGATAACTATTTCGCTGGGGAAGAAATCTCGATTGGAGAAACCATCAGTTGTTGAGATCCATACAAGTATATAACTTGTGCTTGTAGAGAAGGGGATGATTTGTCGCCTGAGAATTAATCCTTCAATTTGATCCTTACGAGGATATCTTTCAGTTTTAGCTGAAAAACCTGCAAAACAGATAGCCGAGGCTAATGCATGGGTATGATATGCATGATATGATTTTTTTTCTAATGCAAATAGTATATGATTTTCTGATACTGTTGAGAGAAGGAAGACATCACTGGGGAATCCAATTGAACGATCTCGTTGTCATAAGAGTTCACTGGGGATGATCAATAGATTCTCTGGGGAAGAGACTTCATTGGAGAGTTGACACTATTGTCGATTGTCTTTTACCCAAGCGTTCACCTGGCACTGGTGAGAAGAACTAAGTTGTCGTTGAGAAAAGTCTTCTGCTTTTAATGGTGTACTTTTAAAAGGAACTCTATGAAGAAGAATCATTGGGGAAATCCCGAATAAGAAGCTTCATTGATACAAGAGTTCGCTTGGGGAAACCCAATCACTCTGGAATAGATTCAATTTGAGAATCGTCATCGTTGTAGACCAATTATGGTCAAGCCCTCAAACTTGTGATCGGAAGAACTAAATTTGTCATTCAAAATAGTCTTCAAATTATGATTCTGCTGAGAAAAATCACTAGCAGACCTTGAAACATCCCAAGTCCTGGCTGAGGTTTATGAATGAATGTGCTATGTAGTATATGATATGAATGCATGAATGAATGAATACATGAATATATTGGTTAATGCACTGGCTTATCAAACTGAATCCTCGACACCGTTAGTCCGGAGGATAAAAGAACATGGCACAAAAAGATGATTGACCAAGCTCCAAATGTTGAATTGCCACTGGAAGGGCTGCAATGCTAATTCTTGTAGAAAGAAGAATAGCAAACTCCTGAATTGATCAGATAATGATGATTAGAGGCGTGCCCCATGCATGGGAATGCAGCTGCATTAGATTTTGCACTTCAGAATCTCAATATGCCCCGGTCTGGTAGACCTTCTAAAAATCTTTCCCAAAAAGGAGTGCCTCGGCATCCTATATTCTGATCGTCAGCATTTCAAAGGAACTGGATATTCTGATATGGGAATATCATGCCTCGATAAGAGCTTTGGAGGTATTTCCGCATCTCAAAATAACCTCCTTAGATTTACCGAATCTTAGAGTGGTAGACCTTACATAAATGGCCGGCTTGCCCCAGGATGAACATTGGAGAGACTCCAATGTCTCGAAGTAGTTTCTTCAGATTAAATGAATCTTTTCCGCAAGTTGCTTTAGAATGAATCTTGGAAAGACTTCTACGTCTCAAGTATTTTCCTCAGGTTGACTGTGTCTGAACGAAGAGCTATGCAAACATAGGGAAGGCATGCTCCAGGACAAGCTTTAGAGAGACTTCTACGTCTCGAAGTAATTACTTCAGACTGATTGATTCTTGAACGAACACTTACTCCAATTAAAAAGAGCTTCATCGTTACGAAGTAACTGCTTTAGATCAACCACAAGTGAGCGACTAACTTGATGGAATGAGAGCTCCCCTTTTTTAGAAGGCTTCAAATGTGTCGAAGTAATTGTCTCAGATTGATTGGAACCGAACGATTAGTTCGAAATTTCCCAATGTAAACAGCCTTAGAGAGACTCCCACGTCCCGAAGTAATTGCTTCAAGTTGACTGAAACATGGAACGACAGTTGTCCCAGGCTAACTGCTCTTTTGAGAAGGACTAACTCAATTGATGATTGCTCTTTAAGGATTTGCCCCGGATTGGCAGAAATTCGAGGAGCTGAATTTCGATTTGATTGCCCCCAAATTAATAGAATCTTGAGAAAACAACCTGTGATACGCTCAAAGGAGTCCTTAAGCGTCTTGCCCCTTGATACAAATGACTGCTAACTCAACTGAAAAGTCAAGTCTCTCTTCTTTGGACAAAGTTGAACTCTTCACTGACGTTCATTATGAGAACTTCTTCAATGTCAAACAATTGTTTTACATGTAGAAGAATGTTTATTGTGACAATTATAATGCAACATTTATGCGTCTTGAATTTTGTATGAAAAACATTATGTTTTTTTTTTGTGAGTGAAACACTTTTGGAGTGCAACACTGAAAATTTTCTTTTTGAAAGATAAGACGAGCATATGATACCAACACAGATACTTAACACACACTGTAGGAGTCAGGTAAACACGATCTCTTTGTTGTATGCTTTTGAATTAACCCATGCTTCAATTAGGACTTTTGAGGGTTGTAACGTGGTCTGGTTCACGGGTTTTTTAGAAAAAGGAAATTTAGGCTCAAAATATTTGGTGCCCGCCCATTCTCCATGATGTTCTTCAGTCCTGAGTTCAACTACCCTGATACGAGCGCTCATCTCTCGAGAGGCGTTATGATGGTTGAGGAACCAATATGAGGTTTCTTGGACACGACAGTCACCCATCTTGTCTTTGGTGTCTAATCACACGACTTGTTCTTTATTGAAAAATCTTTCTGTGATAATGCATTTCAAGATTTTCTTCTCTTTTTCTTTTCTTGACTTTTGCCTAAGCGACTTATTACTAAGTTTCGACTTAGCGGGCTCTTTGTCTTTTTTCTATTCATCATTTTTTTGAACAAGTCGGGGATCCATACACAACCTTTGATTTGTTAGAAGTGATGGCGACCGTCTGAGTCCTTGGGTATATGAGGGATAACCGTTACGGTGTCGTCATCTGTTGACCTTTCTGATGTGCGAGAGATACCCAACATGGTATCATTCTCCTTTGATGCACACTATTGATAGATGGGGGTCGACTACTGTGGTTTTGACCTTTCTCAACCTTTTGAAGGATAGCCATTGTTATATCCTTTGATGAGTTCTGAGCGCTCGATCAGATTAACTGAACACTACCCGCCCCTGGGTTGAAAAAATGGGGTTTTTCTGAACAGAAAAGAAACTCCTTCTTCAAGGCTCGAAGGGGGTTAACGAGGGTCTATCTTCCTTATAACTCTGGTGTTTGGGGATTTCAAACAAGGCCTGTACATCATTGGCAGGGTCCTACTCAAAAGCACATGACTAGAGACCTGACATTTTTTCAATTATCGTCATCCTCCCTCCAAATCTTTGCCTAAGCGAAAGAAATGGTAACATTGGTATCAAAATGCTCGCAAATCAATTAAAGAGTGATAACGAATGGATTGAGTGATAACGAATGGATTACTTCAAGACAAACATATTCATTGCATTAAGATAAAAACAAACAAGTTTCTACATGCAAACAAAATTTAAACATTTAAACAAGGTACACATGGAAATGCAGTAAAGAAATAAAAGACTGTCTTGTTGAGGAGACTTGAGCTCTGTCTTGACTTGTTGATTTAGATGACTTTCAGTAGTCTTGGTGTTCACTTGAGTATTAGGTTGCCATTCACAAACAGATTCCCTCCTTGAAGAGTCAAGTACTTCTGGTCAATCAACTGTTGAACTTTGGCTTTGTAGGCGTTGCAGTCCTCTGTCGAGTGTCCTACTGTTCCATCATGGTATCCACATCGCGCGTTATGAGCATAACCAAGCGGGAATAAATTTGGCGGGTTAAGAAACTTAGGGACCACCAATGAACTTTGAACCAGATATGGCAGAAGTTGACTGTAGGTCACTGGAATTGGATCAAGAGGAGCATTCCTTCATTCCAAATTATTCTGAGGCACAATTTGATTTCGAGAGTTCTGACTCCGAAGTTGAGGAAGATCAGACAAAAGTTGTTGATGCAAAGACTTGAAAGATGGTAATGGAGGATAATGAGTTGGTGTTGCAACCGACTTCCCTTTGCTAGAACTTGAGATATCTTTGCTGAAGGTTACCACCTTTTCTGAAGTGAACATCTGGTCTACTTCATCACTACTCTTCAAAGTCTCAACTTCCTCTTGGCGAGCAATTGTCCCAATGAGTTTTGGAAATTCCTCAAAATTGCTATGATCAGAATTTGCAAGCAAAATGTCTAAGCTCGATCCATTCTGTTTGAAAAACAAAACCTTATCATCAATTAGCTCTTGAACTGTGCATTTGAAGGCCGAACAATTCTCAGTTTCGTGTCCTGCAGAGTCAGCATGAAAAGCACATCTGACACTCTTATCAAACCAAGCTTTAGCAACCCCTGGTACTGGCTTCAGATCCCTTGGTATCACAACACCACTCTGAATCAGGTAAGGCAATAGTTGAGAATATGATATCGGGATTGGCTGAATATCCTGTAGAGCATATCGACGGTAATGTTGATTTGGCTCCTTCTTCTTCGACCGGGGATTAACCAATTGTTGTTGTCGAGGAATCTTCGAAGGTGAAGGCCGAGGATGATACTCAGTAGAAGAATTTCGAATTGGAGAGTTCGCTACGTGTGGATGTCCTTGACTCGTGGAGACATCAAATGATAGAGCAGCAACCAAACTTGCGGAGATTGGTGTGGTGTTGCACTCTCTCTTCAACACAACTTGCAAGAGATCCATGACCAGACTCATCTGACTCTTCAAATGCTTAACTTCTTCCTTCAATAGTTCCTGACCATGTTGAAGCTCGTCTATAGCCCTCTGAGACATCCTTGGAGTTCTGAACGCGCGTCGAGTAGACAGTTTGATATTTCTGGATAGAAGAGATGAGATGAGTTTCTCTGACGAAGATAAAATGCATGATAATGCATTAACGAATGCAAATGTAATATAATGGCAACGCATGTCAGAATGCGATGTAAGGTAATAGTAACGCATGTAAGAACGCGATGTAATGGTAATGCATGTAAGAATGCATCATGATGATAAGGCATGTAAGAATACGATGTGATGCTAACATATTGATGTTATGCGCAAAATCACATGTAAAGTTAGACGTACAAGGGTTTAAAAGGACGGTCGGACATGGTTTCGACGTCCACCCAACGATTCCCCCCTGGATGGCTCTTAGGGTTGCTTTTGATACAACAAACACAAATTCTCGTGCATCGCAAAAGATACTTGCAACGCTACAAAAATTTTCAAGTGAATTTGGTTTGAGGGAGGGTTACGTATTAACCAAATAGACAAAGCAAGTCTAACGATATAACAAACGTAACCCTCAATACCGGGATCTGAACGGGGTGCTCAAAATCATTGATCCCAACTTGGGTGTATCATTTTCACCGTAAATAAATTTGTGATTAGATGATATATCCAAGAACGCCTCATTTGAGCATTCTTAAAGCCTAAAGGTTAGGTTTCCCTTAAAGGTCAAAACTAGGGGAAAAATCCCTTCTAACAACACTATCGCCAATGCAAAAAATAACTTGCAATCAACGATAATGTCTTCGAAAGAACCTCCCCTAGGTGTGGTCTTCGCACCAACTTACAAGACATTTCCGTCTAGCAAATCAATACTACGCAACCACTCTAATTTATGTGTTCTATAGCCTTGGTAGTGGGCTTCTCCTATAGTCCCATCCATCATTCCCACACACAATAATATATCAACAAGGTAATAATTAAAGTGATAGGAAATAAACGACTGAAATAAAACACACAAATAGAGTGATAAAAGAAAGCGAAAATAAACACACATACGAAGAGCTAAACTAGGGATGACACGCTTAGTCAAAAATCCCCAGTGGAGTCGCCAACTGAAGCAACTCGATTTTCAAAAATCTTTTAAAATTCTCGAAAACAGTGAAATCGCCACCTAATTTTATTCGTTTCGAAAGGAACGGGAAAATATAGATAAAACCCCAAAGAAGCGGATAAGACGGTCTACGACCAAAAATTGGGATCGGGAGTCGGTTATGTAAGAGGAAGGTATTAGAACCCCTTACATCCATCGTACTCGATGGGACCCGTTTAGTTCTACGTGTGTGTGTATATTCGTTAATCTCTAAGTTATAAAGAAAGGAGATTTGATTATTATTATTATTTTGAGTTTGGCACGGTTTCGGAACCGTGTGCCTACGTATTCCCTTGTGCAATGGGAAAGTCAAAACTCCGTAGTTCCTCTTGAAAAGGTTTTAAATTGGTTGTATTGATTTTATCTGAAAAATCGTGCATTTTAGACCTTTCAAATGCTTTGAATTAGGACTTGTTTTGTTTGTTTGAAAAGCTTAAGTCCTCGTTCGTATTTGAAATGACTATTGCACCCTCTTTATCTGAAAAGAGTTTGAATGATCGCATATGAGCGATAAAAAGAGTTTGAGTGAGTTGGGTTGTTTTTATGTGGGAGACAAGTATTGGACCATAAGCGTTCAACGGCTAACGCCCCAATTACTTGGATGAGTGGACAGAAACATCTGAATCATCTTTTTCTACCCAAAGCTTTTGTTAAGAAAAGATGAAGTGAAGCAAGGTTCACGTTGATTAGATTCATTTAAGAAGAAACCAAACATACAGTCGAGGGTCGATACAGGACTGACTACCATATGTTTGGGAGGAGAGAGAGAAGTAGAATATTTATTTATGAAAATGTTTTGAAAAGAAACTCGACGTTGGATCGAGGTTTAGAAATTTAATTATGAAAGTGTTTTTAGGAGGTTTTGAAAATAATTTTGAAAAGTGAAGAATATTCACAAGAAGTTTTGAAAAAAAGATTTAAGTTTGAAAATTGGAAAGAAAACATCTTTTGAAAAGTATTAAGAATACTTAAAATGTCTCATTTTTTTACTTAATAAAAATATAATCAAAAAGAAAATATTTTTTTTGGATTTTTTTGGATTTTTTTGACATAATCATAAAATAGGTATCAGTATGCTTACCTTGGTTTGAAATGGTCTGGATTATTCTGACCAAGACCAATTTCAGTTACTTGAAGTGAGGATCAATTTTACAGTGATGGAATGATGATTTGATTACTTTTATATGATGTATAGAAGGTGTTTGAAGTGAAAAATTATAACAAGCACGAGTGAATTAAGAGTTTGGAAGTTATGGCTTAAATTTGCATTTTATGAGTTTTGGAAATGATTTCTGGAGCAAACTGATTTTGGCTTGTTTTTTGAGGGTTTGAAGTTCCAAAAAAAATTCTAAATGATATTTAGAACATGTTAGAATGACACCATTGGTTGGAACTTGCAAGAATTGCAATTTGGGATTCTAACCTCTTTGAAAAAAACTTAGAAAACTTGCAAAATAAGAAAGAAATGAGAAAACAAGTTTGGAATTGTTTTGGTGTCCTTTTGAATGAAGTAGGAACCTCTATTTATAGGCAAAGGATTATGAAAATGGCAAGGCAAGATAAGCTTATAGCTTGCAACTTGGAAGCTTAAGGCTTAAGAAAGGAATATTCCTTCATTAAATGCAAATGGAATCTTTTTAATCATTACTAAAAAAACTCAAGTGGTTTTATCCTTTCCTAGAAATTTCCATCATAGTTTTTCCTCTAAAATCCTATCTCTTTTGGTGACAAGGCTTCTAGAAGGGAGAAAGTTACAAAATAACTTGTAACTTTGATGCATGATTTTGGAAATCCATGGTTTTGGAACTCTATGTTTCAAAATCAAAACCCTAGCTAGACAAAGTTTTTTTGCAAGTTCTTGAACTTTTTAGAAAGCTTGTAACAAGACCTACAAATTTCATGTTGAGTTTTTCTTGAATCAAAATGGATCTAGGTGAAAAATGGTCATGAAAGTGAGGAAAAACCATGTTTTTTTAACACTTGAAAAAATTTCTAAGTGTTAGAAAAAATTCAAATCTTGACTTTTTGTTGACTTTTTCATATTTCTTGATTTTTTTATGATCATGATGGATTATTTGAAATGTTTTTATGATTGAAAAAATTTGGTTTTGAAAAAGTTGACCAAAAGTCAAAGTTTGACTTTTTGAGCAGATGAATTTTCATCATATGATTCAGAATTTGTCTGATGAAGAAACATGGATTTTGCAATGTTTTGAATCAAGAAATTAGGTTAAGATGTTGCATTGAAGATGTTAAGATCAATATTCAAGCAAATAGGTCATCCATTGAGCATAAAGTCAATGATTCACTATCTTCGATCAAAACCCTAATTGGTCGATTCAAGGTAGATCATGAGAAAAAGTTTGAAATTTGAAGATCAAATGTTGATGATTGATTAAGATAGATCATTTTAGGTAAGTGGAGACTCAAACCCTAATTGATTATCTCTTGAACAAATGATTTTTTTTGATAAAATCCCAATTTTGACTTTAGGAGTACACGCACGATCTGTCATGTTCTGAAATTGTTAGTGATGCAATGATCTTATGAGAAATATACGGGAATAAAGTCTTGATCTTGTACAGTTTCAAAAGAGTGTATTCCTTAAATAAGAGATGTCTCATGATCACTCCTCATAAACACAAACTCAAAAATCATTTCCGGAAGTTAAAACCCTGAGCTTAGGAGGATAAATTTTGGGGTGCGACAGTTGCCCCTATTCAATCATCTTGAACCTAGTAAAGTGAGAAAGAGCGACAGCTTTCGAACGTTCAAGGTGGAAGAGGATTGAATACCAGAGAACCCCAAGAATTTGCCCTACAAAAACGGATAGCATATATGGTTAAAGATGTTTAAATAGGGGCAACTGTCACACCCCAAAATTTGCCCTCCTAACTTTAATTTATCTGACTTAGGTTTCACATTCACCTGCATACACTTTCATTAGGTCATTGACATTAAACAATCATCCATTCATCACATTTGTATCGCTAGTTGCGTTTAGGTTGACCGAAAGTCAATTTAAATCAAATTTCGCATCGTTTTGTAGTTGTAAATACCCGTTATTTTATTTCATGCATTTGTATCTCTCTACCTGTTTCTTGCATCGTGTTAAGTTATTTATATATCGATGATATTGATATTTCGGTTTTATAGACTGACCGTTAAAAGCGGTTCGACATTGCACAGAAAAATTAGCGGGAAAATATTTCAAGTTTTCGCCTTTAACTCACTGCTTTATGAATCTACGTGTTGCATAGATCATGAAAGTGTGCTCTCTCTAATTTTTCGATACATTTTGAAGTCTCGTTTTTAATCGTGAGTGTTTTAAAGCCGCGTATTCTTTATTATTATTTATGTTGATTGTAAACATTTTGATAATTTTTCTTTAATCTTTGAGACCCGTAGTTTATTTTAATGTGCTCATTTATTTTTTTCTGATAATTTATCGTCCAATTTTTTTTATCATTTTTGACAATTTTAGGTGTCCAATTTTTATTTCAGAAAATTCAAATGAAAATACTTTTAGATTTGTCATTTTTTAGAAGTTCCATTTAGTTATTAAGAGTAGTTTTCGCATTATCATATTTATGTAAACCTAATTCATTTTATATATATATATATATATATATATATATATATATATATATATATATATATATATATATATATATATATATATATATATATATATATATATATATATATATATATATATATATATATATATATATATATATATATATATATATATATATATATATATATATATATATATAATCAATTATCGAACACATGAGTTACACTCGGATTAATAATATTTTAAAATCAACCGTTGGATTGAAACATACCATCATAAAGATCATAACTATAAAGTTTCAGATTAATCTATAATGGTTTACTATACGATCAAGATATCCAAAAATTACTTTATAGGTATGATTTATATGATAGTAAGTTTCAATCCAACGGTCAATTTTAAAAAATATTAATCTGAAGTGACGTTTTTGAGCGAGTGTAACGCATGGTGTAACTCTTCGAGATCCATATTTTTTCTTCATCTTCCATCAAAACCTCCTTCCTACCTTCAACAACAATACCACTCATCCTCTTCATCTCTTACTCTCTCTCACGCGTCACCACCCATTTCTTCCATTCATACTCCTTCACATCTACACCCGGTTATCTTCATCACATCACTCCACCTCCATCTTCCAATTCCCTCCGCATCATCAATACCATACGCCCTCTACACTCCTCCGACCAACACATCACCACCGAAACACCCTTCACATAAAAACCACCTCCATTCAACTCTCTCTCTCCCAGCCGGCGATCAACCTCCCTCTCGCTGCAACTCACAATCACCGCCGCACCTTCATCTTTCTCACCCATTTCCTTCCGTTTTCTCCCTCTCGTCGGAACCTCACTCCATTACAGTAACACCACCACCCTGTTTCTCATCCATAACTCAACTTCGTACCATCACCTTCCATATTCCTGTTCACCCTCGTCGTAGCCTCCCTTCTCCAACGAGCAACCTTCTGTAACATCATCTACTCCACCCGTTTCCGCTGCTGTAACCACCGTCCAAATCACGCTCCCCGCCGCTCTCAAGCCTCATCTCTTCGTCGAAGCTCCAAAAGCCAACGATGTTGTTACGTTAAACAAGAGTTTCTTCGGTGCTGAGAAGGTTTCTCGCACTCTGAACCCTAAGCGTAAGGCTGATTAGGAGATTCCTCATTTTCTCTCTGCTAAACTCAATCGCTGACTCACACTGTAGCTATCGGTAAGTTTCTGCCATCACCATGCTCATTTAGTTTAACATCAATATCATGATTGTTGATGTAGATCTGGATTGTTGAAATTTGTTGGTGTTAATTGTGTTTGAAACTGAGTCTTGATTATAAATTTCTTGAAAATCTGTATTGATAAAAACATCTGAGTTAGTTAATAACTGATGCAATTTCTTCAGCCATTATGTTGTGAATATGTCGCCGCTTGCATCTAACTGTGCCGACTTTGTTTGGATTTTGTAAACTTTGTGTAGTTGTGTCGATGTTTGGCATAGATGTTGATTGCAAAATTGCCTTGTGAAATTTTGATTTGTATTAAAAAATTTGTTGCAAATGTTTGTTAGAGTTAGAATTTTGATTGTGATATGATGTTATGCTATCCATGTTTGACATTGTTTGAATAAAATAACAAAGTGGTTCTTGTAATAAGTAGACTTTCAAGATTCATGTTGAAGTTTCACGATAAAATTCAATTGTTGATGTTATGTTTTGTTTTGTGATAAATCAGCAAAGTTATTAGTGTGGAAATTGAGATCAAGCATGTTTACGATACCTTGTGTATTTTTCTAATTTGCGATAATTCTTGATGTTGTTTTGTTTCGATGAATATGTGATAACAATACTTGTGCGGTCTAATTAGCAACCTTAATGTTGCGTCATTTAGTTTAATTCGATTGTAAGAAGTTTGGTTGTGGCATTGTTGTTCAATTTAACTTGAATTCAAATAATTTAACTCGTTGATGGCATCACTTTTGGCTTCGAGTTTGATTTTGATCGTTTAAGATGAATTCTATGAATTTTATGGTGTGATATTAGCTTACATTGTTGCTGCCCGGTCTGGTAAGTGGTTGAAAGTGCACAAGTTAGTTGATGATCCGTGGTTGATTGAGTTTGTCTTAACACTTGTTTGTGTTTGCCTTTGAGTTTATGCGGGTTTTGATCGATATTTTGAGTGTTTCTTGAGACAACGAAGTTGCTGCCCGAATTTCAGTATTCGTCTTTCGATGATTGCTTGGACTTAGTTCCTCCGCATATCATTATTATTGTTGAGATGTGATTCATTGCGTGAGTTTAATTCATGATATTTTGTTATTTACTAACTTGTTTGCTTGTTTGTGTGAGGTTCTCATGTTGGATCAAGTAATTACCTCCGCTTCCCATCTTTTATCCACGCTTAATGGATTAAGCTAGTTTTGATTTACTTCTTTAATTTTGTTATTAAAAATGAATTAGTTTACTAACTCGTTTTTCTTAACTCGGTTAATTAAGTTAATCAACTCTTGATTAATCGATTAAGCTCTCACCTTCATTTCATGCTACTTTATTACTTTTGATTAATTAATTGAAAGTTGATTTAGTTATTTAATTTGGTTACTAAAAATTAATTAGTTTCGACTAATTAATTTTTCTTAACTTAATTAGTTAACTTAATCAACTTTTAAGTTAATTAATTAAGCATCCACTTCCATATTTCATTTGTTTTATTGCTTGGTCCTAACCAACTAATGCAGAGATCTCTATCTGATATTCATATGATACGTGAAGCTTTACCCGACGTCTTGAAGATTACTTGAATCATTTTCTCGCACCATGCGACATAAGCTTTTAATTTATTTAGTTATTCCTATTCAATTCGATTCAATTTGGTTGTATCGCTTGTTTATTTAGGCTTTTTATCACACTTTTTTGATTTGATACATCCTCATTCATAAGCTTGTATCCCCATCCCCATATGGTTTGTAATAGCGTAAGATTTTATTTCCTTGTGTGTTTTAACTATTGCTTATTTACGCCTATATCATGCAATTAGAACACATAGCCTCCTCTTGGGCTCTTCATTAATTAATAGGTATACATACACAATGCACACTCGCACATATTCATAGTTTGGTCCTGGCTTTTCTACAGCGATAACTATCTGATCAATTGTCTCAATCGGTTGTTTAGAATACTAGTGTCACGCTAGTCCCACTTTCTAGAAGCATACATATGGCCACCTTGTATGGGCTCGCTTGTTTTCTTACCTCATTTCAATCATCATTAAATTTTTATTTTACATGCAAATAAAATTTGTTTTGTATTAAATAATTATTCGTCTAATATGATTTTATTCGATATTATTGATTAAACTATTAATTAATTTTATCAAGATAAAATTGTTATTCTAATAATTATTTAAAGGATTTGGACGTATATTGTGTGCTAAATTATTTTACTTGCCTCATGTATGCTTGTATGAATTATTCACAATTTTACACTCCACACACTTGATACAATCGATTCTATTTTCTCATCTTGGCTCATACGCCAAATTCCTCAAGGGTCTCATAGTTGAGAATGGCCATGGTCATTCTCACAAGGTTAATTGGAGCCCTAGTTTGCATCGATTAACCATAACCCAAATAAACATTGGTCCATATACCAATTATTCATGTACAAGGGTTTCATAGTTGAAGATAGGAGCACCTATCCTCACGAGATTAATTAAGTCCATATACTTGATTAATCATGACCCGATTCAACCTTTCCTGGTTCATACACCAAAGCATTATAAAACACTTTCAAAATCAAATTAATTTAATTGAATTTGTTTTCAAAAAATGAATTTCATAAGAAACTCGGATGATTTTTGTTTAAATCGTTAGATGATAGCCGAACGGTTTAAACAAATTTGAAGTCTTTAGATTGTTGGATGATAACCCAATAAGCTAAAAACTTCTATCCGCGTCAAAAAATAATAGAGTGACATTCGTTTAAGTTGTTGGATGATAGCCCGATGATTTAATCGAATTTAGAATATTTAGATTATTGGATGATAGCCCAATAAGTTAAATATTTTATTTCACTCGAAACACTTAATAACGTGAAGCTTGTTTCACTTCACCAATTTCATAATAAAGTTTTTGGGATGATAGACGATTGGATGAGCTTACTCGTCCAATTTCTAGTATTTGAATCATTAGATGATAGCCTAATGTTTCGGTACTTCTCACCCACTTAAAATCAACTCAACTCACTCAAACTCTTTTTCGCTCATATGCGATCATCAAACTCTTTTCTTACAAAGAGTGTGCAATAGCCATTTTAAATACGAACAAAGACTTAGCTTTTCAAACAAACTAAACAAGTCAAAGTTCAAACATTTGAAATGTCTAAAGCACGATTTTTCTTATAAAATCAACACAATCAACCAAGACATTTTTTAAGAGGAACTACGAAACTCTAACTTTCCCATTGCACGAGAGAGTATGTAGGCACAAGATGTGATGTCTTTGGCGAGTTCAAAAGCCCAAAAATAAAGACCCTTCTTCTTTCTCCTTTCTTAATTTTAGAAGTTAGCAAATTTAATAAACACACGTAAACACACACGAACTAAGCGGGTCCCATTGAGTACGATGGATGTTAGGGGTGCTAATACCTTCCCCTTGCATAACTGACTTCCGAATCCACATCTTTTGGTCTTGTAGACTGCCTTATCCATCATTCGTGGGTTTTATCTATATTTTCCCGTTCTTTTAGAAAAAATAAAATTAGGTGGCGACTTCATTGTTTTAAAATAAACGACGAAAAAATCAGTTATCACAATTAGGTAACAATAAAAAGCTTTAAATGCAAATTCTGTGAGAAAACCTCTTGCCTATAAATAGAGGTCTAATTTCTCATTTCAAATCATCCAAAATCATGTTTTGACACTTTCATATCTCTCTAAAGTTTTATTTAACTTTCTCTCACTAAATATTTTAGCCAAATGCCTTTGTGAGAAAAGATCTTTTACGAGTGAGGATATATCTGTAATTTTGGAAAGGATAGAATTGTAAGAATCACCAAGGTAATCTTTTGTATATACCTTGGTTAAATATTGTTCATTTAGGGATAATATGGATTATAAGCTCATTGTATAAAAGGATATATTTGGGGATTATGTGATTAGTCCTAGGTTTTTTTGAAAATTATCCTATGTTAAAATCTTCATAGGTTTTTGGTTAGCCCGATTAAAATCAATATAGGTTGAAGGTCGACCTGATATTAAAAGCTTCACAGATTCGAGATCAACCAGGCTAAAATGTCACAGGTTTTTGGATATCCGGGTTCAAAGCAAGTTATTCAGCTCAGAGTTTTGGAACTTGAAGACTAACCGCTCTCACGTTCGTGTTTGTGGAAAGAAAACTAACCGCTTTAATCAATAATTCAGAAGAAAAATTGTCGCTTCACTCACAATAATATATTGAAGAGAAGACGGAAATGCTCATCATTCGTCTTGTATTATTTGGTTGAAGATCAACCATCATTTTCTTGTATAAGGGGGTTCGTGAGTCTTTTTTACTAAAAGCTCTTAACTATTATTGGAAACTCTTAAGATCAATTCTTGGAAAGAGGAGTAGGTCCTCTTGATTTGACTGAACCTCTATAATTCCCAGTGTTCTTATTCTTCCCTTCAATTCTTTAAATTCCACAATTTTTTTCTGCTATTTACTTTCCGCTACCTAAGTTCTTCCAACTCAGTTTTTAATATGAAAATTTTTCAAAACCACGCTTTTTCAAACCATACAATTCATCCTCTTCTTATGCGTGAAGTCTCAAATCCAACAAGTAGTATTAGAGCCTAACTCCTATTTAAAGATTAATCATCATGTAATTAGCAGAAACCACAACCATTGCAAACCCCGTCATGCTGACTTTTAGCTTTACATTACCACAAACAACACACTCAAACAACACCTGCATTTCCTACATATTCTTAACACAAGTAAACCTAACAAACAAAACTTCCTCCCATGTTTATAGATTTTAGCATTTTTTCTGCTGCCCTCTCTTTTGTCTTAATCTAACCATTGGATTACATTAAATACATATTAGTTTTCTAATGTATTATTTTGTATTATAAATCATTGAATTTAAAGTAGCATAATGAGCTGAACACAAAAGACAGTTTCTCCGTGTTTTATCCCTTTTGGCCATAATGATCGTATTAAAATAGTTGAAAAGCTTATCAAGCCTAAACATTGACACCCATCTTCAAAATTGAAAATAAGAAAAAGGAAACAAACAATATTTAAAGAAGATAGAGATTTGGGGTTCCAAAATTTTAATTTTTAGTTAAAAAATCTTAATAAAGTGGATTTCTTAATCCACCCCATAACTTTCTTATTCACTCCTGTGAAATTCCTAAATTATCCTTAAAAGCAGAAAATATATTTTTGGGACGCACCACTATCTGATATAGTTTGCAATAAATCGGAAGTTGATTTCATGTTCTATACCGTAGCTATATTTCTGGTTTTATTCATAACAGAAAACCACAAAAATTCATTTCATTGTCTAACATAGAGATACATAAACGTAGCAAATACAAACCGAAAGTTAAACATAAATCGAACATTACAAATCAATATCTCGGGGGACGTTGCAGCCTCCTCATAATGTCATCGACGGTTCTTGATAAAGTTGCATCTAGCTCGGTTGGAAGTTTCTCCTGAAAACTTCGATAAGTCGACCACATAGCCCGAAAATCGTCGTCGTTCTACAGTTCACAGTTCATGAACTGCAGATTTTCTTCATTGTCGATTGATGGCGAGCGGTACTCGATCTTCTCTACCTTTTTACCGTCGCCGTAAGGAACAAGTTCCTGCAAAGTTTCTCGTACCTCTTCTATTGGGGTGTACACCGTGATCTTGAATTCACGAGACGGTACGTCTCTGGGAAAATTGACAACTCCAGCAACTCATTCGATGTTCAATTTCATATCCATATCTGATTTTTTGTGTTGTTGTATGGAAAAATATAAGAGGAGGGATATTTATATAGTAGAAGGATGTAAACATGGACCATAGAAATCCTATCCTTGTTTTAGTGGCACAACCGGAAGTTAAATTCCGATTTCCTACTTAATACCAAAACCGAAAGTAAATTTCCGATAAATGGCCTGGGACTGAAAAACCAGAAACAGAACAGAAACAATATCATGTAACTTAAAATAGAGTACGAACCGAAAATAAACTTTCCATTTTAAGAAAGACATTTTAAAATTTTCATGGGGTGCGTCTCACTCTTAATTATGAAATTCACCGTAATAAATATGGTCAAAATTATCAGATCTGTTTTTTTATGCAATCGTACACATGTAACTTAAAATCATACTGCAACTAGTGCAGACATAATTGAAAATGCAGACACACTTTAAGATGTAATGGTTAAAGGGATGCATGCATGAATGTGATTAAGCATGAAGTTGACCGGAACTATATAGAAAAAAAAGTTGTCAAATCAAATCCAATCTACCGCATGGTGATGGCCAGAGTTTTTCAATACCAGTCTTCTTCATGTTTGTACAAGAGTTATATGGCTACTCATTGATTCGTTGAAAGTAGTAAAACTGCACATCACAATCAGATTTCAAGGCTCATTTCTTTGATGATTTGGTCTATTCACTTGTTAATGTATATAATACATGAGTCAATAATGGCAACAATTATAGAAAATCTAAATCATCATTCATCAATCAGAACAATAATTTGAATAAAAAAACTTGAATTTTGAAAATTACATGTTTCAATCCAACCACACACAACACATCTTTAAAAAATAGACAAACACGGCCACACACACAATACACAAGCAAAAAGCACTCTTTAGCAAACCATGTTTATGAGCGCGGGTAAATTGAAAACCATGTTTGAACGAAAGTGAGAGCAAGTGCAATAAACGCAGCAGCGAAACCAGTAATAGCCCAAGTGTAATTACCAAGAGTTATCCAAGTCTTCCATTTACGACAATAATGCTTGTGTATTTTCGCTTTAACTTCAAAATATGTTTCCCAGTTAGGCACCAAATCAGTACTTATAATGTTGAAAAGATCAGCAACTTCCTCATCACTCCCAAGTGAGTTCAGCAAATACCTTCTGACCTCAATTCCTTCACATCTTCCGGATGGTCAATCAACGAATCCATGAATACCGCAAATGAATATATGATCCCGTAGTCATTCTTAAAATCTGGACACATCTCGTATGCTACTTGTGTAACACCCCCAACTTCTACCCAACATTTATAATGACATTAGAGTGCCAAAATTTCAAATATAAAACAGGATGTCACATTTCAACCTATTCTCAAACACTTGTATTTCATTTAATATAGACACATAGCATTCGCCATTCACATCTTATAAATCATATACAATTTTATCCAACTAAATCAAAACTTCAATTTTTAATTATTCAAGAATTATTGTAATGACAACAATTAGAAACAATTTCAACAACAGGTAATATCAACTATTCTTCATCTTATATTAACAACAACATAAACATTCCCCCGAGTGCTACGTATCAGAGCAAAACACCAATTCGAACTAACAGCAACTAAAGACTTCATAGTGTCACTTTGAACTTCCACAATTATTCTTGAGTACCTGCCCATTTCCCATGGTAGGGGAAATATCAGCAGAAGGGGTGAGATTAATATTAGGTAAAGAATATACGAATCACCACTTCACACCTTCCAAACAACAATTATAACAGCAAGATCAACAACGGTCATAACAACCAACTCAACCCATAAATTATAATAATAATTTAGTAACAACAGTTATAACGATAAAACCAACAACGATTATAACAACAATTACACTAACAATTAGCACAACGACAATTACAACAATACTTATAACAACTATTACTCACCTTATCGAAAGTACCTGTCACAAAACAACATTAGTACAATTTCACATTAACTCACCAACAACATATTCACAACCCACATAGTCAACCTAATACATCACTCATCACAATAAAAGCATCAACAACAAATTCATTTATAATGCGACTCTTAACAAATACAAATGCATGTGGTACCATTTGGAGTAGAACTCCCAACTTAAACACAACATAATCATATGCCAGGTTATCGAGGCACAAGGCATAAGCCTTCAACGTAATCATTTGCCAATACAGGCCATCACAAATCCGCCAATACAAGCCTTTACAAATGCACTCAAGAGGTCAACACGGGCACCCGTGTTAATCAACACGGGCCGTGTTGATTAACACGGGGGCCCGTGTTGATGTATCTGTAGCCTCCCATATTTTGGTTTTTGTACTTCTTTTTCCCCGATTATGTTCCGATTTTCCGATTTCGGTAAATTCAACGACGGAGTAAGTTGCTCCGAATTCAACAAAAATTGACGTGCTAGCTAAGTTCGACGTGTAGAACGTAGTGGTGAGGTTAATTTTTCGAAATTATGAGTTTTTCCGAGATGACCCGAATTAGGCCAATTTACGGTTAAATTGAATCGGATTGCGTTTTAGTAGATTTAAGGCACGTATGGACAATCCGATTTCGATGTTGATGATTATGATTAATGCCGGTTACTAGGAATAGCTTTCGTGACGATTATAAGTGTTTGACTATCTTTCCGTATTTGGAATTTAGTGAATGAATTGATAATGATGATGTGATGATTATATTGATGTTGTTAATAAATGCGTCCGATTTGTGAATGCATGACTTTTGATGATGATGAATTATATGTGACGTTTTGCATAATGCAAATATGATGCGATGATATATTTATCTTGATTTGGATAAATTACGGCGATGTGGGCTTTATGCCAATTTTGATAAGCGATGATGATGTTTTTGTGTTGTGTTGTTTTATTGTCGAGTCACATACATTGCATTGGCGACGATGGGCTTTTATGCCAAGCGACGAGGCTTTTATGCCAAGCGACGAGGCTTTTATGCCAAGTGTTCCTATTTATGGACAAAGCGACGGGTACCACATGCATAACATAGTCGTGTCTCATGGAGTCGGTTATGTTTATGTTTGAGCTGTTGGCGTTGGGTTTTTGTTAATTGATGGATGATGTTGAATTTGCGATGATATATGACGCTTTGTTTGGTGATGATCTTTATGATGAACATGAAATGAATATAACTTAATAATTTCATGATAACTATACGATGAATATAAATGATGAGTTTTGCGATGATTTAACTTGATGAAATGCTTAATGCAAATACGATGTGATGATGTTTGTGACGATGGACTTTTATGCCAAAAGCGACGATGGGCTTTTATGCCAAAAGCGACGATGAGATTTAGCCAATTTGTGATGATTTGTTTATGTTGCTCATGTTGTTAGCATTGTTTAATGTTGTTAGCATTGTTTAATGTTGTTAGTTGATGTTGTCGTTTAAGATTGTCGTGTTAATTAGTGATGTATTAGCTTGTGACGATTTCGTGGTGACGGAGGTTTACGTGTTGTTGTGATGATTTGTGCCGATGAGGCTAAGGCGATTAAGTGTAGATTATACACTTTAGAATGAAGATAAGAGTAAGTGAGCTTTGGATATGTGTTGGAATGCACTTATCAATCTATTCCCTTTCTAATTCTGAAACTATATATATATATAAAAATATTTTATCATGCCTTTAATTATATGTTTTGGATTATCTCACCCTTGACTTGTTTTGCCGTTACCTTTATATTGGTAACGTGCAGGTTATGAAAACGGAGTTTATAGCTGCTATTAGTCGAGTCGGTGTCGCTCTGATACGTAGCACTCGGGGGGAAATAATTATGTTGTCTTGTTGTTGTTCTCTTGTTGTTTTCCTTTTGTAAATAAGAATCATAGTTTATGAAAATATGATTTGTTAAGGAAGCTTAATAAAGAAGATGTTTTGATCTTTATGAATCAATTTATGTTTTCCGGCGATGCTATGTATCCGAGATTTATACTTTAAATCAAACTATTTAAAGTAATTTGATTTTGATGGTGTGACGCCTCAATATTTAATTTATGAAATTTTAATTTACTCTGATTTTTACATATAAAACCTTGGGTAATATTGGGGTGTTACATTAGTGGTATCAGAGCAGGTCGGTCTGTCGGCCAGGTTGTTAATGTGTTTAACCCTTTTGTATGCGACATGTGTGTGAAACACTGTCGGTACTTGCTTGTTTCTATTTGTTTATCTGCAGAGATGAGTTTGAAACAAGTGGGGGAGAAGTTTTACTTCTTGGTGGCGCTTGTGGCTTAGAGATGGAGCCTCAAGCAGGGTTACGCTTTGGTAACTTGAAGTGTAAGTTGAAGACGCTGTTGTAGTTTGGTAAAGATTGTTTATGTCACCATCATGATTGTCGACTGTCTATTGACAAATTGAGGAACTAATCACCCTTAATCTCTTGTTGATAGTAGTCGAGATTTATGTTGGTTGAGATGGACTTGTCTTGCCAACTTAATAGTGTGTGAAGCAGACGAGTTGGCACAAGGTAGTGCATGGTTACTTGAGTTGTAGGCGAATTTGGATTTTGGTGAGGAACAAGATTTTGGCAAGCGAACTTCTTGTTGTGATTCTTCCGAAGCATATTGTGAAGATGTGAGTGAATTACTACCGTAGTGCGAAGTGAAGTTTTGATAGATTTAGTTTCTGGAACTAGTTGTAATTCGAAGTATCCTTAAGGGATGTTTGTTTCTGATTTAGAGTTGAAGAGTCAACTTGAGGATTGGTTTAAGCAGAGTTTGTTTATTCGAGCGGGTCACCCTGGAGTGCTATCGTTGTGTTGTTCGAGAAGAACGAAGGTCGCTTAAGTTGATGTGTCATTTCAGGCAAAGAAACGAAGTGGATGTTGAGGAGAAGTATCTTCTTCCAAGGACTGATGTTGGATAGATCAGTCATTTGGAGCTTTTGTGTTTAGTGGAACCGATGTAAAGTCTGGCTGTGTACGAGTTAGTGTGAGAACTGAATATGTTTAGACAATGCTTTTCAAGATAGCGTAAGGTCCGGGCGAGTATATGCTAATGTCATTAGTGTGACTAATGCGTCAGGTATGATTTTGGAATGTTCAGACAATACTCTCATGAGTAGCTGTAAGAGTTATTTCATGTTGATAGATATTATTTGGGTCACATCAAGTTAAGGAATTGTGGCAAGCATTCGAGCGTTTCGTTATCAGTTGTGAAGTTAGATCGGTGCATGTCGAGTATCCCAAGAAGGAGTTTTGGAACTGTCGGCCGTGAGTGTCTTAAGTAAGAGACTTAGACGGTGATATTATGGACAGCTCCGCGAAGATTTATTTTGTATCTTGTAGGAGACCTCAAGAGGTATTTCAGAGCTTAGAAGTTCCTTTGTTTTGGATGGTTAGCTTTGTGAGTTTGATGGGAGATATTTTTATAAGTTGGCATTGATCGTGGGTACTTTGAATTGAGATGGTTGAGTTATTATTTGGGACTTCGCAATGGGAAGCGAATTTGTTTGAGCCGGTGAAAAGTTTAGAGAATGCCTTGATTTTGTTTTTGTTTTGTACTGGAGGACCTTGTGCGGCGTACTGTGATATTTCATTTTGGACTTAAGATGTATTTCGACGTAGAGTTGGACAAGTGTATTGCTACCTTGGAACGGTTTGATTTTCATAAGGAAAAATTGTCGGACGCGTGGGTTAGAGTTTGATGCGGTTGCGCTAATTTGAAATTTTAAAGGTGCAGATGTTAACTACGAGGAGATGAGAATTGTTAAAGACAATTCAAGTTTGAGTACGATCTATAAAGAGACTTCGTCTGGTTATGAGTTTAGTATGTTGATATCGTAGATAACCCAAGAATATCTGATTTGGGATTTATTATTTTGAAGAATGTTGCATGTTTGTTTTGAGACGCTTGTTGATATTAAGCTCAGAAGGTTATTAAGGATTTGTTCACAACTAACATATGGATTTCTTCGGATACTAATGGTCGCGGTGGATTATTAGATTACGACTAAAATAAGTCTTGACGGTAAGGAATTTGGTGATGGTTTGGTAACCACAGGTACTTAAAGATGATTGATGTTTTATAGAGGAAGGTGTTCTATTGTGACTTAAGTCGGTCGCGACGGTGTTCATGATTGGATTCCATAGAAATTGATGTTATGGTTCTAAGTCCGACCTTTGTTGTAAGTCAGGAGTATGAGACGACGTTGATGGGTTGAGTTCTTGAAAGAGTGTTTTGGTTTGAATTACCACTTTGAAAGATTGAAAGTTGTGAAAGGTGTTTCGAAGAAGAAGCCTGTGTATTGATCGTTGCGACGGTACAAGGATAGTGATTACTTATATATACTTTGGGAATTGAATTGTTATAAGGGAAGACTTCGTTGAAGTCAAGTGTATACGTCGAAGTTTCACAAGTGAATATTTGGACAATACTTGAAAAGGTTAAACTATGTCATGTATTTAGAGGACCAATGGACGTTTGATCAATCGAGAATGAAAGAGTGATTATTCGAGTTGATAAAGATGATGTTACGAGGTATCTTGATGGGTGTACGCTTTGAACGTATCCATTCTGAGTAATTGTGAAGTTGAGGAATTAACCAAGTTGTTTTACGGTTGACATCTTATGCATTAAAGTGACGCAACATGGTTTAGTTATCGAGCATTGAATTGTTAGCGAGTGTAGGAGATTGTTGGATCTGGACTAGGGAATTATAGTCGCAAGTCGTCAGTATAAGCCCTAGAATGAGTGGTGTATCGCAGTTCTGTTATGTTTGTGTAACTTGTTATTGTTCAACGGTTGTACGTTGGTAATCTACAAGGACGATGTGACCTTGTGATTTTTCTGGAATGAGAGCGATAACTGCAAGTGTAATTCTTGAGTTCGTACTTATGCGTGAATAAAGGCATCTTTTTCATGTTTGCGTAGCACGCGTGGTACTATCCTATTCTGATTGTTTGAGTTTTGGTTTGTATAACCATTTTGTTGTTTTCGTTTTAGCGATGGTGTCGGTGTTGTGTCGTAGGACTTTATGTTCCTATCTTTGATGACTCGTTTCCGAGGTATCAGTTCGAGTGGGTGACTAATTCCATGGTTGAGGCGTTAGGATGGTATCGATCTTGTTTGTTTAGCTCTCGAGCGAACCGGTGTGTCTGCGACTTGTTTAGTTGTTGGGTGTTGGTTGGTTGTTGAGTGCATTGTATGGGCTTTGCATCTCGGCATGGTTGTTCTTGACGGGACGATGTAGTTAGGGACATTTCCTTGTTTTTGGTGTATTTTGTATGTTGTTTAGTTGACGCGAGGATTGAGTGCACGAATGCGTAGGCATGTCCTGATTTGTTCGTTTTGGTCGAAGTTTCGAGGACGAAAAGTTTATAAGTGGGGGAGAGTTGTAACGCCCTGTTTTAATTAATATTATATTATATTAATATTTTCGAGTTACCGATCGATATTTATTTTGCGACGAGAATAAATATATTAATCGATATATATGAGAATATATTTGGCGACGTTTCGTTCGGTCCGGTTTTTATTCCGTTCGGTTCGGTAAAATATTATTCGGATCCGATATTTAATTTCCCCGGAATTATTTTAATTAATTGAATTAATAATATTATTAGTGTGTTAATTATTAATTGAGTTAGGGGTGTGGGGAGCAATTGAAGGGAATTGGGTTTACACCCCTAGCTAGTAAGAAAACAATTTATAAAACCATTTTTCCTTCCATTCATAATCACCAAAGCCAAACTTAGAAAACTTGAGAGAAAAAGAAAGGGGTTTTGGGAGAAGAAGGGAAGAGAGGAAGAAGAGGAAGAACATGAGCAAGCTTGAGGATGGAGTCTTGTAGAATCATCATGGGTCATCCAAGCTTATGAGGTAAGGGGTTTGATTTTCCACTTCCTATAGTTAGGGTTTTGATACATATATTGTGGATTTGTGATGAAAATTGATGTTGTGGTTTGAGTTGTGTGTTTGATTGTTTGATTGAAATAGATTAGAAGAGTTGGAATAGGAGTATGGATTATGGGTTTATTAGGGGTTAGCTTGTAGAAACTAGGAGTATTGAAAATGTTTAGAAAAGTTGAATTAGGTGTAGGGATTATGAGGTTGATGATGATTAGAATTAATGGGAATGGTAAAAGTGAAGTTTTCACATGCGTCCATCAACACGGGTGCCCGTGTTGACCTCTTGAATAAGAAATAATTGCTGCCAGGTCCATCAACACGGGTCGTGTTGATTAACACGGGTGCCCGTGTTGATTCACTGACTTTGGTGTTTTTGCGTTTTCTAGTGGCTTTTCAACACGGGCCGTGTTGATTAACACGGGGGCCCGTGTTGATGTATCTGTAGCCTCCCATATTCTAATTTTTGCACTTCTTTTGCCCCGATTATGTTCCAATTTTCCGATTTCGGTAAATTTGACGACGGAGTAAGTTGCTCCGAATTCAACAAAAATTGACTTGCTAGCTAAGTTCGAAATGTAGAACGTAGTGGTGAAGTTAGTTTTTCGAAATTATGAGTTTTTACGAGATGACCCGAATTAGGCCAATTTACGGTTAAATTGAATCGGATTTCGTTTTAGTAGATTTAAGGCACGTACGGACAATCCGATTTCGATGTTGATGATTATGATTAATGCCGGTTACTAGGAGTAGCTTTTGTGACGATTATAGGTGTTTGACTATCTTTCCGTATTTGGAATTTAGTGAATGAATTGATAATGATGATGTGATGATTATATTGATGTTGTTAATAAATGCGTCCGATTTGTGAATGCATGACTTTTGATGATGATGAATTATATGTGACGTTTTGCATAATGCAAATATGATGCGATGATATATTTATCTTGATTTGGATAAATTACGGCGATGTGGGCTTTATGCCAATTTTGATAAGCGATGATGATGTTTTTGTGTTGTGTTGTTTTATTGTCGAGTCACATACATTGCATTGGCGACGATGGGCTTTTATGCCAAGCGACGAGGCTTTTATGCCAAGCGACGAGGCTTTTATGCCAAGTGTTCCTATTTATGGACAAAGCGACGGGTACCACATGCATAACATAGTCGTGTCTCATGGAGTCGGTTATGTTTATGTTTGAGCTGTTGGCGTTGGGTTTTTGTTAATTGATGGATGATGTTGAATTTGCGATGATATATGACGCTTTGTTTGGTGATGATCTTTATGATGAACATGAAATGAATATAACTTAATAATTTCATGATAACTATACGATGAATATAAATGATGAGTTTTGCGATGATTTAACTTGATGAAATGCTTAATGCAAATACGATGTGATGATGTTTGTGACGATGGGCTTTTATGCCAAAAACGACGATGAGCTTTTATGCCAAAAGCGACGATGGGCTTTAGCCAATTTGTGATGATTTGTTTATGTTGCTCATGTTGTTAGCATTGTTTAATGTTGTTAGCATTGTTTAATGTTGTTAGTTGATGTTGTCGTTTAAGATTGTCGTGTTAATTAGTGATGTATTAGCTTGTGACGATTTCGTGGTGACGGAGGTTTACGTGTTGTTGTGATGATTTATTCCGATGAGGCTAAGGCGATTAAGTGTAGATTATACACTTTAGAATGACGATAAGAGTAAGTGAGCTTTGGATATGTGTTGGAATGCACTTATCAATCTATTCCCTTTCTAATTCCGAAACTATATATATATATATAAATATTTTATCATGCCTTTAATTATATGTTTTGGATTATCTCACCCTTTACTTGTTTCGCTGTTACCTTTATATTGGTAACGTCCAGGTTATGAAGATGGAGTTTATAGCTGCTATTAGTCGAGTCGGTGTCACTCTAATACGTAGCACTCGGGGGGAAATAATTATGTTGTCTTGTTGTTGTTCTCTTGTTGTTTTCCTTTTGTAAATAAGAATCATAGTTTATGAAAATATGATTTGTTAAGGAAGCTTAATAAAGAAGATGTTTTGATCTTTATGAATCAATTTATGTTTTCCGGCGATGCTATGTATCCGAGATTTATACTTTAAATCAAACTATTTAAAGTAATTTGATTTTGATGGTGTGACGCCTCAATATTTAATTTATGAAATTTTAATTTACTCGATTTTTACATATAAAACCTTGGGTAATATTGGGGTGTTACAATAGGCCTACAACGTCATCAACATATTCAACAACATATCACAACGACATATTCATCTTCACATCACAAACATCACAACGCCACAACAATCAGTATCAGCATAAAACATCGGTTGTAAGACCTATAACTAACAGTGTCCGTAAACCGGACAATTCAACTTACCCAGCCGTACCTGCAAGTCATCGTACCCAACATATTTTAAACAAAATAAATTGACCATACTTATCTACTAATTAATCTTAGTTACCCGCAAAGTTTCTTTAAATTCCGAACAACTAATTATACCGCTTAATTTTCTAATTCGGCTTTCGGTATTATTTATATCCACTGTGACCACTGCCAATTACCAACTAGCTTCTACTAGTTAATCTCCACTACTGCTATTCGATTATTTCTGCATATTCCACCTAATCAACTTAATTCGACCACTTATTTTTCTATGCAACGTCTCTGTTCAGGGTATGGTTCTGATACACAAGCAACTGCTACTGCTATATAATTCCTATTGATGAATAAACTCAACAACTTAATAATTCTGCTAAACTTATTTTTCTTTTATAATTCAAGTTTACTAACTACTCCATATTATCCATGTTAATTCCCAATACCCGTTACATACCATCAAGACAAAATTCTTTACACTATCAGGTTCAAGAAAGAAGCAATTGTGGTATCGTCCACGAAAATCTCAGGAAGAGACAGTTCTACAGCAAACCAACCCTCCGCAAAATCTACATCAATTGGCCTTCGTGTCTCGCTTGATCTTGTTAGAAATCCACCAAATATCTATGATCATTTTCTACCAATCTTGATGAATAAGATTGATATCACCACACAATGACAATGAACAATTAAAGAAAAAAGAAGAAGAAGAAATAATTACTTTCTGCAGAGTAACTCTCTGCCCACAAACTGTGGAAATCTTCTTATTCACTTTACAACTGCAAAATTTTGTGAATGAATTGAATTACAAAAAATAGGAGTTACTCCCTCTATTTATAGTTGTTCCCTACGCCAAATCAAATATATTCTATTTTAGATTTAAATCAAATCTATCTAAATCTAAAATCAAATGTGTGTGTAACAAATTGTTTCCACACTCCTAAATCAAATACAATCAAATATTTTCTAACACAAGAAATTACTTTCAACACACTACCTAATTCATTATATCTATGCCATCTACATTCATCATAGCTCATAGTCTTCTAAATACTTCGACCTGCACACCCTTCGTCATGATATCTGCAATCTGGTTCTCAGTTCTGCAGTATTTGAGGTTCAGCTTCCCATCAACTACCTTCTCTCGAAGATAATGGAACCTCATTTTGATGTGCTTGCTTCGACCATGAGCTATCGATTTATTTTCCACGGTTGATAGCTGACATACGTCGATCTTCATGGTCATTGCTCCTTGTTCAGTTGTGCACTTCAAAAGTTCCTTTTCCCTTAGAAAACTACCAATCTTCTTGTTCCAAGATCTTGGAGCTTGCTTCAATCCATACAGGGCTTTATGAAGCCTGTACACCTTTATCTCTTTGTTATGTTTCACAAACACAATTGGTTGTTTAACATAGACTTCTTCGTCTAAGGATCCATTAAGGAATGCACACTTTACATCCATCTAACATATGTGCCTTTTGCTTTATGCCGAGTTACTTCACCTTTGGGATTCATCTTCACTTTGTATACCCACTTTACATCAATTACCTTCTTGTGTTGAGGCAATTCGACAAGTGGCCAGGTGTTGTTGTCTTCGATGGATTTCACTTCTTCGTTCATTGCCTTCACCCACTTTGAATCTTTCAATGCTTCAGCTGCATTGATAGGTTCGACATCAGGATAGAAAGCATAATTTACCAGCTCACCTTCGTTATTAACCACATCATCTGATATAACCACACAATCTTGCAACCTTGCAGGCATGCGTCTTGCTCTCTGAGGTCGGCTTGTGCTTGGTTGATCTACAACTGTTGGTTCCTCTTGTCTCTTTCGACTTGAGTTTCTGGTTCTTCAAGTAAAATTCTAACTGAATCTATCTTGACATTTCGACTCCAGTCCCACTCTTTAAGATCATCTATGATCACGTCCCTGATGATCACAATTTTCTTGTTCACTGGGTCGAACAACTTGTAACCTCCTGTCAAATGATATCCGACTAGAATCATTTGACTCGACTTATCATCAAATTTTCTTCTCAATTAATCTGGCACATGTCTATGTGCAATAGATCCGAGTACTTTCAGATGACTCAAGCTAGGCTTTACACCAGACCAACATTCTTTTGGAGTAATTCCTTCCATCTTTTTTGTCCGACATCTGTTCAAAATATATGTTGTAGTCGACACAACTTCACCCTAAAATTCTTTAGGTAAGTTCTCGCCTTTCAACATGCTTCGAACCATATTCATGATGGTTTGATTCGTCCTTTTTGCAATCTCATTATGATGTGGAGTGTATGGTGGAACCACCTCATGCACAATCCCTTCTTTTTCATATAACCTGTCGAAATATTTCGACACATACTCTCCACCACCATCAATTCTCAAAAATTTAAGCTTTCGACCGCTTTGTCTTTGGACCATAGACTTAAACTTTGAAAATACCTCGATCACTTCATTTTTATTCTTGATCAGGTAAGTCCATAGTTTTCGACTGAAATCATCTATGAACGTGACAAAGTATGTATTACCTCCAAGCGAATCCACCTGGATTGGTCCACATACATAAGAGTAAATAACTTCGAGAATAGCCTTCGACTTGCTTCCAGCATCCTTGCTAAAGCTATTCTCGTGTTGCTTCGCTTGCACACATTTTTCACACACTTCATTTGGAATGTCGATTTCTAGAAATCCTGAAACAATATTCTTCCTCTTTAGATCTCTGATGTCTCTGTAGTTGAGATGACCTAGTCGAGAGTGCCATATTCATTCGTCTGTGCTAGCTGCGGTCGAAAGGCACTTGTGCTCCATCACATTTAGTTCGATCTTGAAGGTTCTTTTCTGGGACATAAGAGCCTTCAAGATTAGCCTTCCATTCGCGTCGAAAACTCTCATCATCTTGTCTTGGACTGTCACTTTGTAATTCTTTTCGACCAACTGCCCTATACTGAGCAAGTTGCTCTTCATGCCTGGAATGTATAACACATTCGAAATTACTGACCTTTGTCCATCTTTCCTCATGATCATAACATCTCCAATACCTTCAGCTTCTAGAATATTATCATTTGAATTTCACCATGTTCTTCATTGAGGGATTTAGATTGACAAACCAATCTTTCCTTCCAGATATATGTGATGAGCATCCTGAATCCAAGTACCATTGATCCTTGAATTTTTCTTCATCTCTTGCGGTGACCATCAAAATCATCTTTGCATCACTTTCTTGATTCCTTCGCTTCTCTGGACAATCATTAAAATAGTGACCATATTTCTGACAATTGTAATATTGAATGTGACTCTTGTCAGGTTTTCGACCACCACCTCTTCCTCTATTTGCAACACCACCTCTTTGGTTGACCTGGTATGGTCTTCTCTGATTCGACACGTTTCCTTCATTCTGGTTTCCTCTGTCAGTCGAATTGTTGTAGCCACCTCTACCTTTGTCGAACCACTTTCCTTTGACTTGGTTTCTTTTGCTGAATTTTCCTGCAAAGCCACATCACTCTTTATCTTGCTTGCAGCTCTTTCATTCATTCTCTGTTCATGAGATTCAAGCGCCCTTGAAGCTCTTCTTTTTTCAATTTTGACAAATCTTTCCCTTCTTAGATAGCCACCACCACGTGGTCGAACTTGGGAGCCAAAGATCTCAAAGTCTTTGAAACAACAGCTCTTGTTGTTAATACTTCTCCACATATCTTGATTTGATTCACTAGTTTTGTAACCCTAGTGAAGAAATCAGATATGCTTTCGTTGTGAGTTTGTAACCTCACCTCTTTCACCTTTTCTGCGCCTCCAAAAGATTTCTCAAGAATATCCCAAACTTCTTTTGCAGATTCTGTATAACTGACCTTTTCGAAGTTTTCTGGACCCAGACATTGATGAATTATAAAGAGAGCTTTATAACTCTTCTTCTCCGATTCTGTGTGTTCTTGCTTTTCTTCTTCTGAAGCGTCTTCTTCAAGCTCTTTTACTCCATCCTTTACAAGATCTCACAGACCTTGACAGCAGAATAAAACATCCATCTGCTTGCACCAATTCTCATAATTATCTACATTCAGAATTGGAAGACTTGCTGGATAATTCGCATTCCCATAGCTCACTACCATCGTGAATTCTTCTTCTACGATCGTTCCTGATTGTTCTTTATTTTTTTTTCCCTTGAATTGAAACCGGAGCTCTTGATACCACATGTTAGAAATCCACCAAATATCTATGATGAATTTTTAATAATCGTGATGCACAAGATTGATATCACCATACAATAACAATGAACAATTAAAGAAAAAAGAAGAAGAAGAAATAATTATTTTCTGCAGAGTAACTCTGCCCACAAACTGTGGAAAACTTCTTATTCACTTTTGTTGCACCCCAAAATTTTCCCTCCTATCTTGATTTTATCTGGCTTCGGCTTCGCATTCGTCTGCATACATGTCCATTAGATCATTGACATTAAACAGTCATTCATTGCATATGCATCATTTAGTTATATTTAAATTGACCAAAAGTCAGTTTAAATTGACATTTGCATCGTTTTAGAGTTATAAAATACTCGATATTTCACTTCATTCATTTTTATCTTCTTACCTGTTTATTGTATCGTTTTAAGTTGATTATATGTCGATGATATCAATATTTCGATTTTACAAACAGACTGCTAAAAGCAATTCGACACTGTGCAGAAAATTAGCGGGAAAATATTTCAAACTTTCGCCTCTAACTCACTGCTTTATGAATCTACGTGTCGCGTAGATCATGAAAATGTGATCTCTCTAATTTTTCGATGCATTTCGAAGTCTTGTTTTTAACCGTAAGTGTTTTAAAACCGGGTATTCTTCATTATCGTTTTATTTCAATTTTAATTATTTTGATAATTTTTCTTTAATGTATGAAACCTGTAGTTTATTTTAATGTGCTCATTTAATTTTTTCGGATAATTATTGTCCGAACTTTTGCCATTTTTGACAATTTTAAGTGTCTAATTTTTATCTCTAAATATTAAAACAAAAATATATTTGAGTAGATTATTTTTTATCTTTTGGGCTTTGAGGCCCATTTTATAACTAAGGGTATTATTGGCATTTAAAAAAAGATAACCTAACCCTAATTTATTGGGTATATATGTGTGTGTTATGTTATTGATTAGGGGGATCAAAATTGAGAGAGGCGGAGGTGGCTTAGGGGATCTGAGAAAAATAAATTCGCTTTCTCTTCATTTTCCAAAACAGAACATTCCTTGGTTTCCTCTCATTGAACCAACCTTAACTCCATCATAAACCCTCTCACAACCTTCGGCCTAACCCCACATCTCCATCTTCACCTCCACTGCCTGCTACTCCTTGTGCTCTTCGCCGGAACCGTGACTCTCATCCGACCGCACCCCCTCAGTCCTCACACCAGACTCCAACATCCCTCTGTTTCTGTCTCCCCCTCCTCACAGTTCCCAACCGTTACACCCTTCTTCTCTTCAAACCTCCGAACATTCTCCTCCATCACCTCTCATAACCTCTGTCCGCCGTCTTCAACTCTCTGCTAACTCACCAAACAACCAACATTCTTCAGCTCAGCGTGTCTGTCACGCCGTTTTCCACGCGGCTGATTCGACAACAACCGTTTACACCTCGACAGCCTCCGCCGTGAAACCCGCCTCCTTCGTCCTCGTTCTGCTACACCTTACATCCCCAACAACTCATCGCCGATCTGCAGCAACAACGTTCGTCTGTCACAACACCTCTCGCGGTTACGACAACTTCTCCAAAAGCGTTTCTGCCTCATCTTCATTCCGTTGCAGCAGTAGGTCCGTATCGTTTATGCATGAAGTTCAAGTTACGCCAAGATTCCATGCCTTTGGAGATATCTTTCTCCGACTCTGAATAGAGGCAATAGAGTTTTCTTTCGACATTTTCACGAGGTTTGAACAGATCTTGTTTGGTGTACAATGTTCTCCAATTTAGAGTAGGTATATGAAGGATTTGGGGTTAGATCCGTAACTTGTGTAGGAAAATGAGTCAGATAGTGCTAGAAGCGATCATTTCCGGCAAGGTTCATGTTTTTTCGGCGGCCAACAAGAAGGAAGAGGGCCAGAGATGATTTTCGGCGTCCCTATGCCTAGGGGTGGCTGGATTTCAATTAGATCGTGATGTTTCCCATTAGCCTGTCTAGCTATGCCACATGTCATTTTCCTTTTGTTTCAAAGAATAAAAATCTGAACAACTTAACTTTGTTTGACCAATTGGTATGCACATACAAAAATAACGTGACATGAGTATTAGGAAGTAGCTAATTTAAAAATGTTTTTTTTTTGGATTAAAGATTGGGATTAGACGGATTATGGACTGGGCCTAACATTTTTTCTATCTAATACCCCCAGTCTTGGCCCAGTTTGCATGTTTTAATAGGAATTAGTTCATTAGATAGTTCAGGAATACACCCCCTGTTTCCATGCCTCACATTCTTAATATTTGTCTAATTTTGTTTCTAATTTCATTTCATATCTTGTTTACTAATTTATATTCTAATTTTTATTGCAATTTGCCTTTCATTTCGATTTTTATCCCACACTATGCTACTAATATGTTTGCTACTTGTGAAGATCTTCAAGGATTATTCAAAACACCCACTTCCAATTAGTGCATCCACACTTGCTTTAGCAATCAAAATATTGGATTACTACTTTTATTTAGCACTTAGTATTATTTAGTAATATATATTTAAGGTTGTAAATATATATAGTACTTAGTATTATTATTTTTTATTTCATATTATATATTGTAAATATAATTATATAGTATTTATATTTTATATTGTATATATAATTATATAGTATGTCTATTTTATATTTAGTATTGCATATATAATTATATAGTATTTCTATTTCATATGTAGTATTGTAAATACAATTATACTATTTTTATTCATATACTTTATTCGGTTTAATTTGTAAACAAAATACATACTTAAAGCATTGCAACATTCTCCGCATAGTTTTTGTTTGTATTTTGAGTGATGTAGGGATCTTCATTTGGTATCCATCCGATGCATCAAGCCTTATCTGACCTTGAAGACTACTTAGAGCTCAACTCTTACACCAAAGCAAAGCTATTCAATTATTCAAACTAATTCGATTTGGTTGTAGTAGCTTAGAATTTGTTTCCTTGTGTGTTCTAATTACCGTTTAATTATGCGTTTATCATATTAGAACACATAGCCTCCCCTTGGGCTCCTCATCAAGAAGCAGGTAAACATACACAATGCACACCACACATTCATAGTTTGGTCTGGGCTTTTCTTGAACTATTCGATCGATTGTTCCAATCGGTCGTTTAGAATACTAGTGTCACGCTAGTCCCACTTTTAGGAGCATACACAAAGCCACCTTGTATGGGCTCGCTTGTTTTCCTAATTGAATTATTCTATCCACAATCAAACTCTTAAAACACTTTCAAATTAAAATAATTAATTGAACTTGTTTTCTTTAAATCAATTTTTCTACAAAACAAAAAAAAACATAGTGCTATGGTATTTAATTAAATTGTTAGAGGTTCGCCCGACGATTTAATTAAAATGTAAAGTATTTGGGCCATTAGAGGGTAACCCAATGACTTAAATACTTTATTCCATACACTTAATAAAAGTGAACTTTGTTTCACCTCACTCTTTTCATAATAAAGATTTTGGATGAGAGATGATCGGTTGACCTCAATCACCAATCTCGAGTATTGAATCGTTAGAGGATATCCCAACGTTTTGGTACTTGTCATCTACAATTAAAATCAAGTCAACCCATTCAAATTTTTTTTCCGCTCATACGCGGTCATCAAAAACATTTTCTTCTAAAATCAACCCAACCGATTCAAGACATTTTCAACAAGAACTACGGAGTTTTGACTTTCCCATTGCACGAGGGAATACGTAGGCACGCGGTTTCGAAACCGTGTCAAACTCAAAAATAATAATAAACAAATCCTTTTTATTTCTTATTCATGACTTAGAAATTAGCGATTACACACACATAAACACTTTTGGAACTAAATGGGTCCCATCGAGTACGATGGACGTAAGGGGTGCTAATACCTTCCCCTTGCGTAACCGACTCTCGAATCCATCCTTTTTGGTCTTGTAGACCGCCTTATCCAATTTTTGTGGGTTTTATCTATATTTTCCCGTTCTTTCTAGAACAAATAAAATTAGGTGGCGATTTCATTGTTTTTGAAAATTCATTTAAATAATTTTTTTGAAAATCGAGTTGCTTCAGTTGGCGACTTCACTGGGGAAGATTTTAAAATCTTTTTGACTAAGTGAGTCAACCCTAGTTTAGTTCTTCGCATGTTTGTGTGTTTGTTTATCGCTTTCTTCTTTATGCTTTTCTATTGTTTATTGATTATTATTCTCCTTACACTTTATATATATTAATCTGTTGATATATTATAGTGATGGGAATTCGTGGGCATTGTTACATAGATAAGCCCACTACCCAGGCTTCTAGGTCACCTTTACCTTTTAGGAATAGAGGGGTTGCGTAGCCTAGGTCCACCTGACTCCATTGTCTTGTTGGCCTGAAGCGAAGACTCCGGCTTAGAGTTGGTTGTTTTAAGGAGGTTGTTGGCCCGCGATAGCGCAGGACATCAACCTTTGGACAAATGACCTCTAACTCTAAGTTTGTTCATGTTGTCCTAACCGAGACCAAACGCTCAAACTTTGGATTTCGAGCATCCCGTTAAGAGCCATTTCTTGGGGTATACTTTTGCAAATACTGTCACCATGTAGGCCTCTCGCGCGATGATAATATTTGTTAAAAGGGGATCTGAGACTCCGAGAAACATTTAGCAAAAAAACAATTAAAACCACCTTGTTCGGGATTATTGGGTAGAAGCCTAGAGCTGTCCTATTGTAGGAACCCACCTAAATAAGTTGTTCTGACTACCATTATCCTTCCTATTCACGTCTATGTGAACTTGTTATTATCATCATGTTGCATTCCATTTGCATCAATAAAAAATGAGTTTATTTCTCTCATATCATTCATGCATCATCATGCATTTCATTCATTTCAACCAGAAGGACTCATTTCAACTTGGCTTCTTATTCAGAATCTCAAGACTGATTTCCTGACATCGTCGTCATCATGGATCAACTTCAGGCAAGTGTGGCTGCGATGAATACTCATATGGATACCCAGATGGATCAATTCATGGAGATTATCCAGAACCTCGCCATTGGACAAGAAGAGTTAAAGCAAGTTGTTCAGAGATCTGAAGTTGTTACTACTGATCATGTTAATCCACCAGGTGTTGGTCTTAACCACATGGAGGTCCTTTCAGATCAAAATGTCAGAAACACCGTTCAGACGCATGTCAATGGAACTCCTCACTGTGATGACATCTTCGAGTCTTCGTTTGACACCTTCAGATTTTCGATTGAAGCGAGTCGAGAAAAGCTTCACCTCCTCGAGAAAAGGATGAAAGCTATTGAGGGTCGTGATTCCCTTGGTTTAGACGCTCTTAGTTTGTGCTTGGTCCCTGGTATCAAAATTCCTGCAAAGTTCAAGGTCCCCAATTTTGAGAAGTATAAGGGTAGCTCTTGTCCGATTACTCACGTCAAAGCCTATTGCAATAAGATGGCTCCCTATGCGGAAAATGACAAGCTCCTCATGCACTTTTTTCAAGATAGCCTCAGTGGAGCATCTCTTGAGTGGTACACTCAGCTTGAACGAACTCACATCCAAAACTGGAAAGATTTGGCTGAAGCCTTTGTCAATCACTACGACTATAATAGGGACATGGCTCCCACCAGAATTCTACTCCAGGGTTTAACTCAAAAGACTGAAGAATCTTTCAAAGAGTATGCGCAGAGATGGAGAGAATTAGCTGCTAGAGTTCAACCTCCTCTTTTGGGCGAGAACTCATTGAGATGTTCTCCAATACCTTGCAAGGTCCCTATCTGATTGCTGGATGTACTTCTACGTTTTCACACCTAGTTGTTGTAGGGGAACGAATTGAGCGTGGTCTCAAGATGGGTAACATTCAGGATGTCGCTATTGCTTCTGAATTTCCAGAACAAATTGATGAAGATGCAAGTACAATTTTCGAGGATGAGGAAGAAGCTCTTGCTTACCCTCCATTTCAGATTCCTGATCAAGTGATAAAAACTACTTCTAATCAATGTGCTCCACAAATCTATGTTGCAACTGTCTGTCAAACACCAGGTCAGTATGCTCCCCAGCAGCAGAACGCTCCTCAGCATCAAACTTATCGACAAAATCGTCAACAGCGAGGTGGGAAGAATCTGATAAGGCCAAGAAAAGTGCATGATCCAATCCCTATGCCTCATCGTGAGTTGCTCTCTCACCTACTCCAACACTCTTTGGTGGAGTTAAAGGAGCTCGGGACACCTCCTTTTCCGTATCCTTTGGGATATGATCCTGATGCTTACTGTGAGTTCCATTCTGGGGCACCTGGCCATACAATTGAAGGATGTAATCTTTTCAAAGGCATGGTTCAGAAACTCATTGATTCCAAAGCAATCACGTTCACTCTAGAGGGCCTACGCATTAATTGAACTCTCTTTTGACTCAGTAAACGCCAGGACTACGAAGGGCATCTTCTGAAGCAAGAAATCCATACGGAGACCAGTCTCCTCAACATGGAGATTTTTAGTTTTATCTTGCATGCTCATTTGTAATCTTTCTTGTTTTGTTCATTACTTTCTTGTATGCAAAAACTTATTAATCATAATGCATTGAATAATGTTTGTCTTGAATCAATCCATTCGTATTCACTCATATTTGTTTTACTATGCTTTTGATATTCAACTCTTATTAATAAAGCAACACCTCTGTAGGGAGGATGATGAATAATTTACTAAGAATCTCAAACGTTATTGCTTTCGAGTAAAAACCCTGCTAACGATGTACGTGCCTTGTTTCAAATTCCCAAACACCGGAGATATAAGGGAGTGAAACCCTCGTTAACCCTTTTGAGCCTCGAAGTAGGAGTTTCTTTTCTGTTCAGAAAAAACCCTCATTTTCTTTAACCTAGGGGCAGGGTAGTGTTCAGTTAACCCGATCGAGCGTTCAAAACTCATCAAGAGTGCGCATCCAAGGATACAACATTGGTTACCTTTCAAAAGGTTGAGGAAATTCAAAGCCCCAATGGTCAATATTCTCCAATCAACAATGTGCATCGAAAGAGGTTGAAACCGTAATGGTTATCTCTCGCACAAGAAATCAACAGATGATGACACCACAATTGTTATCTCTCATCCGCCAAGGATTCAAGCAGTCACAATCACCTCCAATCAAACAAGGGTGGAAGATCACACGACTTGTTCAACAAAAGAAAAGTGAAAAAATGATGACAAAAAGCCCGCTAAGTCGAAACTTCATAATAAGTCGCTTAGGCAAAAGTCAGGCAAAAACAAGAAAATAAAAAGGAAAAGGATCAAAAATCCTCCTTACAAGAACAAAGGCGTGTGATCAGACACCCAAAAGCAAAAGGTGAGTGACTGTCGTGTCCAAGAAACCTCTGTGGTTCCTCAACCGCATTATAAATTTCTCATAAGAGATGAATGCTCGCATTAAGTTATCTGAACGTAGGAATGGAGAACATCACGGAGAATGGGAGGGCACCAAATATTTTGAGCCTAAAAATCTTTTTTCTAAAAACCCGTGAACCACCTACAACCCTTAAAAGTCCTAATTGAAGCATGGGTTAATTCGAAAGCAAAACTGTTACAAGAATACGGTAACCTGACTCCTAGGAGGCTTGCTAAACATTTGAGTTGGTATCACTTAATCTTTTACAAAAAAATTCAATGTTTCGATATTTTTTTCAATAAAAGTTTCTTTAACTTCAAGACAAACATGAACTTTGCATTAGAATTATCATTTGTGGAATAAAACATTCTTTGCATATAGATAAGTGCTTAAACATCAAGTGAGCTTGCATAATGAGCATTTGACGGATAATTTGATTGTCCTGAAAGACATATTGCTTCAACTATCTGATTAACCACAAAGCAGTTCAAGTCAAGAAGTAAGGTTGTGAAGTAGCCTACTTTCAAGATGTGAGTTAATCACCCTGAGTAGGTGATATCTTCAAAGTTCAGTCAATCTGGGGCATTTATGTCGAGATTCAGAGAACCTCTCAAAGAGCGGAGTAACCAGGGGCATTCACCCGAGCAAGGTTGAAATCTTCTTCACCTTTGGTTAGCCAGGGGCAGTGTTTCCAAGTTTATAATATTGGGGCAGATTATCGTAATGATACAGATCTCAGGAAGCCTTCTCGAGACTATTTTCTTCAAAATCCCAACAGACTGGGGCAAAGCATTATGCATGGGCATTCCTCCACCTCATAATTGATCAGGTCAATTCCAGGCTCAAGCTAAACAACCGTTGAGTTCGAATGGCATGTCAGGAAGTCAGGATCGCTATCCTCAGCTCATCAGAGATCTAAGTCTGTGTTGGATTTTCCCCATCAGAAATTAAGGATCATTATCTCCAATTCTTGGTAATTTGGTTTCCTTCAACAAAAGTCAGAAGACAGGATTCTATCCTTTGAGTTCCAACAGATGTCTTTACCTCAACACATTGCATATAGTAATCATTATTGCATTGCATAACATCCAAAAAATGCGTAGCATTTCCATTGATATAGAGCATTACGCTAAAAAATAATAATCTCAAACATGCATCTAAGCATAAGCCAGATTAAAGTCTTTATCGAGTACCTTTTGCGTCTCCGAAGATAAGTCTATCCATAAAAAATCCCAAGTGGTATTCCCTGTCAAGTTTCCTCAAGACATATCTTCTAGTTGTTGCTATATGCACTTTTGACCCTATGTCAGTCTCTTACACCGTTCAATTCAATTCATTTACCAAGCGTCTTGCTTCTTGCAAATTTTTTATTTTGGTATTCTTACCCATGTTTGCCTCTGTCGTTAGAGTGCGAGTAAGAGTCGGTGTCTAACCTTTCTTGCTTCTCTGTTATTTGAGTATCCATACTTGGTGTGTGGTAATTCATATAATTGCCGCTCTTGAAGAATTACACCCCGCCTTTGGCCTGAGGGATATTGTATTTCTTGCATATTTGCAAACTTTCAAAGTCCAACGTAGCTCAGCAATCCTTGCTAGAGTCTCTTTTGGTTGGCCTCTTTCCCCGTAAATTCGTCTTCGATCGACGATTTTACCTTTCCATATATCTTCTCCCCAGTGAGTCTGCTCTAGTCGGTCTCCTTCTTGTGTGTGTCTAATATCTTTACCTGACATATACTCCTGTCTGTTCTCATTTTGATCTGCGAAGCAACTTATTAAAGTATGCTCGTTCTAAAGATCTATGAGTTCTTACCTTTCTGATCTGCGAAGCAACTTATTGAAGTATGCTCGTTCCAAAGGTCTGTCTGGTTTCGTTTCTGATCTGCGAAGCAACTTATTAAAGTATGCTCGTTCCAAAGATCTGTTTGTTCTCATTTTTTATCTGCGAAGCAACTTATTAAAGTATGCTCGTTCCAAAGATCTATGAGTTCGTCTTCCTTGATCTGCGAAGCCGCTTATTCAAGCGTATTCGTGCTAAAGATCTATGTTTGGAGTTCTTCGTTTCTCCTTTCTTCTAAGTCCACTTTTGACTAAAACTTTCTCCCCGGTAACCTTACCGATGCCAGTAACCTTACTGTATGTCTCAGTTTCCCCGATCACCTGATCGATGTCTTCCGGTAACCTTACCGTTGTAGCAACTTTGCTAATTTTTTGTTCCCCGATCACCTGATCGATGTCTTCCGGTAACCTTACCGTTGTAGCAACTTTGCTATTTTTTTTGTTCCCCGATCACCTAATCGATGTCTTCCGGTAACCTTACCGTTGTAGCAACTTTGCTATTTTTTTTGTTTCCCCGATCACCTGATCGATGTCTTCCAGTAACCTTACCGTTGTAGTAACTTTACTAATTTTTTTTGTTTCCCCGATCACCTGATCGATGTCTCCCGGTAACCTTACTGTTGTAGCAACTTTGCTAATTTTGTTTCACCCGATCACCTGATCGATGTTCCCGGTAACCCTACCGATGTTATTGATCTTACTACTTCTTTGGTTTCCCGGTGACCTCATCGACGGTAATGACCTCACTATGGCTTTCTTTTCCAATCACCTGATTGTGAACCCCGGTAACCTTACCGATGTCAGCCACTTTGATATCATTTCAACCGAAAGTTGGTAAATTTACCATAATTTCTTTTCAAAATACTTATTTCTTGGTGACCTCATCGACGATAATGACTTCACTATGGCTTTCTTTTCCAATCACCTGATTGTGTTCCCCCGGTAACCTTACCGACGTCGGCCATTTTGATATCATTTTCATTCTAATCACCTGATTGACTCGTAAACCAGTAACCATACTGAAGTCGAGCCTTTTTACCAACAATTATTTTTCAAAACTTGGTCGTCACCCAGTAACCTTGCTGTCGGGTCGCCAAGTTGTAAATATTCATCGTTCCTCTCCTCTTCGAGGAAAATCTTTCGGGAATATCTTACTATTATCCGCCAAAGCTTGTTAGTGGAGGCTTCCAAAAATAAAGAAAAAGCATAAACATTTATACTTGTTCTTCGGAGCGCAAATTTTTGGGTTCTTGTAGTATTTAATCTTCTTCTACCTTGAAAGTTCAAAAGGCTATCACCAATTTCACTTTCAGGTTTAAGACGATTAAATAGGGGCAACTGTTGCACCCCAAAATTTGCCCTCCTATCTTGATTTTATCGGCTCGCATTCGATTCGCATACATGTCCATTAGATCATTGACATTAAACAGTCATTCATTGCATATGCATCATTTAGTTGTATTTAAATTGACTAAAAGTCAGTTTAAATTGACATTTGCATCGTTTTAGAGTTATAAAATACTCGATATTTCACTTCATTCATTTTTATCTTCTTACCTGTTTATTGTATCGTTTTAAGTTGATTATATGTCGATGATATCAATATTTCGATTTTACAAGCAATCGCTAAAAGCAATTCGACGTCGAAAATTAGCGGGAAAATATTTCAAACTTTAGCCTAACTCCTCGCTTTATGAATCTACGTGTCGCGTAGATCATGAAAATGTGATCTCTCTAATTTTTCGATACATTTCGAAGTCTTGTTTTTAACCGTAAATGTTTTAAAACCGAGTATTCTTCATTATCGTTTTATTTCAATTTTAATTATTTTGATAATTTTTCTTTAATGTATGAAACCCGTAGTTTATTTTAATGTGCTCATTTAATTTTTTTCGGATAATTATTGTCCGAACTTTTGCCATTTTTGACAATTTTAAGTGTCTAATTTTTATCTCTAAAAATTAAAACAAAAATATGTTTGAGTAGATTATTTTTTATCTTTTGGGCTTTGAGGCCCATTTTATAACTAAGGGTATTATTGGCATTTTAAAAAAAATAACATAACCCTAATTTATTAGGTATATATGTGTGTGTTATGTTATTGATTGGAGGGATCAAAATTGAGAGAGGCGGAGGTGGCTTAGGGGATCTGAGAAAAATAAATTCGCTTTCTCTTCATTTTCCAAAACAGAACATTCCTTGGTTTCCTCTCATTGAACCAACCTTAACTCCATCATAAACCCTCTCACAACCTTCGGCCTAACCCCACATCTCCATCTTCACCTCCACTGCCTGCTACTCCTTGTGCTCTCCGCCGGAACCGTGACTCTCATCCGACCGCACCCCCTCAGTCCTCACACCAGACTCCAACATCCCTCTGTTTCTGTCTCCCCCTCCTCACAGTTCCCAACCGTTACACCCTTCTTCTCTTCAAACCTCCGAACATTCTCCTCCATCACCTCTCATAACCTCTGTCCGCCTTCTTCAACTCTCTGCTAACTCACCAAACAACCAACATTCTTCAGCTCAGCGTGTCTGTCACGCCGTTTTCCACGCGGCTGATTCGACAACAACCGTTTACACCTCGACAGCCTCCGCCGTGAAACCCGCCTCCTTCGTCCTCGTTCTGCTACACCTTACATCCCCAACAACTCATCGCCGATCTGCAGCAACAACGTTCGTCTGTCACAACACCTCTCGCGGTTACGACAACTTCTCCAAAAGCGTTTCTGCCTCATCTTCATTCCGTTGCAGCAGTAGGTCCGTATCGTTTATGCATGAAGTTCAAGTTACGCCAAGATTCCATGCCTTTGGAGATATCTTTCTCCGACTCTGAATAGAGGCAATAGAGTTTTCTTCGACATTTTCACGAGGTTTGAACAGATCTTGTTTGGTGTACAATGTTCTCCAATTTAGAGTAGGTATATGAAGGATTTGGGGTTAGATCCGTAACTTGTGTAGGAAAATGAGTCAGATAGTGCTAGAAGCGATCATTTCCGGCAAGGTTCATGTTTTTTCGGCAGCCAACAAGAAGGAAGAGGGCCAGAGATGATTTTCGGCGTCTCTGTGCCTAGGGGTGGCTGGATTTCAATTAGATCGTGATGTTTCCCATTAGCCTGTCTAGCTATGCCACATGTCATTTTCCTTTTGTTTCAAAGAATAAAAATCTGAACAACTTAACTTTGTTTGACCAATTGGTATGCACATACAAAAATAACGTGACATGAGTATTAGGAAGTAGCTGATTTAAAAATGTTTTTTTTGGATTAAAGATTGGGCTTAGACGGATTCTGGACTGGGCCTAACATTTTTTCTATCTAATACCCTCAGTCTTGGCCCAGTTTGCATGTTTTAATAGGAATTAGTTCATTAGATAGTTCAGGAATACACCCCCTGTTTCCATGCCTCACATTCTTAATATTTGTCTAATTTTATTTCTAATTTCATTTCATATCTTGCTTACTAATTATATTCTAATTTTTATTGCAATTTGCCTTTCATTTCGATTTTCATCCCACACTATGCTACTAATATGTTTGCTACTTGTGAAGATCTTCAAGGATTATTCAAAACACCCACTTCCAATTAGTGCATCCACACTTGCTTTAGCAATCAAAATATTGGATTACTACTTTTATTTAGCACTTAGTATTATTTAGTAATATATATTTAAGGTTGTAAATATATATAGTACTTAGTATTATTATTTTTTATTTCATATTATATATTGTAAATATAATTATATAGTATTTATATTTTATATTGTATATATAATTATATAGTATGTCTATTTTATATTTAGTATTGCATATATAATTATATAGTATTTCTATTTCATATGTAGTATTGTAAATACAATTATACTATTTTTATTCATATACTTTATTCGGTTTAATTTGTAAACAAAATACATACTTAAAGCATTGCAACATTCTCCGCATAGTTTTTGTTTGTATTTTGAGTGATGTAGGGATCTTCATTTGGTATCCATCCGATGCATCAAGCCTTATCCGACCTTGAAGACTACTTAGAGCTCAATTCTTACACCAAAGCAAAGCTATTCAATTATTCAAACTAATTCGATTTGGTTGTAATAGCTTAGAATTTGTTTCCTTGTGTGTTCTAATTACCGTTTAATTATGCGTTTATCATATTAGAACACATAGCCTCCCCTTGGGCTCCTCATCAAGAAGCAGGTAAACATACACAATGCACACCTGCACACATTCATAGTTTGGTCTTGGGCTTTTCTACAGCGACAACTATTCGATCGATTGTTCTAATCGGTCGTTTAGAATACTAGTGTCACGCTAGTCCCACTTTTAGGAGCATACACAAAGCCACCTTGTATGGGCTCGCTTGTTTTCCTAATTGAATTATTCTATCCACAATCAAACTCTTAAAACACTTTCAAATTAAAATAATTAATTGAACTTGTTTTCTTTAAATCAATTTTTCTACCAAACAAAAAAAAAACATAGTGCTATGGTATTTAATTAAATTGTTAGAGGTTCGCCCGGCGATTTAATTAAAATGTAAAGTATTTGGGCCATTAGAGGGTAACCCAATGACTTAAATACTTTATTCCATACACTTAATAAAAGTGAACTTTGTTTCACCTCACTCTTTTCATAATAAAGATTTTGGATGAGAGATGATCGGTTGACCTCAATCACCAATCTCGAGTATTGAATCGTTAGAGGATATCCCAACGTTTTGGTACTTGTCATCTACAATTAAAATCAATTCAACCCATTCAAATTTCTTTTTCCGCTCATACGCGGTCATCAAAAACATTTTCTTCTAAAATCAACACAACCGATTCAAGACATTTTCAACAAGAACTACGGAGTTTTGACTTTCCCATTGCATGAGGGAATACGTAGGCACGCGGTTTCGAAACCGTGTCAAACTCAAAAATAATAATAAACAAATCCTTTTTATTTCTTATTCATGACTTAGAAATTAGCGATTACACACACACAAACACTTTTGGAACTAAATGGGTCCCATCGAGTACGATGGACGTAAGGGGTGCTAATACCTTCCCCTTGCGTAACCGACTCCCGAATCCATCCTTTTTGGTCTTGTAGACCGCCTTATCCAATTTTTGTGGGTTTTATCTATATTTTCCCGTTCTTTCTAGAACAAATAAAATTAGGTGGCGATTTCATTGTTTTTGAAAATTCATTTAAATGATTTTTTTGAAAATCGAGTTGCTTCAACTTTGTAACTGCAAAATTCTGTGAATGAATTGAATTACAAAAAATAGGAGTCACTCCCTCTATTTATAGATTTAGGTTAGCTTGTTCCCTAAGGCAAATCAAATATATTCTATTTTAGATTTAAATTAAATCCATCTAAATCTAAAATCAAATATGTGTGTAGCAAACTGTTTTCACACTCATAAATCAAATCTAATCAAATATTTTCTAACACAAGAAATTTCTTTCAACAAATCTAAGTTTTATTCCAACTTCTCTTAGATCTTGTATGTTCCTGTATGTCATCATCTTGCTTTTTTCGTCTGAAGTTTTTTCACTTGATTTCTTCTGCTCGTTCGCTTCATTACTGGATTTAGTCTAAAGTATACATACATAACAAATGGATTTCATCATCTTACTTATGATATATAATAAAATAAAAAGACTAAATTTTTACCTTGGATTTCGATTTAGTAAGGATGATTTTACACTGAAGATCAAGATGAATCCGCGACTCATTTAGTATATCCACTGTATGATATTTTTCTTTTCCCATTTTTCTGTTAGACAAGTTAGAGAAAAAATGTGTGCTCTTAGTCGTTATAATGCTTGCCCAGATCATGGTCCTCTTAGTTTCTGGTGTGGCCCAATGATGACATTTGAGAAAATTCTTCATAGTATATAACAACTCACACTCCTCCTCAATTTTCCACAACAGCTTCAGTACTAGATAAGGAAGCTGATTCTCCAATAAAAGCACATCCATCATCACAAGAACAAGTTGATTAACCTTAATATCCACATCAATTGGTTCGTGGAGCTGATCAAGGTTCACATTCACCAAAATATGCAGCAAAGAACATCCATCCACAAACAACAGCCATGACAGCTTTTCATCAAGGTTGTTGAAGCCTTTTAGAGACTCTGCGGTATTGGCTAAAACGTCGTCGGCAAAAAGACTCTTGAGCTCATCGATGTTATCGCCAATCTTTTGTTGTAGAAATTGTGGACTGCATTGGGTGGTTTGATGTATTTTGCTGCCCAGGTACGCTTATAACTCTCTCCTAACTTGAGATTTTGATTGCCATGATGGATGGGACCTATTGACACTAACTTGGGTGAGTATTGTTTCTCAAATTGTTTTCTGTTTCGGAAATACTCAGCAACCTTTTGGATCTTGGAGAGTGAGTTTTGGTTTGTTTGATTTGCTTCTTGAAGAAGCTCCACATATTTCTCTTTAAGAGTAGTTTGGGATGCCATAATGTATTATAATAAAATGGTATTGCAAAGTGCACATATAAATATAATGAACGACTTGTAATGTTTGTTAACTTCTGAATAACCTTTACCTTATGAACAAGATAAGTAAATATGCTTAAGAAAAGATATTAGGCCTCCACTTTAATTGAGATTTATTCATATCTTCTCTAATGCTAAAGTTTTAATCTCACAACTAGACTATATACTTATGGACTTTACTCCATTGACAAGGAAAGGAAAGTAGCATTCTTAGAGAAAGTATATGCGCTTTTACTGTTCATTTATCGAATTTAAAACACAATACAAGGACGCTTATTAGTGGGAAAATTGTGACAGAAATTTTCAAAATATATTTTGAAAGTTGCAATGGTTAAAAAAGACCTTTTAGGAAAAAGTTGTAATGCTTTACAATTGAACAAAATCTTTCAAAGAGTTGTTTCCGTTCACCAAAAGACATAAGTTTTTCGATAAATAGTGTGAGATATTGGATCGAACTCTATTGTGTCGAAGGATGCTAGGATTGTTAGCATCGAATTGGGCCTGTTTGTTATGTCCAATTGATTAAGTTAGCTTGTACCCTAAGTTAGTTTGTAATGGGTATTTGTGATAAAAGCCCATTAGTTTAGTATGTTAGGTTTATTATAAATAGCATACTAGTCTCTCATCATTGCATACTGCAAATCCTAATTTAGGGTGAGAGGGTTATTTGTTATTCTTGTATACTTGTAATCTTGTTTTGAAGATAAAGGAAAGAATAGCAGTTAATAACCAATCCTTGTGTTCATCGTGTTCTTCATTCTATTCCCTTACATTGAGCAACAAGTTTATATTTTGTTTCCAAGGCATCCAATTCACAACAAATTGGTGCGGTGAGCGTGGAGAAGATGCCTTCGACAAAGTATGAGATTGAAAAGTTCACCGGGAGTGAATGATTTCGGTCTGTGGCACTTGAAGATGAAAGCCCTACTGGTTCAGCAGGGTTGTTTGGAAGCGTTGAAGGGAGAGTCAACCATGAACGAAGCGTTAACGGCAGCTAAGAAGAAGGCAATGATAGAGAAGTCCCACATCGCAATTTTGTTGAGCCTTGGTGATAAGGTTCTTCGACAGGTATCAAAGGAGACGATGACGGTAGGGTTATGGGTGAAACTTGAAATTTTGTACATGACTAAATCGTTGGTGAATCGACTCTACCTGAAGCAAGCTTTGTATTCATTCAAGATGATTGAAGACAAAGTGTTGGCTGAGCAGCTGGATATGTTCAACAAGCTGATTCTTGATCTTGAAAATATTGATGTGAAGATCGATGATGAAGATCAAGCGCTGTTGCTGTTGTGCGCATTGCCCAGATCACATGCCCACTTCAAAGAAACTCTCTTGTATGGAAGGGAGTCTCTGACCTTTGAAGAGGTTCAATCAGCCTTGTAGTCGAAAGACTTGAATGAACGAAAGGAGCATAAACCTTCGACGGTTGGTGAAGGTTTGGCCGTTAAAGGAAAATTCTTGCAAAAGGATAATAAATTCGACAAGAAGAAAGGTAAGAGTCAACAGAAGTTCTACAATGGTGAAGCATCTGGTATTCGATGTTATCATTGTAAGAAGGAGGGTCACACAAGAAAAGTGTGCCCTGAACTCCTGAAAAATCATGGAGGAAAGGATACTGGCAATGCAGCTATTGTTCAAGATAATTTCGACTCATCTGATGTTCTTGTGGTTTCGAGCAGCAACTCGTCGAAGGAATGGATCATGGATTCTGGATGCACTTGGCACATGACTCCAAACAAAGACTTGTTCGAGGAATTATGTGATCAAGATGGTGGATCTGTATTGCTGGGAAACAACAAAGCTTGCAAGATTGCAGGTGTGGGATCTGTGAGATTCAAACTCCATGATGAGTCAATAAGGTTATTGAAAGTCGTATGTACACGATTTGAAGAGAAATTTGATTTCTCTTGGTGAATTCGACAAGAAAGGATATGTTTTCAAGGAGAGAAAAGTATCCTAAGAGTCATGAAGGGTCGAAGGAAGTCTTGAGAGGCGTGAAGAAACAAGGCTTGTATACCCTTGTGGTGAAGTTGTAAGTGGTTCGACAAATGTTGCATCCTCGAAACCTTTGTCGAAGATGTAACCGCACATGAGATTAGGCCATGTCGATGAAAGGGTTTGGTCGAATTGGGAAACAAAATTTGCTTGGTGGAGACAAAATCGAAAAGTCAAGTTTTGTGAACCTGTACTTAGAAAATCTTGCAGTGAAGTTCAACAAAGGCAAACAAAGAACACATGGATCCCTTGATTACATCCATGCCGATCTTTGGGGCCTGCAAGGTGTCCATCACATTCGGAGAGCAAGGTATTTTCTATCCATAGTAGATGACTATTCGAAAGTTATGGGTATTCATTCGAAGACTAAGGATGAAACTTTTGAGAATTTTAAAGGTTGGAAGACTACGGTGAAAACCAAACCGCGAAAGGTCAAGAGGTTGAGAACAAACAATGGTCTTGAATTTTGCAATGAGGCATTCGATGACTTTTGTGCGCCTCTGGTATTGCAAGGCACAAAACTACTGCAGGCACTCCACAACAAAATGGTTTGGCTGAAAGGTTTAATCGAACCATCTTGGAGAGAGTTAGATGCATGTTAACTAGTGTTGGATTAAAGAAGGTGTTTTGAATGAAAAACATATCTGATAAACAGATGTCCTTCGACTGCGTTAGATATGAAGACACCTGAAGAAGTTTGGTCGGGACATCCACCAAATATCGACAAACTGAGAGTATTTGGCTGCGTAGCCTATGCTCACATTAGGCAAGACAAGGTCGAACCTAGAGCTCTTAAATGCATGTTCATGGGATATCCTGAAGGAGTCAAAGCTTATAGGCTATGGTTCCTAGAGTCAGGTCACAGAATAATTATCACTAGTCGAGATGTTGTTTTCAATGAAGCTGAAATGGCTTTCAAGAAAATGGATGATGTTGGTCAAAGTGCAGAAGTATCTGACGAAGAGCTGGAACAGGTAGAGATTCCTGTTGAGGTGGAGCATGTTGATGCTGAATTGCATATCCCAGATAAAGTCGAAGAAGCAGATGATGCTGATGAAGTTGAGGAAACTGTTGATGACTATCTATTGGCAAGAGATAGGACACGAAGAGTCATCAAACCACCTCAAAGGTTTGGGTATGCAGATCTTATAGCTTATGCCTTAATCTCTGCAAGTGAGGTTCTAGACGAAGAACCAAGAGACCATAAGGAAGTTATGAGGAGTCGAAATAAGACTGAATGGCTGAAGGCCATGGATGATGAGATGAAGTCTCTTCATGATAACAACACTTGGGAATTGATCAAGAAACCTGCTGGAGCCAGGTTAGTCAACTGTAAATGGATTTTCAAAGTTAAGGAAGGAATCGAAGGAGTGGCGTCGAAAAGATACAAGGCAAGGTTGGTTGCAAGGGGTTTCACTCAGAAAGAAGGTATAGATTTCAATGATGTGTTTTCTCCTGTTGTGAAGCATAGGTCCATTCGAATGTTGCTTGCCATGGTGGCACAGTTCGATCTTGAACTGGAACAGATGGATGTGAAGACTGCGTTCTTGTATGGTGATCTAGATGAAACAATCCTGATGAGGCAACCTGAAGGGTATGTCGAAAAGGGAAAGGAAGATTATGTGTGCAAGTTGAATAGATCTTTATATGGGCTGAAACAATCTCCTCGACAGTGGAATAGGAGATTCGACAAATTCATGACACGCATAAGTTTCGTTAGAAGTCAGTTCGACCACTGTGTTTACTTCAGATTTCGTCCTGGTAATTCATTTGTTATTTTGTTGCTTTATGTTGATGATATTCTCATAGCAAGTAACAATGTCGAAGAGGTGTTGAGGGTGAAGGCTAAAATCAATAAGGAGTTTGAAATGAAGGATCTAGGAGCAGCTTCCAGGATTCTTGGAATTGACATTCAAAGAGATAGAAAACAGTCGAAGTTATGCTTATCTCAGGAGGCATATTTATGAAAGGTTCTCGAAAAGTTTGGTATGTCGAATTCGAAGCCTGTTGTGACTCCAACAAACCCTCAATTCAAGTTGAGTATTAATCAATGTCCCAGTACTGAGGTCGAAAGAACTTATATGAATAGCATCTCATATGCTAATGTAGTAGGTTCTTTGATGTATGCTATGGTTTGTACTAGACCCGACATAGCATATGCAGTAAGTCTTGTAAGCAGGTACATGGTGAATCCTGGAAAGGCTCACTGGCAAGCATTGAAGTGGATTCGAGGTACATAAATGGGTCTCTGAACATAGTCTTAATTTATGGTGGAGCCTTTGGTGAGGATAGTAAAGCAGCGATCGAAGAATATGTTGACTCTGATTATGCAGGTTGTATGGTTCCAGAAAATCTATTTCTGGATATGTTTTCACTATGTTTGGTACAACTATTAGTTGGAAAGCAACACTTCAGAAGGTTGCTGCATTATCAACCACTGAAGCGGAATATATTGTTTTAACTGCTGAAGCTGTGAAAGAAGCATTGTGGCTTGAAGGTTTTGCTAAGGAGCTGAAAATTCAAGGGGAAGTTATCACTGTTAAATGTGATAGTCAAAGTGCAATACACCTGTCGAAGAATTCAGCCTATCATGAGTGAACCAAGCACATTGATGTGAGGCTGCATTTCGTTAGAGGGGGTAATCGAGCGTGGAGAAGTCCAAGTGCTGAAGGTTTCAACAGATCATAGTGCTGCTGATATGATCACCAAGACATTGCCTAGTTGCAAGTTTTTCCATTGTATGCAGTTGATAAAGCTGCATGAAGAAAACTAATTCATTAGTTGATAATAGAGTTTGTTCTAAGGTGGAGATTTGTGAGATATTGGATCGAACTCTATTGTGTCGAAGGATGCTAGGATTGTTAGCATCGAATTGGGCCTGTTTGTTATGTCCAATTGATTAAGTTAGCTTGTACCCTAAGTTAGTTTGTAATGGGTATTTGTGATAAAAGCCCATTAGTTTAGTATGTTAGGTTTATTATAAATAGCATACTAGTCTCTCATCATTGCATACTGCAAATCCTAATTTAGGGTGAGAGGGTTATTTGTTATTCTTGTATACTTGTAATCTTGTTTTGAAGATAAAGGAAAGAATAGCAGTTAATAACCAATCCTTGTGTTCATCGTGTTCTTCATTCTATTCCCTTACATTGAGCAACAAGTTTATATTTTGTTTCCAAGGCATCCGATTCACAACAAATAGAGATATTTGTTAGACATTAAAATACACGAAAAATACATATTACAAATGCCAAACATTATATCTAAGTCGTGTTTATTTATTTAGTACACGAGAATAAATGAGGAAACCTTATTCGGTAAAATATCGTTGACCGATATGCTTAATGTGAATGTGTGATTCATATTAAGGTTTCCAAAGTATCTTGAAGGGGATTCGCTGGGTAACCCATTTGCATTCAATATACATCAATTGGTGGGGGCGAATCAAAGCTAAAACTTAGTGTAAACACACGCTTTGGAATTTATTTTGTGCAAGTTTAATCGTACTGCTTTCATCTTCTTCTTATCTATATTTTCAGCAGACCACCAACACAAGATCTAACAATCTTTAGGTTCGAGTTTCGATTTGATTTATATTTTATTTGTGATTAATATAAATGTTTCTATTTTAAAGGAGATGATACCAACTTTCAACAATGGTGAAAGGTACACAATTAGTTCATATAATTTTTAAATTATGAAATTTTGATTTATGATTTTAGTGGTTTATTTTTTACTATAATTTTCATGGAGAAATAAACTTTCATGCTCCCTTATTCCTAATCATGGTGAAAGGTACATAATCATTTTTAGCATATGTAATAAACTTATATATGTATGATTTATAAATTATTCAAGTATGTGAATTTGACTAATCAAGAGTATATTTGGTTTATGATGAATACTTGAATATAAACTAGATGTTAAATATTATTTTTTGGTGCAAGTAATTTACTTCAATTAATAGGGCATTATTTATGGATAAACTGATTTGGTATAAAATCATGAATTTGAATTTATGGTACATGTATTGGTAACGTAGAATGATGTAAATGAAATGTTAAAAATATTCATGACATGTTTGAGTTGTATATTTTATTATGCAAGAAGATGATTTATTTTGAAAGAATAGTAATAAATTATATGGTGTTTATTTATATGGAATTTATGAATTACATGTTTAAACCCACTCATGAAATAAAAGTTAGTCATTACAAATTTGTATGATCATGATTGTCGATTGCTATGTATTAAATATATTTTTGATATATTTAAGTGGAAGTAAACTTCAAATTTAAAAGGTTAGCAAATGGAGAATGACATAAAATTTGTGTATATGACAAAATGAATGACAAAAGTGTCATGGTGATAGTTTGTCAAATTTATCAAGAATATAACTTTATTTTGTATATGATAATTGTACTAATATGACAAAAGTGTCATGATTTGATGATAGTTGGTAGATACTATCACGAGTACATAAATTAATCATATATACATGACCATTTGAAATATTGAATATTCAAAGTTTATCAAAGTTTGAAGAATCTTGCGATTTTTGACGAAAGGATTGACAAGGATATGATGTCTTTAGCTATAATTGAATACGAAGAAGACATCATTAAGGGATGTGGAACAAGCCCATATCTAATTAATCATCAATGGTGGAAACTTAACTCACACTTGATTAATGTTAAGTCTCGAGTTCAATGATGAAAGTACATTATTAGAGTGATTGAAGTACTTGACAATAGATACATTCCAAGGAGTAAAAGTATTTGGACCATAAGAATAAATGTGGCAGGATGAGGTTTTCCTCTTAATAGACATATAACATATGTTTGCTGGAATGCATAATTATGGGTGCATTTCTGACATCGTCTACCTTTATGAGAATGAAGTGGTGCTGCTTCATAGAGTTCAAGGGCTTGGCTCTTAAATCCTCAAGAAAAGGATATGAGACACAAGGCATTATTATATGTGTCATATTTAATAATTCGATCAATAGCACCGAGATTTCATGTGTGAGTTATGTACACTTATTCTAATGAATAATTGGTTCAAAGCTTGTCTATCAATCTATTCGAGGATGAGTGAAAACTTAACTTACTAAGTAATGGTTCAAATCATAAGATACCTTTATCTGAAACGATGAAATTTCCTGAATAATGGATTTAGATGTATTTTGAAAATGGTGGGGGATTGTGAGAGAAATTTTCAAAATATATTTGGAAAGTTGCAATGGTTAAAAAAGACCTTTTAGAGAAAAGTTATAATGTTTTACAATTGAAGGAATGTAACCCTTCATGAACAAAATCTTTCAAAGAGTTGTTTCCCTTCACCAAAGGACATAAGTTTTTCTATAAATAGAGACATTTGTTTGGCATTGAAACACACAAAAAATACATATTACAAATGCCAAAAATTATATCTAAGTCATTTCTTTATTTATCTAGTGCACGAGAATAAATGAGGAAACTTTATTCGATAAAATATCGTTGACCGATATGCTTAATGTGAATGTCTGATTCATATTAAGGTTTCCAAAGTATCCTGAAGGGAATTCGCTAGGTAACCCATTTGCATCCAATATATATAAATTGGTGGGAGAAAATGAACCTAAAGCTTAGTGTAAACACACGCTTTGAAATTTATTTTGTGCAAGTTTTATCATACCGCTTTTATCTTCTTCTTATCTATATTTTGCAGCAGACCCAAGACAAGATCTAACAAAAATCACCTTCGCTAAGGTCTATTAAAACAATACCAACACCTCCTGTAGTTTTAAAATATACATTAACCTTCTCTGAGGTCTACACTGACACTTTCACTTTACTTAGACATAAATGACATTTACCTACGATTTTTTGTCTATCTAGACATCAACATCTATATCAACTATACAATTTTTCAAATTCAGAATCTCTATCTCCATAGAGCCTTCTATATACTATTAATCAATTATATAATCCTTATTTAACTCTTCACCAGAAGGTCCATATGCCCAACTACATACTAAATAATAGATTACATTGACAACACTAACACCAGTTATAACCCAATAGAGCTTATCAAAACGACCCTCATTAATATCATTACAAATCCACCCGTTTTTCCATCCTCTTGAAGTAACATTTTCTATAGTGCTGAACACAAATGAAGAAACCAAATTTCCTGCAGCCATTCCTAATCCAGGAAGTGAAACAACAACACTAGACATAGTCCTTGGATATTCTTTGTAATAAAATTCATCCTGGCCTATGAAATTGAACGCTTCGGCTATACCACCCAAGCAAAGTTGCGGTGGAAGCCACATTGCAGACATTTTTGAAACTCCTTCATCACTATCATTGATTGCTTTCTTTCTCCTTATAGTCTCGAAAGTTGCCGCGTTTACCAAGTAGAGAAAATAAAAGAATAGTCTGACTCTCATTCTTTTTTTCGCGCTGATCCTCACTGGGTTGCCTCGTATATTTGATGCTAATGGAAGAAGAACGCGGTCGTATATGACTATCCATATGAATACTACACGCACCTACAAAGATAACACCGAAAGATCCTGTTGATACTTCAAATTTTGAGGTGATATGTCTGTCTAATGATTTGGCTTGCAATAATCCAAATGAGCCTCCGATGTTAAGGGACATCATGATCCCTGTTGACCATAATGGAATAACTCTAAAAATGGATTTTAGTTCTTCTACTTGATCTACTGTGCATAAAGTCCATGGATTTATTGTTAAGCCATCACAAGCTTTGTGAAGCAACTCGATTTTCAAAAATCTTTCAAATTCTCGAAAACTAGTGAAATCGCCACCTAATTTTATTCGTTCTAAAAAGAACGGGGAAATATAGATAAAACCCCAAACAAGCGGATAAGGCGGTCTTCGTGACCAAAAAGTGGGATCGGGAGTCGGTTATGTAAGGGGAAGGTATTAGCACCCCTTACATCCATCGTACTCGATGGGACCCATTTAATTCTACGCATTTGTGTGTGTGTGTGTTTACTAAGTTATGGATGCTGAAAGAAAAAGATTTGTTTGTTATTATTTTGAGTTTGGCACGGTTTCAGAACCGTGTGCCTACATATTCCCTTGTGCAATGGGAAAGTCAAAACTCTGTAGTTCCTCTTAAAAAGGTTTCAATTGGTTGTATTGATTTTATCTGAAAAATCGTGCGTTTAGACGTCTCAGATGCTTTGAACTAGGACTTGTTTTGTTTGTTTGAAAAGCTTAAGTCCTCGCTCGTATTTGAAACGACTATTGCACACTCTTTGTCGGAAAAGAGTTTTTATGATCGCGTATGAGCGATAAAAAGATTCGAGTGAGTTGGATTGATTTTTAAGTGGGTGAAAAGTACCGAACCACAGGACTAGCATCCTACGATTCAAATACTAGAAACAAGATGAACTCAATGCTCAACGAGTCGTCTATCATCCCAAAAGTTTTCTTAAGAAAAAAGAGTGAAGTGAAACAAAGTTCACGTTTATTAAGAATCTTTAAGTAGTTAGTCTAGCATCCAACGACTTAAAGATTCGAGGCTCATTTTTGCAAGTGTTTAAACAATTAGTCTAGCATCCAACGGCTTAAACACTTGAGTTTTCTTTATGAAAGAATTTAGAAAATGCACTCGACGTTGGATCGAGGTTTGAAACCTTAATTATGAAAGTGTTTTGAAGTTTGATACGCGGGGGAATGCGAAATGGAGGAGAAACAATAGGACTAGCATCCTACGATTTGGTTTTATGTAAGTGTCGACTTATGGATGAAAAGTACCGAACAATAGGACTAGCATCCTACGATTCAAATACTAGAAACAAGATGAGCTCAATGCTCAACGAGTCGTCTATCATCCCAAAAGTTTTTTTCTTATGAAAGAGTGAAGTGAAACAAGGTTCACGTTATTAAGAATCTTTAAGTAGTTGGTCTAGCATCCAACGACTTAAAGATTAAGTTCATTTTTGCAAGTGTTTAAACAATTAGTCTAGCATCCAACGGCTTAAACACTTGAGTTTTCTTATAAAAGAATTTTGAAAATGCACCCGACATTGGATCGAGGTTTGAAATTTATTTGCGAAGGTATTCTGATACGCGTGCTGAGATGGAATGGAAGCGGGTTATGGTTAATCAAGTATATGGACTCAATTAACCTCGTGAGGATAGGTGCTCCTATCCCAACCATGAGACCATGGTGATTGGTATATAGACCAATGTTGTTTTGGGTTATGATCGGTTAAAGCAACAAGGGCTTTAACCATCTCGTGAGGATGGCCATGCCCATCCCCAACCATGAGACCCTTTAAGAAATCGGCGTATGAGCCAATCAGGATGAAGTCGAATTGATTTTAATTTTGATTGTGTGCACAGTGTACATTGGTGAATAAGTACTGAATGAGTAAATAAACAGACAAAAATGCCATACAATACAATCGGAAATTTAAATAATTATTAGAGATGATTTTTTCTGTTTGATGAAAAATCGGCTAATAGTTTAATCGATAAGTCATCAAACAAAAACTATCAGATCCAACAATTATTTATTACATCGCAGCAAGAACATTATTTACGACAAAATAATTAATTAAAATAGAAAAAGTTCAGAAATAGCCTGTATTGCCGTGATTCTGAACAGTGTGGAAAGAAATCCAGAGACAAATACTCTTGGGCCCAAATAAAGTGCCCAACGAGCCTTCAAAAAAATCCCGTATGAAGTATTAGAGGGAAATGCGTCGTCAATCAGAAAACGGAAACCCGAGGCATACGGAAACGGTGATAACACAGGTACATTAACACAAATAAAATAAAATGAAAAGAGAAAAAATGCTAAAAATTTCCCTACTAGAGAGGTGACAAATGTCACCACCAACCAAAATGGCCTAATTAACAGTATTATTATTAATTTATATTTAGAAGTATATTGCATTTTAATTGGTTAAAAAAAATGATAATGATAGTAATTATTAATTAAGAAAATATTAAGAATTTAGAAATAATAGTTATAATAATAATTATTATTATTAAGTAGAATAATAATAATGATAGTAGTTATAATAATAATAAATAAAATAGAAAATGAAAAGTAAAATGTAAAACAAAAACTCATCTGTGCTTTCTCTCGCGTTCTTACTTCTCTCATCGCTCTCTCGCCGCTGTTGAGTTTCCTCACCGCGATCGTCATCTCTCTCGATCGTTCTCACCCTCTCATCGCCGCTTTCACTCTCTCACTTGCTCACCGGCGCTCTGTTTCCTCTCTTCCTCTCCGTCGCGACGGCGATTTCTGGAAATCTCGTCTCTCCTCTCACCGATCGTCCCTGTCCTTCTCTCGATCTCAGTTTGCATGTTGATTTCTGACTATGATTTTCGATTTCTGATTTCGATTACGTTTTCTGGTATGTTTGACAGATTGAATGGAAAGGGACAAAGGAACCCTAGCCTGACCGATTCCGGCGAGTGATCTTGGAGACGTGTCAGTGCATGCTTGCCTGGGTGAGTTCGTTCCGATTACTTTTCCTCCTCTTCTTTCTCTACTTGTCAGAACATAGGATTTCTGATAGATTGTATAATCTGAAGGCGTTAGGTTAGGGGAAAATGATGAACAAGCTATGTTTATGGTTGTTTTTCTGTTTACGTTTGAATGTGTTTTCTTCGGCTATTTCGGTTTTGGTTTCCAATGTTCTCTTTTTTGGTTGATTCTGGACTTATAAGAACAGACCCTGCGCTTAAGTTTTTGATTGGTGTTCTGTGTTCTTGCCTATTTTAGAACAGATACTAATATTCTTGCTGGGATTGGTTGTGTTTGGGAAAGATGAACTGATACTATACTTTTTCTGGTTTGATTTTGGTTAATGTTGGTATCTTGTTTTTTGAACTGTCCCTCCTTCTCTCTTCCTCTCTGCCTCTATCTCTCTTGAACAGATAGTATATCATGTCTTAGCTTATCCTGTTGCTTGTGTTAGTAGCTTAACACCATGCCCTGCTCTGCTCTGCTTATGTCTGCTCTGACTTCCTGATTTTTGTGGCTCACTTTCTTTCTCACATTGTCCCTGCTCTGAATATTGACTTTTGTGGCTTGTAACATTGGGCTCAATGCTGGCTTGTGATGATTACTACCTTTTTGCTCGCTATCTTGTCATCGCTGTCTTAATCATTACAAATCAGTTCATGCTTGCTGGCTGGAATTTATATTGCTTCTTTTTCTTCTTACTTTCTCAATGTCCCTGCTGCCTTATCATGAACTGGTTATATATGTTTGCTGTTGCCTTGATATATGTTGCCTGTTGCCTTTTTTGGGATTAAAATGTATATGTGTATGCTGCTGCCCGGAATATTAATCTGTCGCTGTTGTATGCTGCCCGGAAAATGTCGCGTGCTTGTTCGTGAACCGGGTCAGCCCGTGATTTGCAAGCAAGTCATTCGCCGATGATTAATCTTCAAGATTATGGGGCTTGTCGTTTAAAACCTGATTCCCGCCAAACGCCTAATGATGATGTTTTGACAAAAACACAATCTTTTTGATAATTTCTTGCTTTTTCGTTTATGTTTCAATTATGTTTATGCTTCTAACTTGTGTTCTTTTGTTTCTTATTTCATGTAACGAGAATTGGCAAGCTTGAAGAGAAGATGGATCCGTGGCAATAGCATGAAGCTTGGAGAAGAAAACCTTGAGAAGACGGAGAAGGCAGGGAGGACACGGCTATGGAGATTGAAAGTTCGGCCACGAGGACTTCATAGAATAGCCTTAGGATTTAAGAATTTGTAGAACTTGTAAACAATGAACATGCTTGTAATAATTCTTTGTAACTTGTAAATTGAACAAATGAAAGGAAAACATCCTGAACGATTCGGATTCTATGGATTTGACAATTTGTAATTTGAAATCTTGAATAATATACCATGAATTGAATTCAAGTTTTATCCTTCAATCTTGAATGTTATCACAAGGTTTCCTTTCTTTCTAAGTAGGAAATTGTATCTCAAGGAATCAAACACGGATGAATCTATCTACTTTATCATGAATCAAGTTTTTTGAGAATGTTTGAAATACCTTAATGCTAAGATGAATCAAAACATTACCACACAACTTGAATAAATAGTATTTGAATGGTGTAGAACTTGCAAATTCTAAATAGCTTTCTTAGAATCCAAGTTGGACTTGAAAATGGTGAACTTTGAATGCCTCTTGAATTCGAATGAAATTTGATCATTGAATGACAATATTTCTCTTGCACCTTAAATCTCTTGCCATAGTATTTGTAAGAACAAATTTCTTTTACAATAAACTTCCATAGAACAAATGGCATTATTCCATCCTCACTTTGAAATTCTAAACGAAACCAGAATAAAGTTATTCTGAAACTTGAGTTAAAAATAACCTTCTGAACTTCCTTTTCGAATTTGAGTTAGAAATGCCCACCATTCTAAACAAAACGACAAAGCCAACAGTAGCCACTTTTAAAATCCAAACCTTGCCAACGATGCCTTTGAGGAAGCGATATTTATCCCGATTCTCAATCAATCTCCCATTGGTAGATAAAACATCAACAAAATGCGCACATATGAGAAACTTTTAATCATAAACCAACGGATGATTTTGCTCCCAACTTTTTAATCTGATGCAAGCGGAACACACGAGGACGCATTCGAGAATTACCAGGTCATTCACATCCCCGAATCCGTGCATCTTTTTTTTCAATGAAACCCGCAACAGAGATGATGACAAGCACAGGGCGAACGTCTGAGTGTACAACCTTAAAGTTCGACAGAGGAAATCACAGTGACCAAGAAACCCAACCTCGAATGAATACGAGAGCCCCTTATATTAATTGTCAACATAACTAAATTTCATATTCTTTGAAAAGCTTGACAAATGAGCCACACGATTTTTATAAAATTAAACGGAGGGTAAATTTTGGGGTGCGACACTTTGTCTTGCTCATATGATCTTTAATTTCACATGCTTTATTGAAAAACCTTACATATGAAAGTTTGTTACAAGTTACACGAGTTACAATCCACTATTGTCACTCTATATCATGGTTTTATACTATAGTCCGCAACCGCAATATTGCTCATGCCAAGGATTTAAAAAACAGTTTTTTATTGTCACAACGGTCGCGATAAAACGGTATTGGAATATGTCGATACCGACACAGTTATCCACCATTCTTATGATAAAAGAGAAATTGTGGTAATTCACACCGTTAAGACCACAATCACTATCACAAGACCTATAAAGACTGAAATTGCGAAAGCCTTTCCATGACAACATGACCGCGACCATTATTTAAAACCTTAGTTGATGCAGTAGCTTCCGCGGCCATATCTGTAATTACAGTGTGACTTAAAATCATGTGTCAAGCGCCATTAGAAATCGCCTCAGACAATTTGGCCCATATTTCTTAATTATTGAAGAAAAATTATCGCTTCACTCAAAATAATGTATTGAAGAAAAGACGGAAATGCTCATCATTCGTCTTGTATTATTTGGTTGAAGATCAACCATCATTTCCTTGTATAAGGGGGTTTGTGAGTCTTTCTTACTAAAAGCTCTTAACTATTATTGGAAACTCTCAAGATCAATTCTTGAAAAGAGGAGTAGATCCTTTTGATTTGACTGAACCTCTATAACTTCTGGTGTTCTTCTTCTTCCCTTCAATTCTTTAAATTCCACAATTTTTTTCTTGCTATTTACTTTCCGCTACCTAAGTTCTTCAAACTCATTTTTTACTATGAAAAATTTTCAAAACCACTATTTTCCAAACCATACAATTCACCTACCTCTTATGTGCTTATGTGCGAAGTCTCAAATCCAACAAGTACTATTAGAGCCTAACTCCTATTTAAAGATTAATCATCATGTAATTAGCAGAAACCACAACCATTGCAAACCCTGTCATGCTGACTTTTAGCTTTACATTACCACAACACAACACACTCAAACAACACCTGCATTTCTTAAACATTCTTAACACAAGTAAACCTAAAAAACCAAACTTCCTCCCATGTTTATGGATTTTAGCATTTTTTCTGCTGCCCTCTCTTCTGTCTTAATCTTAACCATTGGATTACATTAAATACATATTACTTTTCTAAAATATTATTTTGTATTACTTATAAATCATTGAATTTAAAGTAGGATAGTAAGCTGAACACAAAAGACAGGAGAAAATCCATTCTCCGTGTTTTATCCCTTTTGGCCATAATGAAAATATTTACCACCGTACTAAAACAGTTGAAAAGCTTATCAAGCCTAAACATTGACACCCATCTTCAAAATTGAGAAGAAGAAGAAGAAGGAAACAAACAATATTTAAAGAAGATAGAGATTTGGGGTTCCAAAATTTTAATTTTTAGTTAAAAGATCTTAATAAATATGGTCAAAATTATCCGATCTGTTTTTTTATATGCAATCATACACATGTAACTTAAAATTATACTGCAACTACGTGTAATGCGTAATGCGGTTGCGAAGCTTACCTCATCAACAATAGTGTAGACATAATTGAAAATGCAGACACACTTTAAAAAATAATGGTTAAAGGTATTAGTGCATCATGAATGTGTTTAAGCATGAAGTTGAGCGGAACTATATAGAAAAAAGGTTGTCAAATCAAATCCAAGCTACCGCAAGGTGGTGGCCAAAGTTTTTCAATACCAGTCTTCATCATGTTTGTACAAGAGTTATATGGCTACTCATTGATTCTTTCAAAGTAGTTACACTGCGCAGCACAATCAGATTTCAAGGCTCATTTCTTTGATTATAAGGAAAACAAGCCAGCTATAGTTACTAGATGCTTGGTCTATTCACTTACTAATGTAAATGAATACATGAATCAATAGTCGCAACAATTATATAAAATCTAAATCATCATTCATCAATCAGAATAATAATTTGAATAAAGAAACTTCAAATTTTGAAAATTACATGTTTCAATCATACCGCACACATCGCATCATTAAAAAACACACAAACACATTCACACACACAAAGCAAAAAGCACTCTTCACAGCAAACCATGTTTACGAGCGCGGGTAAATTGAAAACCATGTTTGAACGAAAGTGAGAGCAAGTGCAATAAATGCAGCAGCGAAACCAGTAATCGCCCAAGGATTGCTGAAATAAGTGTGATAACCAAGAGCTATCCAAGTCTTCCATTTATTACAGTAGTGCTCGTGTATTTTTTCTCTAACTTCAAAATATGTTTCCCAGTTAGGCACCAAATCAGTACTTATAATGTTGAAAAGATCAGCAACTTCCTCATCACTCCCAAGTGAGTTCAGCAAAATACCTTCTGATCTCAATTCCTTCACGTCTTCCGGATGGTCAATCAACGAATCCATGAATACCGCAAATGAACATATCCCGTAGTCATTCTTAAAATCTGGACACATCTCGTACGCTATCAGGTTCAGGAAAGTAGCAGCTGTTGTATCGTCCACGACAATCTCAGGAAGAGTCAGTTCTGCAGCGAACCAACCCTCTGCGAAATCTACATCTGTTGGCCTTCGCGTCTCGCTTGATCTAAGTTTTATTCCAACTGCTCTTAGATCTTGTATGTTCCTGTATGTCATCATCTTGCTTTTTTCATCTGAAGTTTTTTCATTTGATTTCTTCTTCTCCTTAGCTTCATTACTGGCTTTAGTCTAAAGATACATACATAACAAATGGATTTCATCATCTTACTTATGGTGATATCTAATAAATAAAAAAGACTAAATTTTTACCTTGGATTTCGATTTATCGAGGATGATTTTACGTTGAAGATCAAGAAGATGAATTGGCGACTCATTCGGTATATCCACTGTATGATGTTTTTCTTTTCCCTTTTTGCTGTTAGCCAAGTTAGAGAAAAAATGTGTGCTCTTATTCCGTATAATGCTTGCCCAGATCATGGTCCTCTTAGTTTCTGGTGTGGCCCAATGATGACATTTGAGAAAATTCTTCATAGTATATAACAACTCACACTCCTCCTCATTTTTCCACAACAGCTTCAGTACTAGATAAGGAAGCTGACTCTCCAACAAAAGCACATCCATCATCACAAGAACAAGTTGGTCAACCTTAATATCCACATCATTTGGTTCATCAAGCTCATCAAGGTTCACATTCACCAAAATATGCAGCAAAGAACACCCATCCACAAACAACAGCCATGACAGCTTTTCATCAAGGCTGTTGAAGCCTTTTAGAGACTCCGCGGAATTGGCTAAAGCTAAAACATCGTCAGCAAAAAGACACTTGAGTTCATCGATGTTATCGACGATCTTTTTGTGTAGATATTGTGCACTGCATTGGGTGGTTTTGATGTATTTTGCTGCCCAGGTACGCTTATAACTCTCTCCTAACTTGAGATTTTGATTGCCATGATGGATGGGACCTATTGACACTAACTTGGGTGAGTATTGTTTCTCGAAATTTTTTCTGTTTCGGAGATGCTTAGGAACCTTTTGAATCTTGGGGGGTGAGTTTTGGTTTGTTTGATTTGTTTCTTGAAGAAGCTCCACAAATTTCTCTTCAAGAGTAGTTTGGGATGCCATGATGTGATATGATAAAATGGTATTGCAAAGTGAATATAAATATAATGAACGATTCATGCACTAATGTTTGTTAACTTCTGAATAACCTTTACCTTATGAACAAGATAAGTAAATATGCTTAAGAAAAGATATTAGGCCTCCACTTTAATTGAGATTTATTCATATCTTCTGCAATGCTAAAGTCTTAATCTCAGAACTAGACTATATTAATGCACTTTACTCCATTGACAAGGAAAGGAAACTAAAATTCTTAGAGAAAGTATCTGCGGTTTTACTGTTCATTTATCGAATTAAAAAGACAATATAATGACGCCACCTTCGCTAAGGTCTATTAAAACAATACTGACACTTCCTCTAATTTTAAAATATACATTAACCTTCCCTGAGGTCTACTAAAATTACTGACACTTTCGCTCTAATTAGGTATAAATGACATTTATCTACGATTTTTTGTCTGTCTAGACTTCAACTTCTGTATCAGCTATACAATTTTTCAAATTCAACATCTCTATCTCCATATAGCCTTCTATATAATATTAATCTATTATATAATCCTTATTTAACTCTTCAACAGAAGGTCCATAAGCCCAACTACATACTAAATAATAGACTACATTGACAGCACTAACACCAGCTATAACCCAATAGTACTTATCAAAACGACCCTCATTAATATCATTACAAATCCAACCTTTTTCCCCTCCTCTTGAAGTAACATTTTCTATAGTGCTGAACACAAAAGAAGAAACCAAATTTCCTGCAGCCATTCCCAATCCAGGAAGTGAAACAGCAACACTAGACATAGTCCTTGGAAACTCTGTGTAATAAAATTCATTCTGGCCTATTAAATTGAACGCTTCGGCTATACCAGCCAAGCAAAGTTGCGGTGCAAGCCATATTGCAGATATTTTCAAACCTCCTTCATCACTATCATTGATTGCTTTCTTTCTCCTTATAGTCTCGAAAGTTGCTGCGTTTACCAAGTAAAGAAAATAAAAGAATAGTCCGACTCCCATTCTTTTTTTCGCGCTGATCCTCACTGGTTTGCCTCGTATCTTTGACGCTAGAGGAAGAAGAACGCGGTCATAGATGACTATCCATATGAATACCGCACATACAAAGATAACACTGAAAGATCCTGCTGGTACTTCAAAGTGTGAGGTGATGTGTCTGTTCAATGATTTTGCTTGCAACAATCCAAATGAGCCTCCGATGTTAAGGGACATCATGATCCCTGTTGACCATAATGGAATAACTCTCACAATGGATTTTAGTTCTTCTACTTGATCTACTGTGCACAAACTCCATGGATTTACTGCTGAGCCATCACAAGCTTTGTCTTGTTCATGATCTTTAACTACACATGCTTTATTGAAAAACCTGATATATGAAAGTTTGTTACAAATTAGTTACACGAGTTATCCAATACCGATACTGTGAAAAAAGGCTGCGATAAAACAGTACTGAAATGTGCCTATACTGATACAGTTATCCACCATTCTTATATTAAAAAAGAATTGTGGTAAATTCACAACGTAAAAACCACAATCAGTATCACAACACCCGACTGAAATTGCAAAAGGCTTTCCGTGACAATGCGACCGCGACCATTATTTAAAATCTTAGTTAATGCGGTAGCTTCCGCGTCCGTATCTGTTTGCAATTACAGTGTGAATTAAAATCATGCGTCTAGTGCCATTAGAAACCGCCTCAGACAATATGGCCCATCTTTCTTAATTATTTTTATCAAAACTCAATTTTATAACTCCATAACACAATTTAGTCCCTATTCCTATGTAATGAAAACTGTTAGCTTCAACTATTTTTTAACAATATATTTCAAACATGTGCCAATCAAAATTCAAGCTGCAATGCGCATTGCAGAAATTACAATGATTGCGATTACAGAATTTGCAACCGCAATCCCAATTTAAAACCATGCTCTACATATAACTACTCTTTATCCACCACTTTTATGTGGAATAGTAATACTGAAAAAGGAAAAAAAAACACAAGATAATGAAATATTTCATCCAAATTTGGAGAATATGAAAAAGAGAAAAAGATAATTTTACCTTAGTTTATCAGTTGGAACAGAAGAATCCGAGTTGTTGTGATGGTAAAATTGAGTAGAGTTTTTAGTTGGTAACGGAATATTTCTGTTGTTATAGGAAGCAAAGACTACTTGCAAAAAACCAGTGAAGAAGTTGGTCCTTTTCCGAATCTTTACATATAGAGGAGAGGCAAGAAAGAAGGAGAGAGTAGACAAAAGCATGAGTATTGCCGGAACACCAAAACCGATTTTCCATCCAAGATGATCTTGAATATATATTATTCCAGTGAGACCTATTATGATAGAGATAAGTGTGAAAGCGTAATACCAACTAAAGAAAATTTCCAGAACCTTATGGTTATTTGGATCATCTTTTCTGTTCACTTGATCTGCACCAAATGCTAAAGAGCATGAAAGGCCTCCATTTCCAATTGACATGAGACCTAAGGCAGAGAGCAGAATTGTCATTTCCCCTAGTGTTGCTGATTTGCCATCTTTAGCTGGATGGATCATTGTTGTTAACCACAACATTGCCATTCCCTATAACAATAAAAGAGAATAATTTCTAAAGCACCGACTCCTCTGAAAAATAGTGTGTTTGTGTTTAGGTCAGTGACGTATCGGTCTCAGTGTTGTGTCCGTGTTTCATATGTACTGAATGAGTGTAGTACAAGTTTGAATAAATATATATACCATGAAACTAATAGCAGAGCCTAATCCAACGACTAAGAATCGGCCAAGATAAGAATCTGCAAGAAAAGCACCAAGCACTGGCATGAAATTGGTGGCTGCGGAGGATAAGATGAGTATTTGGGTAGCTTTTCCAAGAGGGAGTTTGTAGGTTCCCATCAAATAGACTATCATGTTGGGCAAAATTCCAATGCTTGCCATTCTTGCAAGTGCCTCATTTGCTGCAAAAGCTCACATAAAAAAACATTAGTGTTATTATACAACAAATTTCAAGGTCATTTAAATTTCAAAGTAAACAAAAATCAAAGTAAATTTCTTTATTTGATGTGAATGGCCAAGTATAAGTATAAGTAGTAAATAATTCGTGTACTATGATGAGATAAAATAGCATGATAGAATTAATAAAATATAAACAACAGTAACCAAAGTGTTAAAACAGTTCCGCGAGTACACAAAAATTTTAAATTTTGTTCTCGCAATTCGACCGAATTATTTACGTTTGCCAATAGAATAATCAACCCAATACGAAGTTTGGGCCAGGCAACACATTATCTTGGGTGTTTTCGGTATAGTTTGTGCGGTTTTGATGCAAAAAATCATCTGAATCGCAAGAAAAAAGACATGCGGTTTGGTTTGGTTCGGTTGCCTTTTAAAAAAAAATCAAACCAAATCGAACAAATGCGGTTTGGTTCGGTTCGTTTTATTTAAAAATATTTTATTGAGTCATACATACACATATAGATGACAACATAACTTTGTATTTGGTCATTCATACATCAAATAACAACAAAACTCGTCATATTTAGACAATAATTTCACATTTAATTTGTAAAAATTATACTAGTAAAAAGTGAAATAATAAAAATGAAATAACAACATAAAATAATATCAAAAATATTATAATTAAACAAAAAAAATAAGAGATAAAAGATTAGTGAAGATGAAAAGTCAGAACATAAGAGATAAAAAATTAGAGATAAAAATGTGCAATAAAACAAAATTGAAACAAGAAATATTTGCATAAAAATGAGAAGGTGAAAGAGAAAGAACATAAGAGAGTAGAGATTAAAGAAGAAGAGGTAATATGTAAATGGTGAAGATGGCGCAATAATGCTAGGAGAGATTTAAGAAGACTGAAACAAAAATCATAAGTGTAAAGATGAGAAAATTGTTCGACTAATATATAATATAGGTGTAAGTTTGAGTTAGATGTGAATTAAGTAAAATTTAGATCGTAACATAATGCAGTTTGATTCGGTTTGCAAAATACAAACTGCAAACCGAATTGAATCAAGCTGTTTTTTTAAAAGATGACTCAAACTAATCTGAATTAAATGCGGTTTTTTGCGATTTTAATTTGGTTTGATTTAATTTGCAGTTTTCTATTAGATTTGTTTGATTTTGAACACCTCTAACACAACCTATACCCATGAATATTCATTTGAAGTCGCTTTGAGTTTGACGAGAAAAAATTATTAATATTGATTTTTCTCAATTACAAAATACGAGAGTAGATTGGATCGTGTGGAATCGGTATCCACCTTGAACCCTCCTTTTATATTAGTTTGTATTTATTATTTAATTTTAATAATTTAAAATATCACTCACCTATACCTCTGAATTTAGTATTATTGTTGATTCTATTAAATAGTTGTTAAACTTCTTTTTTAACTTTAAAGTTAAATTTATAAAACATTAAATAACATGATTGTTCACTTGCTAACCAACATGGTCAATTCTTTATCTAAACGTACTTTCTTTAATGTTATTTTTTATTGTGTTGATTTTCCTTTTGTTAATGAAATGAGTTAACTTTATTTCTCCAAAAAATAATTCATAAAACATATGGGGTGGGCCCGAAATTTCTTGATAAAATTTTCAAAATAAAAATATAAAATTTTCCAAATAGACTAATAAATCAATAAATTAATAATAAAAAAAAGATGATAAAAGGATCTATTCGGTAAGATTAGGAAAAGTTATATTTGGTAACTCAATTTTAGCTTGTAACTTTTTTATTAATTTTTAGTTTTTGCTTTTAAAAGCTATTTGAAATAACATTTGAATCTGTAGGTTTTATCTTATGATTTTTTTCTTTCATTTATATATTTATTATTTTAATAAAAATATATTTATGATTTTATTAATTAAAATAATATTTATGTCATTTTGTATCTATCAACTAATGAAATAATTAATTTATCAAACATTTATATTAGCCTCCAACTATTTCATCAGTTCCAAATTATAAGACGTTTTAAATATTTCACATATATTAAAAAAGTAATCATTATTGCATGAGAAAAAATTATGTATGATTTTATATTATTTATTGTCCTTTATTAATTACAAAGGAGATAGAAATTAAGAGAATTGAAAGAAGAAAGAGAAATAAATAATAGAAAATATATTGGTATAAATATCATTAATATTGAAATTATAAAATGACTTATAATTTGAGACAAATTTTTTCTCCATGCGAAAAAATATTAACTATCAACTATTAACTATCAATTCTACCAACTACCAAATATCAATTATCAACTATAAATTATAAACTATCAACAATCAATTACCAAATTTACCAACAGAGTCAAAATTTTTAGCTGCCACAAAATATTAAAGTACCAACAATCAATTAGTTACTATCACTCCATTTAATCATATTTAATCATCTATTAAACTGTTTAAATATAGTTTATTTTGGATAAATTTTATAGTGTAAATACTAAATATTATATATCCTATTTTGTATTTCACTTAATTAAGAATTCTCTTAAGCTGCCAATAATTATATCCTCACATAAAAGAGAAATAACATAAAGTAATTTTACACTATTAATCAAGAATCATTATATATATTATTAAATCGTTCTCATATTTTTAAATTAATTGTGTGATATGAAAAATTAGCGAATTTTTATTAGATAACAGTGTAAAACTATTTTACAGTCAGTACACTATCTTTATTCTCCACACAAAAATATATAAGAAATTAATAATTAATCAATTAATGTTACTTTATTTTATCTTATTTAATAATTTATTAAATAATATATAAATTTTAAAATAAATAACTTTGATATTACTTTCTCTAATCTTATTTATAAAAAAAATAAAAAAATTTCAGATTCATTAAATATACCATATAGTATTATTCATGTACATTATATCTAAAAAGTAAAAAAGAAAAATTATAAATACAGTTACGAAATATAATTTGTATAGATAAATAGAGAAATAACATACCAATAATGAAAGGCATGGTGACAAGACCCCCCTTCTGCTTTTGTGGTTGTAAAATTAGTTGAGATTCCATTTCATTAGCAGCAGCAGCACCGGAACTTACAACTTCCTTATCCATTTTCTGATTGGTATCATTATCATCAGGATCTTCATTATCCAATGGAAGATAGAAAGACATGGACATGATGAAGTATTAGCAAAGTTGATGCAGATTAGATTCAACAAAAATGTCACTGCTTGTTCATTGCAATCGTTTCGTTTGGACAAAATAACTGTGTCATAAGGTGTGCGTCACTGCATATCTAGAATGCGGTTCCTAAAATGGAGTAGTTCAAAACCAAACGATTATTATTATTAAAATGATAAACAATCAATCATGAATCATTCACATTTAATATTTCGTTCACGACATTTCTTGGTCGGCATAATGAATAAAATATCTTGGTCGACATATTGAAAATGGTCTTTGTGAACAATATTTTTTTTATTTTAAATTAACTTTTGAGTTAAAATATCAATTATCAAATACGTATATTTCTTATCCTAATATGCAAGTAATACAAACAGTAAGCACCAAAAAGGCAAGACAACTTATTATTAAAATAATATTAAACAAAATTATGTAAATTCGTGTGTTTTTTATTTTTGTTTATGTATTTTTTTTTATAAATAATCTCTAAATATTAAAAAGACTATTTAAAAAGACTAACACTATAGACTAAAAAGACTAAAACTATTTAAAAAGACTAAGACTATTTAAAAAGACTATACACTATAGACTAAAAAGACTATTTAAAAAGACTATTTAAAATAATCTCTAAATATTAAAAATAATCTCTAAATATTCTTGCGGATTTTAATTTTTATAGACTAAAACTAAAAAGACTAACATTCAGAGAACTTTTCATATAAAAATAAAATACAGTGACCAAAATAAAAAACACGTCAATTTACAGGGAATAAAAGACAATTTAAACCATTAAAAAGTCAATGTGCGAAAATATTTTGATCTTATATAAAAAAAGAGTTAAATATGTTTTGTTCCCTCTAAATATCTCAAACTTCTTATTTAGTCTCTATAAAATTTTCTTTCATAGAAAGATTTTCCTAAACATTTAAAATTTAACTTTTTGTCCCTCATGAAATTTAGCGACGGTTTTTACAATTTACCGAAGATTTTTCATTTAGCAACAAAATTAGAGACCATTTTAGCTACGATTTTGTCATGAGGGACCAAAAATTAAATTTTAAATTTTTAGGAGGATCATTCTTTAAAAGAAAATTTTAGAGGGACTAAAACGAAGTTTGAGATATTTAGAGAGACCAAAAATATACCTATTTAACCTTAAAAAAGTCTTGGTCGACTTATGGAATACTCTCATTGTCTCGGTAATTTTAACTATGATGATAATTTTTGAAATCATCACATCATCAAGAATTTTAAATAAAATGTCACAGTATGATCACCTACTATTAGCCTAGATTTTCGACATCCAAGCCAGTATAAAGGGAAGTTTAAGGAAAACACTTAGCAAAACTTGTATTTTTGAAAGAGTATTTCAACACGGTTCTTTCAACCCAAGGAGTCGAAGTTACAACATGGGATAAAAGTTGAGACTTATTATTGTGAGCAATATTGTTTTTGAATGTTAGCAAATATATATGCTTGATTGTCTAATTGTGTCAATATACATGTGTGCTTGCCTTGACATGATAGCATGGATCAATACATATCCACTTGAGTCAATACATAACCTATTGAGTCAATATAAGAAGGCATGCATCAATGCATAACCTTTTGAGTCAATACAAAAAGGCATGCATCAATACATATATCAATTTTCCATCCATATGAGTCGATTCATAATGTTTTGATATATATATATATATATATATATATATATATATATATATATATATATATATATATATATATATATATATATATAATTGGGATTCAATTCTGTTTGTTGCTTGTATCAATACAAAATCATTTGTGTCGATGCAAACCAAATCTTCTTTCTGGAAAATAAAATTTTACACTGTATGCATCGATGCATACGTGTTTTGCATCGACTCATGTAAGAATTGAGGCTCTGGATATTTGGTGTTGCATCAATACATAAGTGCTTGTGTCAATACATAACTCACATGCATCGACTCATCCGCGTCATGCATCGACTCATGTTTTAATTAGTTTTCTGGAATCATTTTAAATAACAGTATGTATTGATGCATAATCCTTTGTATCAATACATAAGTGTCATGTATCGACACATAAGTAGTTTGCATCGACGCATACGTAACTCAACCTTCTGGAAACCATTCCATTACAGTATGCATTGATGCAAAATGACTTGTATCAATACATGAATGAACTTGTATCGATGCATACGAAACTTGCATCGACTCATACTCAATTTAACTCTCTGGAATTAATTTCAACACAGTATGGCATCAATACAAAACCACTTGTATCAATGCATCAAGTCACTTGTATCAACGCATAAGATTTTGTATTGACGCATAAGTTTGTTTTTCAACTAACTTTTGATGTTTCCATATATAAGACAGTTTTGCAGTTTTACAAAAAAAAAAAACAGGTTGTTACAACAAGCAGTTTTCTGAGCATCCAAATATTCTCTGAGCATAGAAATCTGAAAGAGACTTTATCTTCATCATCTTCTCAATCATCTTGGTTCAAGAACACTGACACATAATCATCATTGTTCGTTGCATCAAGAGATCAAAGAGATAACGTTCAACAGTACGATCTGTGATCAAGCTGAGTTGAAGATTCAAAGGGGGTTTCGAGGAAAAACCAGTTGGTTTGTCCAGCAAGAACGGAGGTGTCTTGTAGGTTTGTTAGTCACAATTGCACAGAGCAGATTCAGCCATAGCGTAGGGTTTGGAGATCGGGGTGATTTCGCAAACGGGTCGTGGAAGTGGTGAAATGCCTGTGAATTTTGCAAGAGTGTTCTTGATTTGCTCAAATCAAGATAAGGTTGATACAAGAAGAGGAAGATCTGCAGGATTTGTTTTTCTTTCTTTGTATTGCAACCTTGTAAACATTTTTCAACATATTGATATAGAAGTTCTCAATTCCAATTTGGAAATTGAGAGGGAGATGTACCCACACACGAGGACGATCGTGGGGAACTTCCTTACCAAATCACTCCGAGTATCGTATTCTTTATCTCTATCTCTTTACGTTTACAATACGTTTGTGATTCAATTGGTGATCAACCTTTCTGTGCATTGATACAAGGCTGGAAGATAATCTTTACATAAACTCTATTGCCTTTGATCATTGCTTAGCATCTACCAATTTTTTGATAAAAGTATTAGCTCAAATTTATTTCATTGGAAATAGTTTTTGTGATCAGTGCATTTATCCATATCAAGTGGTGTGTTATTTCATCATTCTCATCTCAATTAAAATCCAGCAATCTCTCGCATGTCCGATTTTCTTGTAGCCGGTTCAGAATAGACGAAAGTCAATTCAGGACCATTTGTTGTTTCCGCACGTTTGATTGAAACTCTGATAAAATTCTTTAATCCGTAAAGAAAATGGAGGTGATCTATTCACCCCCCTTTCGATCACTTGCCACACCGTCTAACAAGTGGTATTAGAGCATTGGTTCGCTGGTGCTTTGTGGCTGCTTCTAACAATATGGCTTCTGAACCTAAGGGGGAGTACACTAGAGCTCCCGTTTTTAACGTTGAAAACTATGGCTATTGGAAAGACTGCATGCGAGTTCACATAAATTCCATAGATAGGACTGTATGGACTGCCATTTAGAATGGACCTTTTGAAATTACCATGATGAATGCTGCAGGTGCCATTGTGCCTAAACCTGAGGACAATTGGGATGAAAAAGATGAGAAAAAGTGGTCTAGCAATTGGAGATGCCGAAATATGATAATTTCAGCACTTGGTGTTGATGAGTATTGTCGGGTATCTCATTGTACGACAACTAAAGAAATATGGGATGCTTTAGAGGTTGCTCATGAGGACACAAATGATGTTAAGCAATCTCGAATTAACACACTCAACCAAGAGTTTGAGCTCTTTCGCATAAAACAAGGAGAAACTATTTCTAACATGCAAAAGAGATTCGTTTATCTCACTGGTCGTTTAAATGCACTTGGAAAACCTATTTCCAATGAAATTGCCATTAATAAAATTCTAAGATGTCTTAGCAGGGAATGACTACCAAAAGTTACAGCAATTAAGGAAGCCAACGACCTCACAACACTCACCATTCCAACTATGTTTGGTAAGCTGGAAGAACATCAGCAACAACTGGAAAATCTTGAAAAGTATGTGAAGCAACTCATTTTTCAAAAATCATTTAAGTTTTCAAAAATAATGAAATCGCCACCTAATTTTATTTGTTCTAGAAAGAATGAGAAAATATAGATAAAACCCACAAAAATTGGATAAGGCGGTCTACAAGACCAAAAAGGATGGATTCGGGAGTCGGTTACGCAAGGGGAAGGTATTAACACCCCTTACGTCCATCGTACTCGATGAGACCCATTTAGTTCATGCATGTTTGTGTGTTTAAAGTAAAAATGCTATCTTCTAATTAATGATCAAGAAATAAGAAAGAAGAAAAGGCGTTTGTTTATTATTATTTTGAGTTTGGCACGGTTTCGAAACCGTGTGTCTACGTATTCCCTCGTGCAATCGTACTCGATGAGACCCATTTAGTTCATGCATGTTTGTGTGTTTAAAGTAAAAATGCTATCTTCTAATTAATGATCAGGAAATAAGAAAGAAGAAAAGGCGTTTGTTTATTATTATTTTGAGTTTGGCACGGTTTCTGCACGGTTTCGAAACCGTGTGTCTACGTATTCCCTCGTGCAATGGAAAAGTCAAAACTTCGTAGTTCTTGTTGAAAATATTTGAATTGGTTGTATTGATTTTAATAGAAATGTTTTTGAGGCTCGCATATGAGCGAAAAAGAATTTGAATGGGTTGAATCGATTTTAATTGTAGATGACAAGTACCAAAACGTTAGGCTATCATCTAACGATTTGAATACTCGAAATTGGTGAGTAAGCTTGACCAATTATCTCTCATCCAAAATCTTTATTATGAAAAGGGTGAGGTGAAACAAAGTTCACATTTATTAAGTGTATAGAATAAAAGTATTTAAGTCATTAGGTTATCATTTAATGACTCAAATACTTTAAATTTAATTAAATCGTCGGGCTATCATCCAACAATTTAATTAAACGCCATAACACTATATTTTTTGTTTTAGAACATGGATAGAAGCTTTTAGTTTATTAGGCTATCATCTAACAAACTAGAAACTTCGATTTATTTAAATCGTTAGGCTAACATCTAACGATTAAAACAAATCCCATCCAAGTATTTTTTATGAAAATCGATTTAGAAAACAAATTCAATTAATTATTTTTAATTTGAAAGTGTTTTAGGAAGTTTGGTATATGAACCAAGAGAGATAACGAAAATGAGACGATTGCGAATAATAATTATAAACATGAAATAAAGAGAGTAAATGAACTAAAAAGCCCATACAAGGTGGCTTGCACAAATGATAAGACAATTTATATTGTGTAGGTGCATGCACGAAATAAATTTAATCGACTAATTAAATAAAATTTAATCAAGTAATTAGTTTAATAAAATTAATTAGATGGACTAATCAATTTTAAATAATCTAATTAGATAATTAAATAATGTTTAACTAATAAATAAAGGTCTCATTGTAAGTCCAAGTGCAAGCGTGGTGTGTGCACAAATATGTGGTCGTTGTGACGCTTCAAAGCTTTGTCAACTCAAGGGTTTAAAATGATTCACAATTATTAGTTTAAAAATGATTTTCTTGATTTTGTGCTTTGTGAATAAATAATTAAATAAAGTGATAAAGTATTTACTAGTCTATTACAACTCATGGAGAGTGAGGATACATATTTACAAATGAGGATAACATAAATAAATTACAACTCCATGTAAAAATGTACAAGTGAGATAAATGATAATTCGACTATTAAAATAAAGCAAGATTAATTCTAAAAATATTTAAATACTTAACAATAGAATTTTTGGTTATTAGGAAAAAAGAAATTTAATTCTAAACTATTATTATATTTTTTGTTTTTTTAGAAACTATTTAAAAAAATTAATTGTTAGATGAGTAAATAAAAAAGAAAGATCTATCTAAACCTAAGTTAATAAGCCAGGAGGGGGTGTTAAACATGAAACAGAGTGGTGAGAAATATCTGGGCCGGGTTAGGTTGGGTTTGAGGCCCAAAATCAAATCACTAAACCATAATTCTTAAAGCTAATAAAATAATAAAATAAAAAAAATAATTAAAACAAACCTGCGAAAGCATGTCGGCGACGCCCTTTTTATTTCTTCCATCTTGCACGTTCAGTGATACTACTATAAGTTATCACTTTCCTTTTGACAATTTTTTTCTTTTTAAAATAACATTAATATGCAGCTAATAAAATAATGACACCTAGCCTTCTTAATTAATAAACAATAAAATGAAATATAAAACAAATATTAAGATTACTAAAGTTTGTCATCTCTTCCCATCATTTCCATTTTTCCTCAGTACACAACAATTATCATTCCTCTGTCAAAAACTCAAAAGATAATTCATTTTGAAAACACAACATCACTTTTCCAATAAAAAAAAATCAGAACCAAGATGGAAAGAAAGTGAAACCCATAAAGTATGTGTGGTAGAGAGATCTAAACGTGGCAGCAAATTTGAGCGTGGACGGTTCGGTTCCAAAGTGTTGGGGTGCGTGAGACGGGGATCGTGGCGTTCAAAATGGTGATGGTGTGAGGACTGTGGGAGTATTGCTGTGAGTGAGATGAGGAAAGTGAAGAATGAGAGGGGTATATGATGAAGGTCACCATGTGAGTGAAAGATAAAGAGGAAATTGGTTATTGAACGGAGGGTGTGGTTGATGGAAAGGAAATTGGTTTTTTTTAGTTCTGATAGTTATTTCAAACCGCCTCCGCCTATCAATCCTTTTCTTTCGTGACCTTTTTTTTCCTTTTTTTCCTATTGCAAATTATAACACATATATATCCAATAAATTAGGTTTAGCAATTTTGGATAATGTCTAAAATGTCCATTTTGATAAAATGGGCCACAAAGCCCAATAGACTAAAAAATAATCTATCCGAAAATATTTTTATTTTGATTTTTGGAGATAAAAATTGAACATTTAAAATTGTCAAAAATGATATAAATTCGAACAATAAATTATCCGAAAAAATAAAATAAACATATTAAAATAAATTACGGGTATCAAAGATTAAAGAAAAATTATCGAAATATTTAAAATCGAAATAAAATGATAATAAAGAATACTCGATTTTAAAACACTTACAATTAAAAACGAGTCTTCAAATTGTATCGAAAAATTAGAGAGAGCACATTTTCATGATCTACGCGACACGTAGATTCATAAAGCAGTGAGTTAGAGGCGAAAACTTGAAATATTTTTTCCCACTAATTTTCGTACAGTGTCGAATCGCTTTTGGCAGTCTGTTTGTAAAACCGAAATATCAATATCATTGACACATAATCAACTTAAAACGATACAATAAACAGGTAAGGAGATAAAAATGAATGAAGTGAAATATCAGGTATTTTATAACTATAAAATGATTCAGATATCGATTTAAACTAACTTTTGGTCAATTTAAATACGACGAAATGATGCATATGCAGTGAATGAATGATTGTTTAATGCCAATGGCCTAATGGACGCTTATGCAGATGAATGTGCCGCTTAAGCCAGATAAAATCGAGATAGGAGGGTAAATTTTGGGGTGCAACAGTATGAGAACAAGAATAAGAAGGAGAAGAATAGAGACAAGGAGAGTGAGAAGAAGCCTATTGCTCTTAAGGCTTCTAGCTCTAAGTCCTCAAAAATAGAGCAAAACGATGATGACTCAAGTAGTGACGAAGATTCAGATGATGAGGAAATGGGACTGTTTGTTCGGAGATACAATAGATTTATTTGAAAGAATGGAATAACTCACTCCGACAAAAATCTGTCTAAATTCAGGAGAAAATTCATGGAGTCAAAGTAGGAGGAAAGTAAGAAATATAAAGGTAAGGGATCATGTTTCAATTGTGGAAAATCTGGACATTACAAAACAGATTGTCCTATGAACAAAAAGGATAGAGGAAAGACACCACCAAAGAAATTTACCAAACAAAGGAGAGCCTACATTGCGTGGGAAAGTGACAACGAATCATCAAGCGATAAAGACTCAAGTGACAGCGACGGGACTGCTAATTTGTGCCTCATGACGCACATTAACAACCAGTCCAACCACAAGAAGAAAAACCAAGAAAATAAAGTAAGAAAAGCATATTACAATAATTTTGATTCCTTGTCTTTTTCTGAACTGAAAATAGCTTTTGAAAAACTGCACATCGAAGCTGAAGACGCTTTTAAACGTTTATCCTCCAACAAACAAATCTTTTCTCATTTGGAAGGAAAAGTGTATAAAGCTGAAAAAGATTTAGAATGTCTAAAGGCTAGTATTGCAACAAGTTCAAAAGCTATTGATGTAAGTGGATGTATTGAAACTGTTAATTGTGGAGTTTGTCACATTTGGCAAAAAGAGGTTAAGACTCTTAATGTCAAATTGGAAAAAGCTTTGCAACCCAACATTACTTATGCTATTGATCCTAGGATTTTTAAGAAATCAATGAATCCACCCTATGCCAAATATTTTTTTGTAGAAAAGACTCAAATGGACTCAATTAGTAAAAGCAAACAGGTTCATCATCATATATTATGTCATTACTGTTGTCATAAAGGTTACACCATCGAGAAATGCAAGTTTAGGAGATTCCTTGTTCCTAAAGGCATTTATCAATGGAGGCCTAAAGGCAACCAGGTTACCACTTACCCACATGGACCCAATGAAAATTGGGTACCGACCTCTCTCTTATGATATTGCAGATTGAATGTCTTGCATCCGTAGATAGACGATGGTTTCTGGACAACGAATGTTCAAGGCACATGACAGGTGACATATCACTCTTCATTGACTTCAAAGCAAAGAAGAAAGGTTATGTTACTTATGGAGACAATAACAAAGGAGAAATACTCGACAAAGGTAGTGTAGGTAATCCCTCTACCACTACTATTTCTGATGTCCATCTTGTAGAGGGTTTTAAACATAATCTATTAAGTATAAGTCAATTGTGCGACAAGGGTTATAAGGTAAATTTCACAGAAACCTGTTGCATTATTGAAAATACTGAGCAGAATATTATGTTTAAAGGAATTAGAGTAAACAACATCTATATGCTTGATCTTTTTGATGTACCATTAACAAGCAATAAATGTCTAGTCACCTTGAACGATGATTCTTGGCTTTGGCATAGACGTCTAGCGCATGTTAATTTCGAGTTGTTAAATAAGGTTGTATCCAAGGATCTAGTAGTCGGTCTTCCAAAAATAAAGTTTTCAAAAGACCACCTATGCGACGCATGTCAAATGGGAAAGCAAACGAGGGTGTCTTTCAAATCCAAAAATGTTGTTTCTACTTCACGACCCCTTGAGCTTCTCCATACGGACCTCTTTGGACCCTCAAGAACAAAGAGCCTAGGTGGAAACTACTATGGTTTTGTAATAGTTGACGACTATTTTAGATTCACTTGGACAATATTCCTTCATAGCAAAGATGAAACTTTTCCTGCTTTTAAAAGCTTTGCAAAACTGTCCCAAAACAAAATGGAGTAAAAAATAATTACAATTTGAAGCAATCATGGAGATGAATTTCAAAACATTCTCTTTGATAAGTACCGTGATAAGCATGGCAATGAGCATAACTTTTCTGCTCCTCGAACTCCACAGCAAAATGGATTTGTGGAGCGCAAAAATCATGTTTTAGAGGAGTTGGCTAGAACAATGCTCAAGGAAGGGGGTTTACCAAAATACTTTTGGGCTGATGCGATTAGCACAGCCTGTTATGTTTTAAACAGGATATTAATTCGTCCCATTTTGGACAGAACCTCTTATGAGCTCTTGAGAGGAAGAAAGCCAAACTTATCACATCTTCACGTATTTGGTTGTAAATGTTTTGTTTTGAATAATGGCAAAGAGAATCTTGGAAAGTTTGATGCAAAAGCAGATGAAGGTATATTCCTTGGTTACTCAAAATCAAGTAAAACATATAGAGTGTATAATAAATGTTTACTTACTGTTGAAGAGTCTATCCATGCTTCTTTTGATGAGTCTTGTCCGAAGAATGTCGGAAAAGGTATTTCTTTTGATGATGCAGGTATATCTTCAGAAGATATACTCAAGGAAGATGCATTGGAAATTAATCAATCCAAACCAGCAGACAAAGATGAAGATGAAGTAGAAGAAGGAATGGCAGAAGTTGAAAGTCTTCCACCAGCCAGGAAATCCTCAAAAGATCATCCAATTGACAACATATTGGGAGACATTACAAAGGGAGTGACGACTCGTTCTAAGATAAGCAATTTCTGTTATCACTTTGCATTTGTTTCACAAGTAAAACCTAAGAATGCCCAAGAGGCCTTGATTGATGAATTTTGGCTAATGGCCATGCAAGATGAGCTAAATCAATTTAAAAGAAAAACGTTTGGGAACTTGTTCCTCGTCCGCGAGATCATCATAGCATTGGCACTAAATGGGTTTTTAGAAACAAACTTGATGAAAACGGAGTGATTACTAGAAATAAAGCTTGCTTAGTAGCACAAGGGTATAACCAAGAGGAGGGCATAGACTATGGAGATACTTATGCTCCAGTTGCTCGCCTTGAAGCTATACGTCTTCTGCTAGCTTATGCTTGTTCTAAGAATTTCAAAATTTATCAAATGGATGTAAAGAGTGCTTTTCTAAACAGTGTCATAAATGAAGAAGTTTACGTCTCACAACCTCCTGGTTTTGAGAATGATGAATATCCAGATTATGTTTACAAACTAAAACGAGCTTTGTATGGTCTTAAGCAAGCCCCTCGGGTTTGGAAAGACTTAGCAAATTTCTGCTTGATCATGGATATTCAAGAGGTAAAGTGGATACCACTCTCTTCATTAAACGTAAAGGAAAACACATTCTTCTAGTTCAATTATATGTAGATGATATTATTTTTGGTTCAACTAACCTACACTTGGTCGAAGAATTTTCAAATGTCATGCAGGGGGAATTTGAGATGAGTCTTATGGGAGAGCTGAATTTCTTCCTTGGTCTACAAGTAAATCTTCGTCGTCCCTGGGGTAGACGTTAGCTAAGTTGACATGAGGGCTTTCGTCAGTGCTTTCTTCCAACATAGCATTGTCGGGCACTTCAGTAATTTTGACCATGTTAATGGCCACAAGTTCAACAAATAAGGCCTCTTCTTGCCTCAACGGGTCAATGTCGATCTTTTGTTTTCTGGCAGCGAATTTCAGACGCCCCTCCTGGAGAGCTTTCTGCACCAGATCCCTGAAAATAAAACATTGAGAGGTTGTATGACCAAGATAATTGTGATATTTACAAAAACCTCTCTTTTGCCTTTGCTCTAATGGTGGAAATTTAGCATTTGGGGGTACTAAAATCCGACCATCTTTAACTAGTAAGTCAAAAATCTCCTCACATTTACTAACATCAAAAGTGTACGTTTTTGCAGGAGTTCTAGAACTAGTTTCGACTGTTGGGCTTTTTCCCTTGGCAGGAAACAACAATTTACACTCATATGCTGGCCCTGATTTTAGTTTAGCCACATCCACGTCTGCCTCTGTCGGCGACATGTAGTTGACCTCGTAAATGGGATTTGTATCTTTGAAATCGACATAGGCTACCTTCTCTTTCTTAGATTTAGTCTTCGTATGTCTAACTTTCTCTATTCGAAGGTGTTCAAGGTGTCGAACCTTGTCAGCCAATTGTGACATACTCTTGACAGAAGTTGGATCTATTTTCTTCCTAATAGAATAGTCCAAACCTCCAGCAGTCATTTCAACAAGTTCTTGTTCAGGCACTTGGGTAAAACACATTGCTTTTAGGGATCTGAACCTATTTAAATAGTCATCTATTGTCTCAGGAAACTTTCTCTTAATGCTTGAAAATTCGACCAGACTAATCTTTGAATGCCCCTCATAAAACTGTTCGTGAAACAACTTCTCCAACTTCGACCATGAATCGATCGAATCAGGGGGCAAGGTAGTAAACAATGTAAAGGCTGCTTTAGTAAGGGATGAAGGGAAATGTTTCACCCTTAAGCCTTCATTGTTTTCCATATCTCCTGACTCAGTCAGATATCTGGCAATGTGTTCGACTGTCGATTCACCCGTTTCTCCCCCAAACTTGATATACTTAGGTATTTTCCATCCTCTAGGGTTTTCAGTTTTTAATATATACTCTGACAATGGAGAAGAATATGTTGGCCTTGGCATGGTATTCATACCATTTCTGGCCATAATTCTCTCGACAATATTGGTTAAATTATTCTCAACAACCAACTCCTCTTGTAGAACCTGGTCAAGGACTTGGTCAGCCTCTTGGTGTCTTTGCACTAAGACCCTAGGTTGGATGACAACAACATTCCTCTAGGGTGTTGCAGCTTGACCTTGATACACAGTATCCTCTTTTGCTGCCCCCATGTCTCCTTGGACATGTATATGTTGTCGAACCAGATGGACCTGTCGACCAACCGCTTGGGGGGCGCCTAAGAAGTTGCATAGGCGTGTTAATTATGCTACAACCTGTCGGTTTATTTCAGCAGATTGCCTATTAGTTTCGACCGATTCTTGCACTATGGGGTTAAACACATGCCCCATTTGGTTAATCAACATATTGACTAACTCATGGTTGCTATCATCCATTTGTTACCTTAATACTGCCACAGAGGTAGTATTTAAGTGTTGAGCAGGCATTCCCTATTTTCCCCTACTACAGATCCTTGTAAAGGGGCATTAGCATTCTGCAAGTTATCAGTCACTATTGCTACACTAGGGGTCGAGTGATATCCCGCCATTAAAGAATATGGCATTCCATAAGGAGGCATTAGCATTCTGCAAGTTATCAGACACTATTGCTACACTAGGGGTCGAGTGATATCCCGCCATTAAAGAATATGGCATTCCATAAGGGGGATTTGCAGCAGTACCAAATCTAGGAATCATTGTGTTCGGAATGACACTCGTGGCCACCACAGGCCCTGGACTCACCGGTGTGGTCTGGGGAATGGGAATTGATATTGAAGCAGTTGGCCCAGAGGCAGTTGTGCTGCTTAAGGAAATGACCCTACTTGCGACACAATTGTGTCGGTAACACCCAACGTTTTGGATGGAATCTCATCCACGTTCGACGCGGATGTGTGGTTTGTCATCTTAACCGTACGTTTCTTAGTGGGTGGTGGTTTCTTACTTGTTGAATTTCCACTCCTAAGTTTCATACTCTTCTAAGACAAATTATGATAAAACTCTAACACTTAGCACTGGGTTCCACCAGGTGTGCCAATTTGTTTATTGTGGAAAATGGTAAACAACCGCTGGTCCTCCCTGAGTTCTAAAACTAAGGGTTACTAGCGAGATCGACCAGTTGATCTCAAGACACGTGCTAAGGTTTCTAGTAAATTACACTACTTCTGTGAACGAAACTGACCTTGGTCTAGAAACGGTTTCCAGAACCTAAGGGAAATAATGCAATGGTTTTCCACATAAGAAGGATTCTGACTATTGGTGACTCGTGACCAGCAGTGTATGTATATTTTGGTGAAATAAGGCTAGTGGTGACTCGTGACCAACAAGCAAAATGAACAAAAGTAAAATGAAAAGCAATAAAGACAAAGTTAAACGTAAAATGATTGCATTGAAATAAAAGTGTGGTGATTCACATACATCAAAGCTTGCGTTACTCTTTCTTCCTTTAGCGCGGAATTGAGCAGAGTGTTAGCAAATAATTTGAGAGTACAAATGAAGACACCTAATTCTAAACATTCTAACTTATTTATACTAATTACAGAAATAACCACTAAAGCTAATCAACGGATGAGATTTTATCCTTGGAAGTAACTTCTTCCCATGTTTCACTATCCACTTAGAACTCATATCCCATGAACTTCTGAGGCAACTACCCACGATCTCTTTATTTGACTTTTTCCCGCTTCGTGTCTTCAAAATAAACTGACTTCAGATTCTGTCTACTTCCTTGAGGCCCAACAAAATTTCCTAATTCCACTAGCGAACCACTTCGACAGCAACAACACTTCGACTAGTGTCCTCATTCGACTCAAATCTCTGTCGACTCGACCATCATAAAATGTGTCAACATGGTCTTGTTTTTTCACGCTGTTTTGCTCTGGTCAACATAGCTTGGCCTTCTGAGCCAAATTCCCCACTAACAAGCATTTCTTCTGGAGCTTCTGACTTAGCTTTGTTAAAATGTCTCCAGAAGCTACCTCCATCTAAGATTGGTCCTTAAGATGTAGGAACCTTTGCCTCTGAACCATGCCCTTAGTTCACTTTACAAAATTTCAGCTAACACCAACCCACTTAACGGTAAACAAATTAAATCAATAGCAAAGTCCCTATCGAAGATTGACAAAGGACACTTCAAGCACACAAGAGAAGTAGTCACTGATCTCTTGGCTGGGACCTCAACTACCATTATACCATTCATAGAAGACAACACAAGACCTAATCTTTTAACGCAATCAGCAACAACGAAACAATGAGTAGCACCAGTATCAATAATAGTAATTAAAGAAGTATTATTTATGAAACATGTACCTCTGATAAGTTTGTCCTTATTGCCTGACGAATCACCAGCCAAAGCAAACACTTTCCCACTAGATTGTGCCTTCTTTGGTTTTTGACACTGAATCCCAATGTGCCCCTCTTCACCACAATTAAAACATATCATCTCTTTGTGCTTGCAATCAGATATTGCATGCCCAGTCTTGCCACAACGGAAACACCTCTTCACCTCGGTATTACAAACATTGCTCTTGTGACCAGCCTGCCCACATTGTAACAAACAATACCAGCAGGAGCACCTCCCCCACTAGTTCTCTGACCCAGAGCAGCTCTCTATTTACCCTTAACAGTTGGAGCATCATACGTTTACCATGGTTTTGCTGATTCTTGCCTCTCTTATCACTGACAATCTTGTAATGAGCATTGTTATCTTCTTCAAAAATCTGACAACTATCCACCAAATCAGAGAAAACACGGATCTTCTGATATCCAATTTCTTTCTTGATCTCAGAGCGCAACCCGTTTTCAAACTTGATGCACTTCGAGAATTCGGCAGTTTCCCCTCTATAATGCGGATAGAACTTGGCCAACTCCACAAAATTTGCAGCATACTCAGTAACAGACTTATTACCCTGCTTCAGTTCAAGGAATTCAATTTCCTTCTTACCCCGAACATCTTCAGGATAATACTTCCTCAGAAATTCTCTACGGAACACAGCCCAAGTGACCTTCTCACCTGCAACTTCCAATATTGCATTCGTTTCCAGTCACCAGTCATCAGCCTCACTAGCTAACATATGAGTTCCATACCGGACCTTCTGCGCTGTAGTACAATTCATCACGCGAAAGATCCTCTCAATTTCCTTCAACCACTCCAGAGCACCATCAGGATCATGCTTGCCTTTGAGTACCGGTGGATTCTCTCTCTGGAAGGTTGCCAAGCATCGGGAACCGGCATCCCTGCCAGCATTAGGTTGATTCTCGAGAGCATGAGCCATAACTTCTAAGGCAGCAGCAATCGCAACATCGTTCCTTCCATTCATTTCAACTAAGCACTACAACATAACCAACAGTTAGATAAAAGTAATTAAACAATACTCGATTGTTAACGACACAACAACTTGGTCGGGCGGTCCTACCTGCTCTGATACCACTAATGTAACACCCCAATTCTACCCAACGTTTTATAAATCAGAGTGCCAAAAATTCGACTTAAAAACTTGAGGCATTACACTTTTCACAACTTGAAACCAACGCTAAAAAAAATTAATCATAGCAGATACGTAGCACATAGTAATTAAGAAAACTTGGGAACATATTTAGTCTTCAAGAATTTCAACTTTAATAAATCAAACCACAGCGAATTCTCAACAGAATAATTGTAAAATAATCATAGCATCTATTAACAACTAAAAACCACCAATACTTCTCAAAACCACAACTTTTAATTCAACGGAAAGAAATAATGTAAACATAAAAGAAAACAAGCGTTCATTCCCCCCGAGTGCTATGTATCAGAGCGACGACGCCATAGGCTACTAAACCTCCTACTCCTCGTTACCTGCATGTTACCAATATAAAGGTAACGACCAACAAAGTAGAAAGGGTGAGATATCGAAAAATATAAGCAAAGTATGATAATTCATATATTAGGTAAAGAATCATACAATAATTACTACTTCAATCAACAAAATACGACATTCCACAAAACAACGTAGAAATCAACAACAACTTAAAAATGCAACTCGAATGAGACTCGACTGTGCAAATGCATGTGGATCCATTTGGAGTAAACTCCCAACTTAAAATTATGCTAGGTTATCGAGGCATTCAACAAGGCATAAGCTTTCAACTTTCAACTTGTGCCAATCTAGACCAACTTAATAATGCACATGTTATGTATGATACAACGACTACAACATCAACAACAACTTAAAACAATAGCAACTTAATCATGCATTAACTGCATCAACTTAATCAATTAACTTCGACTTCAACAACAATTAACAACGTCAACACAATGCAACTTATAATTAATACAATCTACTTCAACTTCAACAATAATTAACAACATCATCAACAACGCAACATATAATTAACACAACCAACTTCAATTTTCGACTTTTGGCCATTTAAGCCTACAATCCAAAAGATTGTCCAATTCGGGGACAAAACAACTTGTTCCGACAGTACCTGCAAATCCAGCATTCTACCCGAAAATCAACAACCATCACAACTTTATTTAACTACGCGTATACGGGAACTGCCCTGCAAAATTTCATCCAATTCCGAGTAATTAATTTTACCATTTAATTTGACTAACAGTCTAATTTCTACACTATTTTGTTTCCTGCAGCACTGCTACTTAATTAAATAAATTCTGTTAATTTAATTCTACCACTACAAATTATTTTTCCTGCATTAATAGATTATTCTTCTATACTAATTACACTGCCTGCTACCAATTCTATTTCTGCTAAATTAACATTCTGCTATTATTTTCATCATTCTGCTATTGTATTATTTGGTTGCTGCTAAACTACATTCTGCTAGTGTTTTGTTTGCCAACCTGCTAATTCCAAACCTGTTATTTTTTTACTATGAACTGCTATATACATACACACTGCCAGGGGTTTATTTACCTGCTATTACTACTTGCTGCATGAATTAATTATACTACAGGTTACATACTCCTCCAACTAGTTAAATGCTATGTTACTGGTTTTCCCATGCTGTCATAATGTAACTATGCCTAGCCATGATCCCCAACCCCACGTGACTGCCAAAAGGATAGAAAGAAGATGTGTGAGGCACCCACCCCAGGGCCTGAGGCGCCCGCCTCTTGTGGCTGGTGGGGCCCACACAACTTCCTTCAAAGCATAGGGCGATCGTCTTGTTCCCTTCTAATTTAATGGGGTGGTCGTCCCCCTTCTACTCACCTTTTTTTCTTCATTCTTGCGTGTAGTTCAAGAGATTTTCCAAAAACAGAGCACCAACGATATAATGCACCTCAATTATTAACACAATACCAACCAACATAAAAGCAATAATTCAACACAGTGGGTTCAACATTAGAACATTCAGGCAATCATAAATTCTTCGCAAAAGCACAATTGGCAGTAAAATTATATAATCCTAAACCCCACATAAAACTATCATACAATTGATTATAGTAATCTAACCCCACCCCTTACCTTTGGATCGAAGGGAGTTCGAAAAATCGACCGAAAAACGCCAATCTCGGACAGCCAATTGACACTGCTAGAACCCTATTTCCTCTTTTCTCTCCTTTTTCCCTTCTGCTACGTGACTTCCTCTATTTCTATACCACTTGTTTTTGTTTTTTTCTTCCTTTTTATAATGGTTGCTAAATAATAACAATATTAGTAAAGGGGTCAGTATTTTAAATTGAGTTTATTAATTAATACTCTTAAAATACTAATTCACTCTTCTAAATATTTCAACCTTATTTAATTTATTAATTCTAAAATGATAATTAAATTCTAGTAATATTTTTCTTCCGACTAATTTACCCGACTATCAACTCTAGCGATTCACCCACAATCCCGACTTACTTACAAATTAATCGGAAATGCTCAATAATATTGAATTAAATTGTTTTAATTAATTACGGGTGTTACAGAACCCGTAGGGGAATGCAGGTAGTCGACCAAAGGCTTCCGCCAATCATTCTCTTACCCATTGTCAATTGTTAAAATTTGAAAATTTTCAGCACTTATAGCCCCTAAATTTATAATCGACAAATCTGAAGGAGATAATAAAGTTGCTCAAACTTTCTTTCTTACCTGAATGGGTTCTTCATTTTGGTCTTTCTTGTACCCTGAAGCTTCCTGTGCTAAATCATTAGCCTCTTGATTCTCTCGTCGAGATATGTGTCGAATGTTTACTTGCTTAAATTGTTTGAGTAATCTGATGGTAATCACAAAGTACATGATTAAATTTTTTGTAACACATCTATACTCCTTTGATACTTGTTTGATTACCAATTCAGAATCTCCCATAATTTCGACGTTCCTTGCTCCCATCTCTAGCAGTAGCCCAAGTCCTGTTATTAAAGACTCGTATTTTGCTTCATTATTAGTACATATATCTTCGATTGCATACTTGAACTCTACTGGAATTCCATTAGGCTAAATTATACTTTCTCCAATTCCAACTCCACTTTTATGGCTAGAACCATCGAAGTATAACTTCTATGGCACCAAATCGACATATGTCTAAGGCATAGAAACCATTGAATGGTCGACAAGGAAGTCTGCCACTACTTGCCCTTTCATTGCTTTTAAGGGCACATAAGTCAGAGAATATTCTGTTAATGCTAAAGCCCATTTACCAATTCGACTATGCAAGATTGGTTTGGACAACATGTGTTTAATAATATCAAAATGAGAAGATACATACACATCAACAAGATTTATATATTGATTCAATTTAATACAAGAGAAATACAAACATAGGCATAGTTTTTCTATATCTCTATACCTAGTTTCAGCATCATTTAACATGTGACTAAAATAATACACAGGTCTCTCGACACTTTTTTCATCCTCTTGGACTAACATACTTCATATAGTCGAATCTGAAGCTGCAATATACAACCTCATAGGCCTATTTCTAACAGGAGGTGCCAATATTGGAGGCTTCACTAAATACTCTTTAATTTTGTCGAAAGCCTCCTGATGCTCCTTTTTCCAGATGAAGTCTTCATTCTTCAGTCGAAGCAGTGGTGAAAATACTTTATTTTTTCAACTTAAGTTGGATATGAACCTCCTTAGGAAATTTATTTTGCCCAAGAAAGACTGAAGTTCCTTTTTGGTCGATGGAGGTTTGACGTCCATGATGGCTCTGGTCTTGCTTTGATTTACTTCTATCCCCTTTTTATGTACCACAAAACCAAGAAAGTCACCTTCCTGCACACAAAAAGCATATTTTAATGGATTCATTTTTAATCCATATTTCCTTATCCTTTACAAAGACTTTCGAAGGTGTTGTAGATGAGTCGGTTTGCTGTTCGACTTTATTAAAGTATCATCAATAAAAATTTGCATGAAATCCTAAATAAAGTCATGGAACATAGAATTCATTACCCTTTAACATGTTGCTCTGGCATTTTTCAAGCCGAATGGCATGACAACCCATTCGTAGGTCCCTAGTGCCCCAGGGCAATAAAATGTCGTCTTCAGCACATCTTCGTTTGCAATAAAAATTTGGTTATGACCAGAATAACCATCAAGCATACTTAAATATTCAAATCCAGCGGCAGAGTCGACCAACATTTCTGCCACAGGCATAACATACTCATCTTTAGGAGTGTCAGCATTTAAATCTCTAAAATCGATGCACACTCTTAATTTTCCATTTTTCTTAATCACTGGCACTATGTTCAACCAGTCGACATACCTTGCAGTTCTTATGAACCTGCTTTTGAGGAGTCTTTCTATCTCCTCTTTAATCTTCGACATTATTGCTGGAGTAAAGCGTCTGGGCATCTACTTCACTGGCTTCTTTCCATCTTTTATTAGCAATTTTAATTCAACCAAATCCCTGCTTAAACTTGACATTTCATTATAGTCCCAAACAAAGCAATCTTTAAATTCTTTAATAAAGATATTACCTCAGACTTCAAATTTTGGTCGATATTGGCACTGATATATGTTGGTCTTTTATCTCCCTTCTCTCCAAGATCGATTTCCTCCAAAGGGTCTTGTGGCTACATCTTTTCAGGAGCCATTGGATCCTTTTCAAAGCTTAAGGGCTAATCATCATATATGCAGTCTAGACGCTGCTTATCGATGTTTTCTTCGACCTTCTCTTTTTTATCTGGTGGTTTTGGCTTAATAGCCAAAGTAATGTCTTCCTCCAGAATTTGAATTTTGTTAGCTTCGACAACCATATTTTCTTCAGCCTCTAATGCCGAATTTATTTTATTTTCGGCAAATATACGCCGATATCCTCTTCAGAGCTTCTAGCTCAAACATCATTATTACTGATGTCTCCCCAGCCTGTTGGCCGGTTTCCACTGTATGGATCCTCCAGCAGTTCCACATCCCATGTAAAGCCATGGGTTTCATGCAACTTTAATGAAACGAACGCCTCATCCAAGTTCGCATATACATCCTCGGCAGGATGACACGAAGAAATGTTAGCTAACTTCTTATCAAAATTCCTTTTACTGACATTGTTTACATCAGCCATAAAGTATCCTTGGTCGGCCTCGATGTTTTCAACTATGTCGTCTTCTCTCCAGATCAGCAAATGCTGGTGCATTGAAGATGGCATAGCCCCCAATGCCATGTATCCATTCTCTTCCAACCAAAAGGTTGTAACTTGGATTTCCTTTTATTACTATAAAAATAGTCGTCCTTGTGACTGAGCCGACACTAATGTCCACTTGGATCACCCCATGGTTTTCCTAGTTCTTCCTTTGTAGTCAGATAGGATCACGTTGTGGGATATCACATCGGTGTCGAACTTATCGATTTTCTTCAGAATGTGATATGACATAATGTTAGCAATTGCGCCACACTCTACCAACACTTTGTTGATAGCAACACCTTCCACTTTAGCCCTTATTAACAGGGGCTTCAGATGGCTTCTCATAGACATGTCTGGCCTTTCAAAAAACGCATCTTGGTTCTCCATAGAACCATTGTTCATAACAAAATAACATGTTGGAATCTGCGGAATCTTCAGCATCGACATCTGCGAAATCTTCAACTTCAGTCAAACGATCCTATTCTGCTGGCAGAATAGACATGACATTGACTAAGATGTCAAAATTTTCTTCAAAGTCGGACTTAAAGTCATCAGTAGCCTCCTCAAAACATTTAGCCACTGGTCGATTCATGAATTCTCTAATTCGCTCCTTAGCGGCAGTATCGACCTTTACCTTATATTACTTCTGATTGCCTACTTTGTTCGTAGCAATTTGCGCAGCGGCTTGTCTCTCAGTCTACTTTCATCGCTGGAAGCGTATCCATTGAGTTCTACTCATGGGATTATTTCCTATGTAGTACTCTGATATGTGACTTTTTCTTTTAGACTTGAATTCATGTCGGTAGGTCACAACCGACTTCTCTTTGCTAGGATCTCTAGCAATAGCACCACCATTGGGTGCCCCCATTCTCCCCTAAGGCTTAACCCAAGTGCCTCTGGGAGCAGCAGCAGAAGGAACGTAACTCCTTGGTTTGTTTTGGGAGTTTCCCATAGTTCTTCTTGGGTCCCTTGGGTTAGGGAACCTTTGACTATAAAGCTTGGATTTGCCTTTTTCCAATTGCAACTTTTGGAAGTTTTCAGCAGCAATTTTGTCAATTAAAGCACCGCACCTAGGGCACAAGCAAGCATGTGAGCCCTTATTCTTGCACCTATAGAGGAAATCCAGTAGATCCTCATCAAGTCTTGGGTATACATCAGCTAACTTGACGTCTGGAACTTCTCCAGTGCCCTCTTCAATCATGTCATCATCTGGAAATTCAGTGATTTCCACCATGTTGATTTTGACAATTTCAAAGAACAATGCCTCCTCTTGTCTCAGAGGATCAGTGTCGATTTTCATTTTCCTAGCAACAAACTTCAATCGACCTTCTTGCAATGACTTTTGAACGAGATCCCTGAAAAGAAAACATTGAGAGGTTATGTGATCAAGATAGCATTTGGAAGTACTGCGTTTACTGTTATATGCTTCTAATGGTGGTAATTTAGCATTTGGAGTTACTAAAATTTGACCATCTTTAACTAACAAATCAAAAATTTCTTCGCATTTAGAAACATCAAAAGTATAACTTTTTGCTGGAAATTTTGAATTATTTTCGACAGTATATTTCCCTTTAGCAGGAAACAGTGATTTGCACTCATACGCAGACCCTGGCTTCATTTCAGCCACGTTGATCAGTGCATTTTCATGCACATTCTTCCATGTTTGTATCTAAGAATTGCCTTGTTTTCCTTTGATTATTTTTATATTTTATATTGTTTTTCTATTTTATTCTATTTTTGCACTTATTTCATTTTCGTATTTAATTTTCAGCATTTGCAGCTTTCACAGAAACATTTATAACTTGAGCTACAGGAATCGGATTGAGGCGTTTGACCATGCGTTGGAAAGCTAAGAGAAAGATCTACAACTCTCTAGTTGTAGCCAGAAGCTGATTCGCACTGTAGCAAGGTTGAAAAAGTCGTTGAAGTTGCAGCATTTTTTATATTTAAGTTTTGGGTCATTTGTTTTGGGTCTGGGTTGTGTTTTTGACCCAATTGGGTTATGACCCGAATCCTTGTTCTTGGTATACCTAGCAGCCGCTAAAGTAATTTGGTTGGACCTTTCATTATTCAGAAAAAAATACTTTTTGTTTTTGACGATTATGATGAGGAACTAAACATTTAGAGTCGATCTGCTGTATTCAGGTTCCAACACTTGAGATTATTATAATGTTAAGTTCAGTTTAATTCCTTTCAATAATATTTTGTGTTATTGTATGCTTAATTCAATTGCATAAAATATATTGATTCAATTTGGTTGATTGTATGATCCTAACTTAGACTCATCGCGTTTGCTTAATTCGTTGTTGTGTCTGATCAATCATGTTTGCTTAATCCATGAAAATTTATCCCGTTTGCTTAATTCGGACAATAGGATCGTACATCTCACAAACTTCACCGCTTGTCATTGGGTTTGTATCCAAATAGGAATAGATAATCCGCGTATTAAAATTATAATAATCGATGATAGTAGGGCCGAATCGGTAGATTGACTTATTTTATAATCACTTATTTTAACGCTTATTTTACGCTTTTTCTTAATCGATCATCAAACCAACCCCTAATTCGATTTACCTTGGTTAGTAATAATCAAGAATCCTTGTGAGACGATTCGAGTCATTGTCGCTATACTACGTTTTCAAAAATTACTCGTTTTGATTCGCGCGCGACAGCGGATCAAATTGGCGCCGTTGCCGGGGATTCTTGTTGTTAACTAATTTTAGAGTCTTAGGATTAGTGTTCTCGCATTTAGGCCCTAGTTTCCTCACGGTTTTGGCAAATTCGCGTTTAGAGTCGAGAAAATACAGTTTTAGAAAATTTGTGTCCGATTGTATAATATTTTTGCCTACTGGAAGCAGAAAAATCGTGCGATCAATTCTCCCTTACTCTAAAGAGTAAGGGATTCCGACGTCAAATTGCCAAATTCATCTTTTTTCTATTTTTAATTAATTTATTACTGTTTTCATAGAGTCGAAAAAAATCAAAAAAAATCTCAAAATTATTATTTTACGTCATTAGATTAAATTTGGTGTTTTTATATTTTTATGAATTTATTTTAATCGTTTTTCTTCTTTCTATTTGATTCTGCATGTTTGGGACATAGTTTGTATTTATGTGTTTGTTGATAAGATGGCTGAACCAAGAAATTTGAGGCAATTAGTTTCCCCTTATATGAACTATAATGGTTTATGTATTGACTATCCTACAAGTGATGCACCTTTTGAATTGAAATCTAGTTTAATACATTTCTTTGCCTAGATTTAATGGTTTTGCGGTGAGGATGCACATACATCTAAAAGAATTCCAGGTTGTGAGCTATGAACCTCCCAAGCCTTCACTAGAGGACATTGTTAAACAAATGGCTGCAAATAATCTCCAATATCAACAACATATAGATTATACTTTACAGACTCTGCAAACACAGATTGGACAACTTGCCACTTTGGTGAATGTCATGCAACAAGCTCAAGGATCAAACCAACAACCCTTGGAAGAGAGTTACATTTTCAAATAGAGTCTAATTCAAATTGTTGATGATACTGTAGTGATTTATTTGCAGTGATTTTCCATCATTATGCGGTTTTGACGATGTTTATTCTTGTGATGTTTGTCGACACTAAAATTTGCTCTGTTTGTCTTTGAAATTGAGGTGCCTTGCAAGTTGATATTCTTCTGCAGATGAGGTTGCAAATGAAGTTGTTCATATAGATGAAACTCTCGACACCCGGCTGCCGAAACAAACCATCCATCGAACAACCACCTTCCCAAGAGTCAAACAAATTCACGAAAATCTTAAATATGCTTATTTAGAGATGAATGAAAAGCTACGGTTATAATTTCTTCTAACCTTAATTTTTATCAAGAAAATAAGCTTTTGCAGGTTTTGAAGAAGCATAAGAAGGAGATTGGGTGGACTTTGGCCGACATTCCCAATATTAGCCCATCCATGATTTTGCACATGTTCTCAATTGAAGGGGAAGATGAAACAAAAGTAGTGAGGAAGCCCTTCAATCTTTTGATCACCGATGTTGTTGAAAAGAAGATCACGTGCCCATTCAACACTTTTACTTATCGAAGATTCTTCTTTGATCACGGAATAAAAGCGAAGGTGATAAAATTCTCAAGTTCAATGGACATTACCCAAAACTACTCCATGAGAGCCCCACTTTGGAAGAAGAGAATGTAGAAGATCTCTCTTTGAGAAAGGATGCTTATGTGATTACTTATCCTCCTTGACTACTCGGGTGTGTTCTTTCCTTTCTCTCTCTCTCACTCCTATTTAGTAGTTATGTCTTTTCATTGAGGACAATGCTTGTTTTAAGTGTGGGGGAGAGAATCCTTTGTTTTATTTGCTTTTGTTTCCTGTTTTCTTGTTTTGTTTTGTTTTTAGTTATAAAATAAATTGCATCTGGTTTGAAAGTTCTGGGGTTAGAGATTAATCTGAGGTTAGTTGTGGAGACTTGGGAAAAGTTCATAAGATCGGTATCATCTTAACACTGTAAGTCTCCTACATATGGAAATTGATTTGAATTCTTATTATGTTTTAGCCTTGAATTCTCATTCTCTGACAGCTCTTGAGTAGTTTATTTCAGCAGTCAGCACCATCTCACACACACTCTACGCAAGGAAGCTGATGAATATAAGTGAGTGGTTCTGAAAAGAAAAAAAAGATAGAAAAAGGAATGCGCCTTCTAAGTTTGGTGACCCTCACCGGTCACTTAACCAACGGTCGTAGAACCTACAAAAAAATTGATAATAAGACTCGTTGTTAGTTGGTTCAGCGGTTTCTGGTGCTGAACTTGGTAGGGCGGACTACGGTCTGATCCCCCGCAACTACAGCTGAGTAAGCAAAGGGTTATGCCACGTAAGTACCGAACCCCACGCAAAAGGATCAGTCACAAACCGTCGTTTTGTTATGTGTGTGGAGATAACAGCTTAATGTGATTGCGCTGAGCGAAAAAGAGTAAAAGGAGGATGAGTAAGTTAGGCTTTAGCATAATAATTTGATTTGAATTGGGTTCTATATTCGGGAGATAATATTAGTGTTTCTATGATATCCTTAGTGTGTAAGGTTAGTACCTATTGATGCAATCTTAACCAAGAGGAGTTTGTAGCCTAGAACGAGTAGCGATGATGCTTTTGTGTTTCTTTTTACTTTATTTTGCTCGGTGCAAAAGTTCAAGTGTGGGGAATTTGATCGTGCATTTTCATGCACATTCTTCCATGTTTGTATCTAAGAATTGCCTTGTTTTCCTTTGATTATTTTTATATTTTATATTGTTTTCTATTTTATTCTATTTTTGCACTTATTTCATTTTCGTATTTAATTTTCAGCATTTGCAGCTTTCTGTTTATAACTTGAGCTACAGGAATCGGATTGAGGCGTTTGACCATGCGTTGGAAAGCTAAGAGAAAGATATACAACTCTCTAGTTGTAGCCAGAAGCTGATTCGGACTGTAGCAAGGTTGAAAAAGTCGTTGAAGTTGCAGCATTTTTTATATTTAAGTTTTGGGTCATTTGTTTTGGGTCTGGGTTGTGTTTTTGACCCAATTGGGTTATGACCCGAATCCTTGTTCTTGGTATACCTAGCAGCCGCTAAAGTAATTTGGTTGGACCTTTCATTATTCAGAAAAATACTTTTTGTTTTGACGATTATGATGAGGAACTAAACATTTAGAGTCGATCTTGTATTCAGTTCCAACACTTGAGATTATTATAATGTTAATTTCGTTTAATTCCTTTCAATAATATTTTGTGTTATTGTATGCTTAATTCAATTGCATAAAATATATTGATTCAATTTGGTTGATTGTATGATCCTAACTTAGACTCATCGCGTTTGCTTAATTCGTTGTTGTGTCTGATCAATCATGTTTGCTTAATCCATGAAAATTTATCCCGTTTGCTTAATTCGGACAATAGGATCGTACATCTCACAAACTTCACCGCTTGTCACTGGGTTTGTATCCAAATAGGAATAGATAATCCGCTTGGTATTAAAATTATAATAATCGATGATAGTAGGCGAATCGGTAGATTGACTTATTTTATAATCACTTATTTTAACCGCTTATTTTACGCTTTTTCTTAATCGATCATCAAACCAACCCCTAATTCGATTTACCTTGGTTAGTAATAATCAAGAATCCTTGTGAGACGATTCGAGTCATTGTCGCTATACTACGTTTCCAAAAATTACTCGTTTTGATTCGCGACAATGATCACCGTCAACTTACGCCTCGGTTGGTGAGATATAGTCATCTCATATATGAGATCTATATCATCATAATCTACATAGGCTACTTTTTCTTTCTTAGCCTTAGCCTTAGTATGCATGTACTTCTCTAGTCGTAGAAGCTAAAGATGTCGAACTCTATCAGCTAACTGTGACATACTTGTAACAAAGGTTGGATCTATTTTCTTCCTAATGGAATAATCTAAACCTCCAGCATCCATTTGAACAAGCTCATATTCTGGCACTTGAGTAAAGCATATTGATTTCAGTGAGCTAAACGTATTTAGGTATTCGTCTATAGTTTCAACAAACCTTCTTTTAATGTTTGAAAATTTGACCAAATTGATTTTCGAATGCCCTTCATAAAATTGTTCATGGAAAAGTTTTTCCAACTTAGTCCATGAGTCAATTGAATTTGGAGGCACAGTGATAAACCACGTGAAGGCTGCATTAGTTAGGGACGAGGGAAAATGTTTTACCCTTAAGTTTTCATTATTCTCCATATCCCTTAAATTTGGTATACTTAGGAATTTTCCAGCCTCTAGGGTATTTAGTCTGTAAAATATATTCAGACAAAGGGGAAGAATACGTTGGCCTTTGTAATATGGTATTTGTAACACCCTTTCGAAAATACCCCGCGAATTTAATAAATAAATCATAGTTAACATGAATTAAAGGGCATTACAATTTATTAAAATAGAAAGTCTCATTCAAAATGTCATGCTCACTGAAGAACTTTATTAAAATAATCAAAAACCAATAATATGTTCTACATAGCGGAAAAATACCAATAACCGGAATAAAATTCAATCTATAAATCATTCCACATAAACCAAAAGAAACAAAGTTCAAAACTATAATTCCAAGACAATCGTTCCCCAGTGTTACAACTACCAGAGCATGACACTGACACGCGGATAACTATATAGCACAGCTCTATAAGCCATCCTCACCAACTCCTGAGCTGCTAACCTTAATCTGAAATCATCAAAGTAAGGGTGAGACTTCATCATAATTAAAATGCATTATAAGTTTCTCAAAACAACAAAATATCACAAGTATATTAATCCACCCTTTTTAGCATAATCAGATAAGTCGAGTTTTCATCAATTAATTCAAAAGCATACATCTATACATAACAAACAAATTATAACACAAGAAACCATCCTATCATGTTATAATTTCACACAATGCAAATGCACGACTCTATACATGTGGTACCAAAACGTGAACTAAGTCACCAACATCGATTCGTCTATAATCACCCGGACATGAATCCAGCCTCACCACCCATAATCACCCAGGAATGGTTATTGGCAAATCTCACTAATTCCGCACAATGGGAATTAGCTACCACCAGAATGTATATGCATGCACATCATAAAGCATGCAACATTCAAATAAGTTCATGATTACACCAACGTCATAAACCAAATCAAACCAGTATATGATATCCTCATTGATCATACACACATCAAACAACATGAAACATGCATTTCATCCACCAAATCCTGATACAAGAAATTACCACGGATACAACACTGCATACACACCAAATATGCACAAATACAAACTGCATAATTCGAAATCTGACGCATTTTCAAAATAAATTCAAGCTACAGTAATTTTATTCATTTCATTAAATAGAGCGTTAAATTTAAGAAACAACGTCCAAAATGACGCTCAAAATGGACTTACGGTTTGAAAGTTATGAATTTTTAAAGTTTAGTTTTTTTCAAAATAACACAGTGGTAACCGGTTCCTCCCAGGGAGAACCCGGTTCCCACAAGCTTCAAAACACGCTCTCTGGAAAATGTTTGGGGAATCCGGTTCCTCCAGACAGGGAACCGGTTCCTGCTAAAAATCTCATTTTTCAGTGTAAAAATTTCACTTGGAACCCGGTTCCTCCCCAGGAGTAACTGGTTCCTGAGTTAAAAAATGTCCCATTTCACTTACCAACACACTGGGAACCTAGGTTCTCCCACATGGGAACCGGTTCCCACGACTCACAGTAGCAAAAAACACTAGTTTGACAGCAGCAGGTTTCCAAATCAATTTCCTATCCGTCCCAATCGTATTCATACATTCCAATGCAGTATAATCACTCATCCAACAGCAGTAACATGCAATATAACATATTTCGATCATTCCTAATGATCCTATTGTTTACAGTGATTTCTAGTAAACAACCGCTAGTCTTCCAATTACTGGTTACTTGCAGGATCGACTAGATTGATCCTAGGACACATGTGTCATAATTCACTTTCATATTCATATTCATTGTTTTTATAGGATCGTATTGTACATTTTAATATAGAATGTAAGACTCTTAAATCTTCTCTCTAAATCTATCTAAGAAAATGTATTGACTGAATGATAAAAGAGGGCTTCGATTTAAACTTAAAAGTTTGACAATTAAATGCAAGACTGTGTGAAGACGAAATGTATAAAATATAAAAGACTCTGATAATGAAGTAAAGATCTCTGGGAATCTAAAGTGTTTGAATGAAAGAACAAGACAATGAAATAAAGTTTCTGAAAGATAAAGTATTTGAATGAAATGTAAAATTTTCTGGAAAGTAAAGCGTATAAAACGAAATGTAAAGGGAAGCAAAAGGACTCAGAAATAAAGATACTGTAAAGGAAAAAGGAATATAAAATAACTTGAATGAAAATTATGAAAAGACATCATGTTCAATACGTACATGTTATCTTCCACTCGTTTCCCTATATCACGGTAGTTTGAGTATTTGAGATTTTTTAGTACACAAGTGAACACACAAATTCTAACAGTAGAACACCTATTTATAGCATTTCGACCCTAACGGTCTTACTCTAAAATTATGCCACGTTAGAAGCATGCATGCCTCTCTTGTTTAATGGCCTCCACGTGTCCTCTACGAGTGGCGCCTTTTATTTGAATTTTGAATTGTACACTAGCGAAGCGTATTTCTGTCTCTTTCGACTCAAATCATAAGTAATTCCTTTGCACCGCTTCAGCTGTTTGAACTAAAGCTCTTTATAATTAAAACATGGAGATGTATCGAATCGAAATCTACACCTTACTCGAAATCGAATGGTCTTAGAGCAACAACACTAATTTTTCCAACCAATCATTCTTCAATTCAACATTCTTTACTGATGCCAACTTGTCTTAACTTTTAGACTTTATCTGAAATATCTCTTTGACATCAAATATCTCTCTATCGAAATTGCCAGCCAACAAATTGCCCCTCGAGAACGTGTATTTTGACATATATAAAGAAATACTCATTTTTGAATTACTCATGCAATTTCGATGATATCAACCTCATGATGACTATATTGTACCTGATGTCACAGCTATCAACAAACTTTCTGCAAAACGTCCAATCACCATGCCTAAACGTGCAAGTATAGCAGTTATAGCTAATAATTAGCAGAAAACGTCACTTCCCAAGGAATTTCAAAAACCACCTCTCTTTCTTTCCAATAAGGGGGCTACACGTATTCCACCTTTTTCCAAAGGTCAAAAACTTCAAGAACCGCCAAAGAACTCTATAAAAGCGCTTCAGCTTCTAGAATCCAAATTTTACTTTTTCCAAAATCCTTTCAACCTCTAAGCAAACCTTCTTCTCTCTTTATCAGAAATAAGCCTTTGAAATCTCTCCCAAAATGTCTTCTCTTTCTTCAGCACCATCACCTTCATCCAAGAAATCTGGAAAATCAAAGCATGCTCCTTCCTCTAGTCACAAACTAGTGAGTAAGATCATCAACCTTGACAACCAGGAATTCATAACAACTCCCAAACTTTCTCAAGAACAGAAAGCTATTTACGCCTCCCAGGTAATCATTCCTACAATTGTTCTTGATAAAACCCTAGGGGTTATGGGTCCTTTGATATCTACTAATCGTCTGGAAAAAACAAAAATATTTTTCCCTGTTTATTCTGAAACTAAACCCATTGTTAACAACTCTGCTCCTTTAAAAACTAAAGAAGATGTATCGGTGGTTAAAACTTCAAAAACCCTAAAGGACAAATCTTGTGAGGCAGAAACGTCAAAACCCATGAGATAAGCCTTTAATATGGACTATGTCACAAGAAATTTCAAACCCTTTCGCTCGTGTCCCTCATCAGACCAACTATACCAAGATTGGCTATCTAAGGTAGAAAATAAGAAATCCCAGGAATGGGAAAACCTAGGCATTTTGAATCTCATTCGAATGTCAAAACTAGGATTCAGTTACCCTTGCGAATCAGCTTCACCATGGTCGAAGGGTGTGTATAAGTGAAATGTTGCTAGCAAGTCTATATGAAAGTATAGGCGCTGTAGTTTCAAAATTGAAAACCTACGAAACTGACACTAATTTACTTCTTTCTGGCCCCTTTTGGTTACTTCAACTTTGGTTGAATGCCACGTTCGAACCATCTCTCTCAACTTATTGGGTAATCAACGAAGAGCACCCCGATGTTGTAAATCGAAGCATTGAGGGTACTAGGCTGCTGAAACTAACCCCAAATGATGAAAGAGAAAACTTCAGAACGTGCTTCATCAATTATATGATGATTTTCTCAAAAAGGCATTGGTTCGATCCTTCAGTGGCCCCTTTTGCCACTCGAAGTTGTGGTCCAAATTGGTTCACTATGCCCCTCGAACAAGCTATTGAGGAAGAAGTAATTAGAGACATCTGGTGTGCCTTTTTGAACCCCAGACCTATAATCTCTAGAATTACACTCGTGAAAAGTCAAGTGTGCATCCTTGCTTACCAGCCTAATTTCGTAGCCCGTCAATTCGGACTATGCCAAATTTTTCCTGAGCCTCTCTTTAATAGAAAAGGGGAAATATGTATAGCAGGAGTACCTTACTCTTTCAAGGAAGTTAAAACTCGCCAGCAACGCTATGCTGGTTTTGTTGAATTTTCATTGATCTCTTTCAATCCTTCTTTTTACATGACAAAAGACTTTTATAATTGGTGGATGGCTTATTATTCGAATAATATGTTCAGCACACTCCAAATCCTACAACATCTGACGACAGATGTTAAAAAAGGTAGATTTACTCATGTCAAATAAATTCGAGCGTTCCAAAAATATTTCGAAACTGTCTATAATCCCATCAACTTGCATCAAAATATTTTTGAAGCAGCACAAACTTTGGACAAAAAATTTAAAAAACAACTTTCGAAAATTCAATTTCCTCCTTATGTAAAACTTGAAAATAGGTATAGGTGGGCTTTTAAACATCATCCACCAAAGTTTCCTAACCTGCCTACTTCAGAGTTGGCTTTGGCCTTTTTTCCTCCATATCTTTGGTGGTTTGTTTGTGGAAACACTTTTCATAGATATGAAAATGATGCCAAAAAACCTGCCCAAAGGGTAGTGTGGGCTAAGTGTGATTTAGACAATTTCAGGGGACACCTTTGCTATGACTTGTCTGCAATGTCTATTACGTCTCAAAACCACGGAGGTTGGAATTGAAGAAATTCGAAATTCCTTTATCCCTTCTTATCTTTCGTTTTAACCTTGATTGTTTCATATTTCTTTCAGCTGTTGATCTGAAAACATTGAAAAAGGACAAAGTTGTCCTCAAGACAAGATCAACTTCCACTTTAAAATGACCAACTGCTACAACTGAACACCCTACACATGACCAAGGAGATGACTCCCCAAAAAAGAGGAAGAAAAAAAGGTAATACTTCATTTTACTCTTTTTTCTTTCCTTTTCGAAGACTCTTTTTAACTGATTAATCACCTCTTTTTGCCTGTTCAGATGAGTGGACTACACCCTAAATCTCTTAAGAAGTGAAAACACGAAGGTGACCATTCTGATGATGAATCAGAAAAGAGTGAAGACATTTCTCCAATCAAATTAAAGAAAAAGAAGAAAGCCAAGAAATCTGGCGAAGGTTCCCAACCTACCAGTCTATCTGGTAGCGAAATAAAAACAGATGCTCTCAAATTGAAATCCAAAGTACCTTCGAAATCACAATCTTCCACGAACGCGGTTTTAGAGCGTATTGGCAGCAATGCATCCTCTGACAAACAAAAGGTAAATTCACTTAATACTTTCGAGATTATGCCTATCTGAATCTTCCTTATGCTAACCATTCATTCATATGCAGAGTTTCCATTTCGTTCCCTCAGATCCTCCTGCTCCTCAGAGCCAATCCTCAAAACCTGCTACTCCTTCTCCATTACGAGGCTTCAGCAAGGCTGCCCTAAACAAAAGCTCATCCACTGCTGCAACTCCTGCTGGGACAGTCGAAGTTCCAGATTAACAAGAAACTTCGCCTCCTTCAAAAGAAGTCCCCGCAACTGGCGAACCAATTGTAGTGCTCGAAACTCCTGTCATTGAGATTCTTAGTGATTCTTCTCCCAGAAGGGTTCACTTTGCCAACCAATCAGAGGAGGAAAGTGAGGCGCATACTGTGAGCCACTACTTCATAGAAGGTGAAGAGGACAAAGTGATGCAGGAGGAAGTAGAGATTCCCGTACCTGCTGGAGCCTGCTCAACAAGATACAAAGACCCCCCATCCTTGACTGAAGAGCAGAAAGAAGAATTGAAAAGAAGCAATCCCCCGAAGTATATAAAATTAATGCTAACTGCGAGATTCTTCTTAGAAACGATCACGAGGTTCGAGCCAAACTAAAGATAATGCTCCTCTTACTTCTGTTGACCAACTTCTTCAACAAGTAAACAAAACTATCTTCGAGGCTGATATCTTCACTCTTCTGAAAGAAGATGTCACAGCCTATTATTCTATGAAGAAGTTGCTCACTCAGATTGATCTCAGCATCTGTCCTTTGAAGTGAGCGAAACTATATGTGATCTGCAAATTTTTCTCAACAAAGTTAGCAGTGAATATAACAGGGCAAATGACATTGATGCCAAGATTCGAACCAAGCAAGAGGCTTTATCTGAAGCTTATGACCAAACTTCAAAGATTTCTGAAGAAGCAGAAGCGTTAGAGAGCACCTAAGTTCAAACTAAAGATAAGCACGATGTTTTGGCTCGATCAATCTTGTTCTGGGAATCCCAAATTGAAGAGCTTCAAAAGAAAATTGAGGGTGCTCGAAATGAGCAAGCAGCCCTGAAGACCGTTGATGATAAAGAGCTTGAAACTCTTGTTTCAAAAAGTCTTCAGCAAATGGAGGTGGCTGAAGGAATTAACGAGGAGATTAGGGCGCTCAAAGGTGTCAGAAATGCTAACCAGTGCAAGATCAATTTATGTAAGAGCAAGTTTGCTAAGTTGAAACGAAATGCTCCTTTTTAGTTTTTTGAGTGTACTCTCTTGATGCCCTTTGTTGTCATGGATTTTTGCTACGTATGTTTGTAATTCGAACAAAGCCATTTTGGATTTTACTATTTGTTTTACTTCTATTATTCTGTAGTGATTCGAATATCTTGCAAGCATGGTTTATACTTTTTTAAGTATTTCCCATTTACTTTCAAAATCCTTCTATCTTCAGCTAATTCCTCTATTTCATAAGCATTATTTGAAAAGGTTTTCAAAACACGAAAGGGTCCCTCCCAATGGGGTGACCATTTCCCTGACAATTTATTCTTTTTATCCATGGGTAATATCACTTTCCAAACCAAATTATTAGTTGAAAACAACTTACTTTTAACTCTTTTGTTGTATGCTCTGGCTACTCTCTCTTTTTGTCTTCTCAAAACTTCCAAAGCATGTAGCCTGGCTTCATCTATGTCTACTAATTCATTCATCATCATCTCCCAATATTGGTCAGCGGGGATCTCATTTTGTCTTTGGATTCTTACTGACTGTAAATGTATTTCGACTGGCAACACTGCATCATGTCCAAATATGAGTCGAAATGGGGTAGTATTTGTTGCTTCTTTAGGAGATGTTTGACATGCCCGTAAAGCTTGGTCCAGAGTTCTGTGCCAATTCTTTGGCTTTCTCCCCACATGTTTCTTTATCAACCCTATTATTACTTTATTGGCTGCTTCTAATTGACCATTTACTTGAGCATAGTAGGATGTTGATGTGAGCAACTTAAAACCCATCTCTTGTGCAAATTCTTTCATCTTTCGTCCTGTGAAAACTGAACCTTGGTCTGTTGTAATACTTTATGGTATCCCAAACCTGTAAATTATTTGTTTTTGGATAAATTCTATGATAGCCTCTTGATCAACATTTACTAAAGGTATCACTTCGACCCACTTTGTAAAATAATCTATACCCACAAGGATATATTTTTGTCCTTTGGACGACGTTGGTCGAATTTCACCAATTAAATTTAATGCCCATCCTCTAAAAGGACAAGGCTTAACAATTGAATGTAGCTCACTTGCAGGAGCATGTTGAATGCCTGCATGAACTTGACATTCCTCACATCCTTTAGCAAATTCTATGCAATGCTTGAGTATAGTGGGCCAATACATGCCATATCGAAATAGCAACCATTTCATTTTGTGACCTGCTTGATGTGCCCCACATGCCCCACTGTGTACAATGGATAATGCTAAGTATGCTTCATTTTCTCCTAAACATTTGAGTAAGATTCCTTCTGGAGTTTTCTTGAATAGTTCATTTCCCATTAAGACATAAGACAATGCTCTGTATTTGATCTTTTTCTCTGTATTTATTGAAGGTTCCTTGGGTAATTTATTATTGTTATGTCTGTATCGTAAAACGTGTATGCTTAATACTTCGAATTCTCTTTGATTGGCATAGCCAAGTTTCGAATTTTCCAGGTCTAATAGTGACAATTTGGTAGCCATTATTCTCCCTTTTGCTTCAATGAGGTATTGGAGTTTTTCTTTGGATATCTTATATCCTGAGGCTATTTGAGCCAAGTCATTTTCCTCTTGATTACTAATTCTAGTAATATGTTTAATGTCCACATATTCAAATCTCTTGAGTAATCTATTAGCAATAACAAAATACATGATCAAATTTTCCTTTGTTATTTGTTTGATGACCAATTCTGAGTCTCCTCTAAATTCGACTCTAGTTGCCCCCAATTCCCTCAAAGCTTCAAGTCTAGAAATTAATGCTTCATACTCGGCTTCGTTATTCGAACAGGGAGGACCTTCTAACTTGTACTTGAATTTTGTTGGAATTCCTTTGGGAGAAATTATAAGAACCCCAACTCCACTTCCTTCTTTGTGTGTTGAGCCATCGAAGAATAACTTCCAAGGTTGGACATCAACATAATTTAAAGTGAAGTCTTCACTCACAGAGTGATCCACTATGAAGTCTGAAACTATTTGACCTTTCATGGCCTTTAAAGGCTTGAAGGCTAAATTGTATTCAGTGAGCGCTAAGGCCCATTTGCCAATTCTGCTGTGCATGATTGGCTTTGAAAGCATGTGTTTAATGACATCAAAATGAGATGAAACATAAACATCAACTGGTTTAATATAATACTTAAGTTTTGTACAAAAAATACAAGCAGAGACATAGTTTCTCTATAGTACTATATCTAGTCTCTGCTTTATTTAAGACCCAACTAAGATAATAGACGGCTCTTTCGATGCCATCATTGTTTTCTTGGGCCAACATATTACCTATAGTTACATTATAAGCAAATATATACAATCTCATGGGCTTATCCCTAGAGGGAGGTGCAAGTATGGGAGGATGCATCAAATAGGCCTTGATCTTCTCGAACTCCTCTTGATGTTCTGCCTTCCTTTCAAAATTCCCTTTGTTGAGACGACGGAGTGGAGAGAATGCTTGAGTTCGCCCACTCAGGTTAGATATGAATCTTCTTAAAAAGTTGATTTTACCTAAAAGGGATTCCAACTCCTTCTTTGTTGTTGGAGGTTTTGTCTTCACAATAGCCTTTGTCTTGTTCAAGTTAATTTCAATCCCCTTCTTATGGACCACAAAGCCTTGGAAGTCCCCAGCCTGCACAAAAAAGGCACATTTAAGAGGATTCATTTTTAAGCCATGTTTTCTCATTCTTTCGAATGATTGGCAGAGATGATTTAAATTATCCTCATCAGATACAAACTTCACTACTATGTCATCTATATAGATCTGCATAAATGATTCAATGAAATCATGAAATATGGTATTCATTGCTCTTTGATATGTTGCCCCAGTATTTTTTAGTCCAAAGGGCATAACTACCCACTCATAGGTTGCCTAAGGCTCCTGGGCATCTAAAAGCAGTTTTGGGGACATCGTCTTCAGCAATGAAAATCTGGTTATACCCAAAATACTCATCTAACATACTGAAGTATTCGAAACCAGTAGCAGAATCAATTAACATTTTTGCTATAGGCATGGAATATTCATCCTTAGGTGTTGCAGTATTTAAATCCCTAAAATCTATGCAAATTTTTAAAGAACCATTTTTCTTAATAACAGGTACTATGTTAGCAAGCCATTCTACATACCTCGTGGTCCTTATAAACTTGCAACGAAGGATCCGTTTGATTTCCACCTTTATTTTTGAGAGGATTGTTGGGGAGAACCTTCTAGGCATCTGTTTGATGGGCTTCTTGCCATCCTTAATTGGAAGCATGTGTTCCACCAGTTCCCTCTTTAAACCAGGCATCTCATCATAGTCCCACGCGAAGTAGTCTCTATTTTGTTTGAGCATTTCGACCACTTTGCTTTTCAGACTAGGATTGAGTTTCGCACTAATGTACGTAACTCTTCTTTCGACGCCATCTCCAATATCAACTTCCTCCAGTGGATCCTGCGCCAGCATCTTAGCGCTTGTTGATTCCGGATCCCTTTCGAACCCTAGGGGCTCCTGATCATAAATGGCATCTAGCCTTAGATCCATTGGTTCTGAAGTTTGTCCATCACAGGGTGGAGATGGGGGATTATCCCTAGGACTTGTTATTTCTATTTCTTTTTTTGTTGTTTTCTTTTTATACGTGGCCCGACGACCGTTTTTATTAACTTGAGCCGTTTTCCTTTTGTTCTCAGCCAAATAGGCCAAAATCTTTTTGAAATAAGTAGATTCAGTCATAATGGTCTTCGTTCCCCTGCCAGTTGATCGTATGGTCGAAGTCTCTCCAGTTTCATCAGTCTCCTATCCGTCCCACATAATCTCCCTATCCCACTGGAATCCATTAGGACGGAGTGTCAAAGAATAAAAAGCATTCTCATTAGGTTCGAAGTATTCTTCAGGAGGGTTACATGGCCCTTTGTTGGCCATATTTCGATCAAAGTTTCTCCTGTCTACGTGATTGATGTCTGCCATGTAGTAACTTTGGTCTGCCTATATGTTTTCTACAATCCCATCATCTCTCCATATAAATAGCCTCTAGTGCATTGATGAAGGTACTGCGCCAACGCCATGAATCCATTCTCTACCAAGTAACAAATTGTAATTCGCCTTTGCAGGAATACGCATAAACATGGTTGGTCTTGTAATAGAACCAACTGTTAAGTCAACTTGCACAACGACCAAGGTCTGTCCAACTTTTCCTTCGTAATTCGATAGTACCATATTATGAGGTCTAATATCTGAGTCAAGCATACCTATTTTCTTCAACATGAAGCATGGCATCAGGTTGATAGCAGCGCCACCATCCACCAAGACTTTATTCATGCCATATTGCTCCACTTTCGCTCTGATGAACAAGGGTTTTAGGTGATTCCTCATTCCATCATCTGGTCGTTCGAAGAAGGCATTTTGTTCTTCAACTTCCCTATTATTCATCACATAATAACATATTGGCCTATGTTTGGCCATTTAGTCCTCATCATTTTCCTCTCTTGTATAAACTTTCGTCTCTTGATTATACTCATAAGGTAACACAAAAACCACAATGCAGTTTGCGTTGAAGAAAGATTCCCCCTCCGACTCGAAATTATCTGTCATCATTTCTTCCTCATTTGCAGCCACCTTTTGCTCTTTATCTTCACGAACTTCTTTCTTAGGTGAGAACAGCCTCCTGGATACTGGAGGTTTGCCCCCAGTCTGGACCATTGATGATGGCTTGTTGGTGCTTGATTCACCAACTTCCATGGACTTCGAATCTCTCTCAGCCTTTTTGTTTCTTTGGTGTCTGCGCCACTGGGAGCGAGACATAGGGTTCTTCCCTTTGTAATTTTCCAACCTGATTTCTTCTCTTCTGTTTGTATTAAACTGCTTTCTGTATGCCATTGCAGTTTTGCCACCCTGATCATAGCTTCACCACATTCCCTTCCCTCTGTCAGCCTTTACTTGCAACCATCTGTCAGTAGGGATTTCCGCAGGTAATTCTAAAGAGACTTTCTTCGCCCCCTAGGATAGGGACTATCGAGCCTTATTGGCATATTCCTGCCAACATTATCGAGTTTGGAGGCATTACGCCTGGGGGATGAAAAGGAATTCTTTCGAATGCCTCTGCCATTTCTCTATCATATACAGCTACACATCTGGGACATATCAAGCACTCTGTTCCGATTTTGTAGCATCGAACCAGGAATTCCAATAAGCTTTCGTCATCCTTTGGGTAAACCTTGTACAGTTGATTATCATGTCTCTAGTTAACCCCTATTCTCTCATGCTGAGCCCTCTCGAACTCTGCAGCAATTCTTGGGTTACATATGATACTGCACCTTGGGAACATCAACTTGTCTTGGTTTCATTTGTGACAATGAAAGAGATATTCACGCAAGCTTGCGTCTTTCCTAGGTAAATTCCCCCTTGTTTGGTCTTTCTCCATCTCCAAACAGCGTTCAACTTCTTCCATCTCTGCATTAGGTTGTTCAAGATCAACCATGTGAACTCCTAAAGTCTGACCATCAGTGATCTGGACCTTTTCGAATTTTTCCATGAGGCCCTCAGTAGCCTCAATCAATTTTCTGTCAGAAGCAAGTAGGCCATCAGCAGCCTTCATTGCATCACTAAGTATCTTCGCCTTAAGCACCTTTGGGAGGCCCTCAGTAGCCTTTGTTTCGTTTTTGATTAAGGTAAAGTCCCCATCTTCTTCTAATTCATTTTCTAACTCAACTTTCTTCTCAACAATTTCCACCATGTTAACGTCCAGAGGTTCAGCATAATTAGTTTCCGCCATCAGCAACGGATCAGTGTCAACCTTCATTGGGTTTTTTGCTTTGTCTGAAAATTTGAGCCTGCCTTCCTTGATTGCGTTCTGAATCAAATCCCTGAAAAGAAAGCATTGTGAGGTTTTATGGCCTAAAAATTTTATGATACTTGCAAAAGCCTCTCTTCTTCCTTTGTTCCAATGGAGGAACTTTAAGGTTAGGAGGTACTATTAATTGGCCATCTTTGACAAGCAAATCAAATATTTCATCACACTTAGTTATATCAAACGTATTAATTTTCTTAGGGAATTTATCAATCTTTTCATTTTCAACAGGATTCTTTCCAATAGTAGGAATCAGAACTTTGCAAGAATAAGGGGGTGCTTCCTTTAGTTCTGCAAGATCTATTTCGAATTGATCGAATTCATAAGGGTCTTGATAATCATCTAGACTCCCCTCTTCAGCCTTTATATAGGCTATTCTTTCCTTTTTGTGATTTTTATTGGCCCTAGCCTTTTCAGCTTTTAATCTTCCGACCTGTCGAACTCTATCTGCTAGCTGGGCCATATCTCTTAGATACTGTGTATCTAATTTCTTTCGAATGGAATAATCCAGGTCACCAGCAGCCATTTCGACCAATTCATGTTCAGGAACCACCGTAAAGCATCTAGATTTTAGTAACCGGAACCTATTCAAATAATCATCTATTGGTTCTGTGAATTTCTTCTTAATGCTTGCTAATTCTTTCAAACATATCTTAGATTGACCCATGTAAAATTGTTCATGGAAAAGCCTTTCTAAATAGGGCCAAGTGTCTATAGATCCAGGAGGGAGTGTTGTGAACCAAATGAAAGCGTTCTTTGTTAGAGAACTTGGAAAATATTTTATCCTAAGGTTTTCATTATTTGCTATATCTCCTGCTTCAGTTAAATATCTTTCTATATGTTCCACTGTTGATTCACTCGTATCTCCAGCAAATTTTGTAAACTTAGGAACTTTATAACCCCTGGGTAATTCTGATTGTAAAACATAATCTACAATAGGAGATGTATAATTTGGTCTTCTAAATCCTGAGTTTAAGCCATTTTGGGTCATTATTCTTTCGATCATAGTGGTTACATTATTTTCTGCAACTAAGTTGTCATTTCTAATCCTATGAACAACTTCATCTGCATTTTGGTCCCTATTTACAATCATTATTCATCTAGGTTGTTCCTCTTGTATTTCGTGAACTTCCTGTTGCCTTAACCTTGCCCCTATATTTCTTTCTTCGACTACTTGTCTAAGGGGTCGAACTTGTTCAATTGTGGGTTCTTCATTTCGAATCACCACTGGATTTTGTCTACATCTTGCAGGCGCATCAGGGGCACCAAAGAAATATGCTATTCTAGCCAACTGGGCTGCATTTTCTTGGTTTGTTCTATTTATATTCTGGATTAGAGGATTAAAGATAGCATTCATCTCACGGGCTAGGACTCCTACCACATCATGATTGCTATCATCCATGTGTTGCCTAAGTTCTACCTGACTATTAGTTGTAAGGGTAGGCATTTGGGCAAAGTTTCCTAGACTCTGGGGATTTTGGGCCAAATGATTCATCCCAAAACCAGACCCTTGGATTGGGGACAAAGTTGACGCATTGTGTGGGTCTCAAGGCCTCGAAGCTTGGAGGCCTAATGGGGGTCGAATACTGTTGATTTCCTATGTTTGGCATAGTTTGCGCTGATGACATGTTCGATGGCATCTCTATTGTACTTATAGGGATTGTATTCGAACTGCCTATGGGGATTGTATTAGATGCATCAATCGAACCAGAAACGATTGTGCCAGCCCCCTGTGGGGGATTTTGTCCCCCATCTTGGTTAGTTGTGTTAACCATTGTTTTGGTACGTTATCTTCTGGGTATATGTGGATTACTATTTGTTATGTTACCGCTTCTAAGATTGATATAACGAAATGCATTCCAAACTCAAAAGATCCTAAGAAGTTTTCTAATAGATTTAAATACAAAAATTTATTATGACCACAGTCCCACTGGGCGTGCCAATTTGTTCTGATGATTTCTAGTAAACAACGTTAGTCTTCAATTCGGTTACTTACAGGATCGACTAGATTGATCCTAGGACACATGTGTCATAATTCAATTTCATATTCATATTCATTATTTTTATAGGCTCATATTGTATCTTTTAATATAGAACGTAAGGCTCTTAAATCTTCTCTCTAAATCTATCTAAGAAAATGTATTGAGTGAATGATAAAAGAGGGCTTCGATTTAAACTTAAAAGTTTGACAATTAAATGCAAGACTATGTGAAGACGAAATGTAAAAAATATAAAAGACTCTGATAATGAAGTAAAGATCTCTGGAAATCTAAAGTGTTTGAATGAAAGAACAAGACAATGAAATAAAGCTTCTGAAAGATAAAGTATTTGAATGAAATGTAAAGTTTTCTGGAAAGTAAAGTGTATAAAATGAAATGTAAAGGGAAGCAAAAGGACTCAGAAATAAAGATACTGTAAAGGCAATATGAATATAAAATAACTTGAATGAAAATTATGAAAAGACATGATGTTCAATACGTACATGTTATCTTCCACTCGTTTCCCTATATCACGGTAGTTTGCGTATTTGAGATTTTTTAGTACACAAGTGAACACACAAATTCTAACATTAGAACATTTATTTATAGCATTTCGACCCTAATGGTCTTGCTCTAAAATTATGCCACGTTTGAAGCATGCATGCCTCTCTTGTTTACTGGCCTCCACGCGTCCTCTACGAATGGCGCCTTTTTTTTTTAATTTCGAATTGTACACTAGCGAAGCGTATTTCTGTCTCTTTCGATTCAAATCATAAGTAATTCCTTTGAACCGCTTCAGCTGTTCGAACTAAAGCTCTTTATAATTAAAACATGGAGATGTAACAAATCAAAATCCACACCTTACTCGAAATTGAATGGTCTTAAAGAAACAACTCTAATTTTTCCAACCAATCATTCTTCAATTCAACAATCTTTGCTGATGCCAACTTGTCTTAACTTTTAGACTTTATCTGAAATATCTCTTTGACATCAAATATCTCTCTATCGAAATTGCCAACCAATAAATTGCCCCTTAAGAATGTGCATTTTGACAGATATAAAGAAATACTCATTTTTGAAATACTCATGCAATTTCGATGATATCAACCTCATGATGACTATATTGTACCTGATGTCACAGCTATCAGCCAACTTTCTGCAAAACGTCCAATCACCATGCCTAAACGTGCAAGTATAGCAGTTATAGCTAATAATTAGTAAACGTCACTTCCAATTTCAAAAACCACCTTTCTTTCTTTCCAATAAGGGGCTACGTATTCCACCTTTTCCAAAGGTCAAAAACTTCAAGAACCACCAAAGAACTCTATAAAAGCGCTTGACTTCTAGAATCAAATTTTACTTTTCCAAAATCCTTTCAACCTACAAGCAAACCTTTTTCTCTCTTTCTTAGAAAAAACCTTTGAAATCTCTCCAAAAATGTCTTCTCCTTCTTCAGCACCATCACCTTCATCCAAGAAATCTGGAAAATCAAAGCATGCTCATTCCTCTAGTCACTGTTGTCATACCAAATTTTGACCTAATATACCACCTTACATTTGCATCATTGCACAACTAACAGTTCAAACAGCATTAATCGGGTATAGCACTCACAGGTCAAAATTAGGGTTTCATCAGATTTTCATCTGATTCAAGAGCTAACCAATTAGGGTTTGAGATTTTCTCATCTTATTTGATCTATCTTGATCAAATCATCGACCTCAATCTTGGATATCAAATTTTCTCACAGATCAATCGAGGATCGACCAATTAGGGTTTTGATCGGGCATGAGAATTCTCTGACTTTTTTTAACAAGAAATGACTTTTTTGGATAGAGATTGGTCATCATATATTAGATACAACATATTTACCTAATTTCTAGATTCAAAACATCACAGAAGTTCACAGAATTCATCAGTCGTTTTCAGAAACATCTGATGAAATTTCATCTGCACAGAAAAGTCAAACTTTGACTTTTGGTCAAATTTTTCAAAACAAAACTTTTTCCATCATCAAAATACTTCAAATGATCCACCATGATCATAAAAAAATCAAGAATTTGAAAAAGTCAACAAAAAGTCAAAAGTTCTAACACTTAGAAAATTTTCTAAGTGTTGAAATTTCTTATTTTTTTCAAACTTCAAGCCATTTTTTCACCTAGCTCAATTTGAATTTGAAAAACTCAAAACATGAAAGTTTTAGCTTATGGAAAAATATTTCCAAAATGTCCAAGAACTCTCAAATCCATGGAGTCTAGCTACACTTTTGAATTTAAATTTAGAGCTCCAAAATCCATAATTTTCAAGTACAAACTTGTAAAATTATAGGTCATTGCATTTTCCTCTTCTAGAACCTTTGCCACCTTGCCTAGAGAGGATGGAACTGATAAATATCAGTGAGGATGATTGAGATAAGATAAGATCAAATTGATATTTCACACATGGTAAAAGGAAGTTTCCTTTTACCTTTAAAGCCAAAGACTTTCTTACCCTCAAGGTAAGTTTGATTTTCCAAATGCCATTCCTTGCCTAACATTTTCAGAACTTGTTGCCTATAAATTGAACATCAAATTCAAGTCCAAACTACACCAAAAAACAAATACAAATCCATGCTTTCATTCTCTTTCTTGAAAATTAAGTAACATAGTGCAAAATTGCCAAACATGCATTTTTGAGATTCAGTTAAAAACATGATAAATTTTGGTGTCAAACATGTTTCAATATCAACATAAAACTTGTTTAGAACTTAAGATCATAAGGATAGCAAGCAAAAATCAGAAATCACATGCCATGTTTTCAAGTTTCCAAAACTGCCTTATGAATTGAGTTTCAAGTTTGGCCTGAGCAATTATTGTTCTAATGATTCAAACATCATCTATGAACTTCATAGACATGGTCCAGATCAATCACAGCCATCTGTAACAACTCTAACCAAGAAATCAAGTTCCATTTTTCAGTCTGTGCAGGTTGACTTGTGTAGCACGATCCAGCTTGATTCAAGGGGTGCAGACCATCCATTTAGCTTCCACACATGCCGCTGGTGCTCAAATGATCGAGAAACAAGCTCTGGAAACGCTCTAAGATCGAATTCGATTCTCACTTTTCCAGGTTAGAACACGAACTGTGATATCCATTCTCTTTGATTCTTTTTGAAAAAGCTCTTGGCCGATCCTTTTCTGCACTCATAACGATTGATAACCCTCAATAAAATCAAACAATCATCAACTACACATAATTTAATTTGATTTCTCAGTTTTAGGGTTCTTAGCATTTTACAGAAATCCAATTGAGTTAGACTGAATATAAATGAAATTAACAAGCACCATCATGTTCGGGATGAAAAACCGAGCAACTTTGATGTTTACTTCATTAATTTTCATTGAGAAACAAAGATTTGAGCTTGAATCATAATTTCTGGAAATCAAACACGAAGAACATGCTTCGCGCGTGTTCTTGATCTTTTTCAAATTCAAATAATCCAACACCTTGTCTACACGTGTGTTAGTCCACTAAACACAGAAACGCGTTTGGTCTAGTGGTAGTATGCTTGCCTTTAAGTCACTTTGACACGCGTCCCACCTCATCGTCATGGGTTCAACACCCATCAAGACCATTCTTTTTTACAAACTTTCAATTTTTTCATGTTTTTTCATCAAACTTTCACAATTTTTTTGACCAATCAAAACTTCTCATTTTGAGATGATTTTTTTGACACTTGTCAATAAATACATCTATTTTATGATAGTGCAAAAATTTTCAGAAAAAACTTTCATCTGATTATATTTTAATCGGGCGAAAGCGGCGTTACGAACACTTTTCAAACCTCCTTTTAAGGTGAATTTTTCAAGTTTTCGACTTCCGATTTTTTTTCAAAACTTCTCATAAATGAACTTAACATTTTCAAATCATTTTTCAAAAAATTTCATCAAAACTTACATCTTTTTCCATGATCGATCCGATTTAAACGATAAAACCGAATTCGTTTCTTCTCGAAATTCTTGATCGATCATGGGCCTCCATCACGGTGTAAGTCCCATCATAACATTCTTTTATGTACATATTTTTTCCTTGTACATAAACAAAAACATTCTTTTATGTACATATCTTTTTATCTGTACATAATACGGACAAACTTCTTCCGTTTGTTTGCATTTTACACTGCATTCCATTGGTATTGAAAGGAGCATTATTCCCCGTGAAACTGCTTTCAAATCAATGGGCCTCCCTTACGGTGTAAGTCCCATAACATTCTTTTATGTACATAATATTTCTTTGTACATACAAATTTCATCATACATAATCTGGATACTCCTTTTATACTCAATGCGAAAACTTGATCGTTTGTTCTCACTTCACTTGTGTATACTCAAACCAACATCCTTTATGTACATATATTTTTCTTGTACATAACAATTTCTTTTCAAAAAACAAACTTTTATCTGTACATAACACATATACTTCTTTTTCAAATACTTTTTATCTGTACATAATACAGATACCTTTTACAGATAAACTTCAATCAATCATTTCCGTTTCATCTATACATTTTACTGAATACCATTGATATTGAAAGGAGCATTATTCCCTGTGAAACTGCTTTCAAATCAATGGGCCTCCCTTATGGTGTAAGTCCCAACCCTCCTATGTACATCCATCTTTCTCTGTACATAAATACTCGTTCGTGTACATATTCACTTCCTTGTACATAGCTCAAACTTGTAAATAATCAAGTTACGCTCGTTTTTTTAACGTTCGTTTCACAGACACTTGTTTATATTTCATAAACTGCTGTAAATAAACATCATTGCATTGTTTATATTTCCTTCATAAACTCCTGTGAATACATATCACACACACACACACACACACACACACACCTGTTTATACAAACTGTCTAATAATAACATAACAATTAGACTAATCAATAGGTTCCCAGAGTTATAGCCTCCGCTTGGGCTTCATACAAGACAACTCATCCCCAGTTGAGTTTAGCCTCCGCTTGGGCTTTATACAAGACAATCCATCCCCAGCATGGGTCAGCCTCCTCTTAGGCTTCATATAAGAAAACTCATTCATCTGAGTTTAGCCATTGCTTGGGCTTCATACAAGATAATTTATCTCCAACAGAGTTTAGCCTTCTCTTGGGCTTTGTACAAAGAAACTATCCCCACAGAGTTTAGCCTCCGCTTAGGCTTCATATAAGACAAACACTCCCCTGTTGAGTTAGCCTCCTCTTGGGCTTCGTTCAAAAGAACTCCTCATTGAGTTTAGCCTTATCTTGGGCATCATACAATGAAAGAGATAGGAAATCTCTTATGACCTCTATTGGGCTTCCAATACAAAGAATCACCAGCTAGGATAGAACCACGAAAGGATGGTTTCCGGTGAAATCACTTTCAAAATCCCAGTAAAAGTTCGGTGAAATTGCTCTTAATTCCAAAGGATGGTTTCTCGGTGAAATCCTTTTAACACAAAGGCACCCATACCCTATAGCTTCCTCTTGAGCTTCATACAAGGACCCTCGATGACCCTCGGAATGCCTCCTCTTGGGCTTACAATACAAGGACCTACGGGCTTCTTAAAAGCATCCCTTTAATCCAATCAATTTCTCCTTGAGATTTAGACATCTATCATCTCTATGGAAGAAGTATGTCATCTATCACATCACATACAGTCAAAAACTTTTCAAACTCTTTTCAAACTCTTTTCAAACTATTTTCAAACAAAAACATCTCTTAATTGTAAGTGGTAATGCTTGTACACTCAAGCAAAACACCCAATACTTACAGTTAAAAGATCCAATCATCTTTTTCAAACATCTTTCTTAAACATGTAAGTGGTAACGCTTGTACACTCGAGCAAAACACCTATAACTTACGACGAAAGATTTTTATCAGTCAAACTTTTTCAAAATGTATGTGATGAAATAGATTAGATACATTTTTCATTAAGATGACATTTGTCTGTCTCTTACTAACATCCGTTGCTTTCCACTAGCATAAGTGGGAACTACGATTGCTACGACTTTCTCAACATCCTTTTGAGAATACGTGGCCAAGGTCTCATCCTTGCCTAGCAAATTTCTTTCTCTCTCAGACCAAACAAACCATAGAACCCTGTAGATCCGAGCTACAAATGCTCTGATTCCCATTAGGCGATATGTATGCAGAAGATCCACAGATCTTTGCGAGCACAATAATAACAAAACCTAGAATCCCACATAATCTACTGTTTCTTAAAATCCAAAGGAGAAACTTTCCCAATCATAGAAATAGCAATTAAAACACACAAACATATCAAACATATTCATATATAAAGCTGTAGATAACTACATATATTTAGGGTGCTCCATCTATAACCTTTATATAACAATCCCCCTTACTCAGAATCTCCCCAATGCGTTACGTCTAGTTTGCGCTAGTCGTTACGCATACCAATATCAATTGAGGGTATTTCAGCTTTCCCCTTTTTTCATAATCATTAAATCATCTTTCTTGTGTTGAAAATAATAAAGCTTGATGCTCGCGGCATCTTTATAAACAAATCAAAAGATTTAAATCGTTACGAGCCAGAGAATCCGAACTCACGTTCGCATCCTTAGGCGCGTCACCTTTTAACGCGAATTGGAAAAATGGCGACTCTGCTGGGGACTTACGCTGAAACTTTGATTTTCAAAAAGAAAGCGTTACTCTTGAGAGCACCAAGCTTTTTGTTTTCAAAAAGAAAAGAAAGGGGATAAGCTTTTCATATTTTGCATATATTTGTTTTCTTTATTGTGTGTTTCGCGATTTCGCTTGATGGAAAGAAATCCTAACCCGAATTTAAGAAACATTTTTAAGATCTAGGTGGAGGTATTAATCGTGAGCGATTCAATGCTTTGAAGTTAATATTTCCAGCGATGGAGCTTGTCTTGAGGTATTGTGTTTAGCAAGTAATTGCGAAGACATGTATTTTGGAAACTTAAGAAGTGAGTGGATGTAGAACACATAAACCATCCACGGCCATTAGGATGTAGTGCGAGAGATTATTGGTGTAAGCCTAGAGTAATTGTCATGCGATACTACGATCGAGCGAGTTTCTCTTGAAAATATTATTGGACCATCAGTATTCAACAAATCAATAATGTTTTGAAGGTGGCGTTGAGCTGTATTATCGATAGAACCGATTCACAGATGAATAAGCCCATAGAACTTAACCACGTTGATTCTTATCGTTGGCTTCATGCTCGTGACTTCGAACGCTTGACCGTGTGTATAACTACTAACCATGTTTGCTGCATTCATGCATTCATTCATTCATTCAAAAACAAAAAAAAAACTTCATTTCTCTTCCCATTTCCAAAGAATTTAGAGATTTTTCTTTGTAAAATATTTTAGGTTAGAGTGATGGACGTTAGAGGAAGATTCACCAAAAGATACAGTTTTAGAATTCCTGATGTAGGAAAATTAAAAGAGTTAGCATCCTTGGTAGAAGATCCCTCGGATTTCAGAAAATGCTATGGAACTCTTTTAACTCTTCTGAACGCTAACATTGACGAAGGACTTCTCAAAACTTTCGTTCGATTCTACGATCGATCTATCATTGTTTCATTTCCACGATTATCGATTGATGCCTACTTTGGAAGAGTATCGCATATCCTAGGAATCTCGATGTCGGACAAAGTGCCTTTCAATGGTTTGGAAGCCATTCCCAAGTCACAAGTCATTGCAACAATGACTCACATAAAAAATCGAGATAGACAAAACCTAACTACGGAGGAAAACTCTTAGGGTGACTTCAAAGTTCCTAATGGAGGCTCTCAAATTCTCTGAAGTGGTAGTATGGTAGCCTTTGAAGCTATTTTAGATTTACTCCTCTGGATTGGTGTTGTTTCCCAACGTCCCAAATTTCGTTGATATTAACGCCATAAGGATCTTTACGATTGGAAATCCGTTCCCACCACCTTGGTGATACGTCGTCTCTATTCATCACAGGAATCGTCAAGGAGGCGGAACTATCGTGTGTTGTGTACCTCTGTTTTCAAATGGATTACCTCACATTTGCCTAAATCTCTATCTTCGCGAAAACAAAGGCAGTGGCATTGGTCAAGAAGGATCATGTCTCTCCAAGCGGCGATATCCATTGGTATACCTTGGCGGACAATGAGATGGAAATCATTGAGAGTGTGGAGAATTTGCCAGCGTACCTCTCATTGGTACGAGAGGAATCAACTACAACCCATTTTAGCGAGGCGTCGGCTCGGATCGCAAATTCTGTAAACCTTACGGTTTCTGGTGAAAGTTACTTCTACCATGAAGGAGGATTCCCGGGGTTGAAAGCTAGGATGATCAAAGCTTGGCACCACATCCGAAGGAAAGAAAAGGAAAGCAAAAATTGTGTAGCCATGAAACCTACACTTCTTGGGTAAAGAAAAGAGCGAAGAATTTGAATGCCTTACGCTTATGAGGATCCCATGTTCTCGATCGCTTCCAAATCGACAAATTTTCCGTTGAAGTGTGGGAGAATACCAAAGCCTTGACCAAGATAAGGTTTGAGAAGGAAGCTTTGGAAAGCAAATTCCTTAAGACCAACCTTGAGAATGAGAAGCTCGAAGCAAGTCAAAGATCATGAAAAGGCGCTTTACTTCCGGGATGAATGGCTCATGGAGAAAGATGAGAAGATTCGCGGAAGGATAACGCATCGAGAGATCGTCAAGGAAAGGAAAAAGCTTGAGAAATGACAACCAGCGATCCCGCTCCCAAAGAGTGGAAGAGTCATTAGCAAGCTAAAAGTGAACTAAAAGCTCGCTATGGGAAGAAATCCACAGTGAAGGCTGCATCAAGCCTTTGGATCGTCATCCGCGACGTTTAATTAGTTCAATTTAGTTTGTAATTTTATTTTATCATTTATTTTATCATTTGTGTGAGCAATGCTCCAACAAAAAACAATTGTTGTAATCTTCCTTCATTAATCAATAAAATTCGTGTTTTCCATCCAAATATTTGCCAGAAATATCTCGTTTAGCGTAAATTCTTTGGAAATTTCTTTTCTTTACAATCATATTCATGCATCATACTTTGCATTTAAGTTTATTGTTTAGGGTCTGATACTTTCAGCTTTTCCAGCTTTTCCATCTTGAACAGTTCGAACAAATAGAAAGATCGTCAAGCTGTCGCGTCTTAGGGTTTCTCGACGCGTCCACCAACTCGAGCGTACGATACTAGATCAAAAGAAGAAAAGTAATGGAGGATTTTGAGCAAGCGTTGAACTCGTAACACGGTAACTACGCTACGGAAGAAGTGGAGACTCACATCTTTGGTCAACTCGTTTGCCACGGTACGCAAAGTCAACAAGCGACATCGGCGGTCAAAACCAGCAACGAGAGGATACTACTACTCGGTTTGTCGCGATCGATGGTTTACCTTCGGCATGCCGAAGGCTATCCATGGGGAATGCCTTTTAACCCGGCATTGGGTTAGCCAACCGACTTCTCAAACAACCTCGCTTGAAATACCTACTTTGCGCAGCTACGTTCACTCCACAGCGTGGAATAACTTTTCCACAAGTAACAATGTCGGTTTCTCAACCGATCATGTTGAACTCGACTTCGTAGTGCGCTACCACGACGAAGAAGTTCATCACACTCCGGGAAATAACGAGCGCTCGTGGTTCAATGGAGAATCTCCAGGAACAACTCCTCAAAATGCAGCTTGAGATAAAAACGATTCGAGGGAAAGAATTGTTTGGAAAAAATGCCCAGGATCTGTGCTTAGTTCCTCGCGTAAAAATACCTGCAAAATTCAAAGTCCCTGACTTTGAAAAGTACAAAGGGAACTCTTGTCCTCAGAGTCATCTCACAATGTATGCTAGGAAAATGTCTACGTACAATGAGGATCATCAGCTGCTAATTCATTACTTCCAGGACAGTCTCACCGGTGCCGCACTGAAGTGGTACATGGGTTTAGACAGCATGAATATCCAAACATTCAACGACTTAGGTAAAGCCTTCATACAACAATATAAGTTCAACTTGGATATGGCTCCTGATAGGGATCAACTCCGCTCCATGTCTCAAAAGGAAAGAGAGACATTTAAGGAATATCTTGCGATGAAGGAAATTGCTGCCCAAATTAACCCACCATTGGAAGAAAGGAGATGACTAAGGTATTCTTGAATACTATAAACTCATTCTACTATGAGCGAATGATCGCTAGTGCTCCGGAGATTTCAACGAAATGGTAAGCATGGAATGCGATTAGAAGAGGTGTTCGAGCCGGACGTTTAACCAAGGAAGCAGGATCTTCTAGTGGAACTAGGAACGTTGGAACTAGCTTTCCAAGGAAAAAAGAGCATGACGTAGGAATGGTATCCCAAGGGAAACCACGTAAGAATGTCATCCAACAACGACAGGTAGCCGCCATAGCGCCCGCTGTCAACACGACTCCGAACACAAGAATTGCTCCGCAATTTCAACAAAATCAACAAACTCAACAGCCTCGTCAACAGGCTCAGCAGTTTCACAACCAAAACCGTACGCCTCGGGTCACTCAGTTCGATCCGATCCCAATGACGTACACAGAACTTTATCCTGCACTAATAGAAAGAAACCTGATACAGACAAGGTCACCACCTCCGGTTCCTGAGAAATTGCCGTGGTGGTACAAAGCTGATGTTTCTTGCCCTTTTCACCAAGGGGCACCAGGCCATGACCTCGAACATTGCATAGCATTAAAGGCAGAAGTACAGAAGTTAGTAAGGTCTAATCTTCTTTCCTTCAAGAATACGAGCCCAAACGTACAAGCCAATCCGCTTCCTAGTCACAACGGACATTCGGTAAATCTGATGCTAAGAAATACCGACAGATATCTTATCACCAACGTAAATTTAATCAGAGGAAACATGGTGCATCTTCACGAAGCATACAATGCAATGAGCGTTTTCGCTAAACACGATTATTCAGCTTGCAACATTTGCTCCAGGAGTATTCATGGATGTTCCACCATAAGAGCAGATATCCAGCATTTGTTAGACACTGGTGATTTACAAATTCTGAAAGAGATGACCATGACGTAAATACCGTAGGGCATTTTCCGCATGAGCTTTTAGTCTCAGATATCAACTCGGAAAATCCCGAAGTAAACGTTGTGATCCCTTGTTTCAACATGCCCGGGCATGTGGAGATCGCGCACAGTGGTTCCAACATTCCAACATCTCCTTTGGTAATTCGCATACCTGGTCCTGTTCCATACAGTTCTACCAAAGCAATTCCTTACCAATACAATGCAACCCTGATAGAGGATGGAAAGGAGAAACCCATGCCTACACTTCCAGCTAATGTCAATATAGCAATCGGACGAGTAGCAGTGGACGAGTTCACGCTCCACTAGCACCAGATCGCACTGCAATTCATTTGTTAAGCGAACCAGTTAGCATATCTGCTGAGAATCACTGCGATTCCCATTGCTAACGCACAAATATTGGTTCTCTTGATGGAACCAACATCAACTCGACTTTGAAGAAATACTAAAAGATCAAGAAAAGCGAGTGTCGAGTCGTAGATCAGCGATCGAACTCCTTCAAAGATTTCAATCATGTCTTTACTCCTTAACTCGAAGCTCACAGAAGCTTTGATGAGAGTATTAGACCGGGCTTATGTGGATCACGATGTGATTCTGAGACCAATTTGGAGGATCGTCTCAACATAACTACTGACAATCGAGTTTTAGTGATGAAGAACTTGGGAAGAAGGAAAGATCACAACTTGGCCTTGCACATCTCAATGATTTGCGGTCAGTTCACATCCAATGTATTGGTGGATACGGGCTTGTCTTTAAATGTAATGCCAAAAGCGCTAGCTCGTTTAGCTTACAAAGGCATCAATGAAGTTCAACGATATAGTAGTAAGAGCTTTCGATGGATCGAGAAAGTCAGTTATTGGGGAAGTTGATCTCCCGATGACAATTGGCCCTCACACTTTCAAAATTACTTTCCAAGTCATGGACGTACCAGCTGCATACAGTTGCTTGCTAGGAAGACCTTGGATCCACGATGCAGGAGCAATAACTTCTACTCTCCATCAAAAATTAAAATTCACAGTCAACGGAAAGTTGGTAACTATCAGCGGTGAACAAGCTTTGCTTGTAAGCCATCTATCCAGTTTCTCTTTCATCACCGCTAATGACATTGAAGGGGCACATCTCCCCGAACATCCGTTAGAAGATGAATCTACCAACAAAAGCAGATCATCTATCTCTTCATATAAAGAAGCGGCACAAATGGTGAAAGGCGGCAATGCCCAAGGATGGGGACAAGTAATTAAACACATCAACAACGGAACAAAAGCGGACTCGGGTTCACACTGTATTCTCTCGAGCAGACCAAAGAGGAAGCACTTCCCCGATCAAGGAAGTATTTCACGGTGGAGGTTTCTTAAACCTGTTCCAAGAAGTCAATGTTGTAACCATAGAAGAGGAGAAGACAATCTATCACGAATCGAAGAGTGGAGCACTTACTTGAATAGCCCTGAATATGTGTCTCAGGAGGAATCATATGCACCGACTGATCAATTTAAAGACATGTCCTTGCGGCAACATGAAAATCCGCCATTCCCTGCTGAAGTTTGGGATACCTTGGGAGAACCAAGTGGTAAATTTGACTACATGGTGAAATACACTGTGCCAGAAAGCTCGAAAATCCGGATCGAAGATATCCAGCCTACGGGATGGGGTGATGACTTTGAGTACCCTAGTCAACCAGAGGAGGAATACTCGTTTTCTCAAACTAATCAACAGATCGAGATCCCAAATGAAGATCTCTGCTTCAAAACTTCTGTGGAATTCACCAAACCAGATCCTGGTTATCACTATGTCAACATGATCACTGAAGATCAAGAGTACGACTCGGGATACGATCTAGAAAGTGTCGCCGACAATGAGTCTCTTCACTCAGAAGACTGGAAGGAACATCCCCAGTATTCCACACAAAGATCAACGAAGTACAGTGCTATATCCCATACTTCCCGATCTATTAATCAAGAAGATCGCTTTAGCAGCACAAAAGGCAAGGGCCATCGTCCAGAGTCCTCAAAGCCTGCTCAGCCAACAATCAAAGTTTACTCGAGGGTTAAACCAAGCGGAAAATTACCTGAGTACCTCGACTTCCAAGGAGTTGGTCATTACTGGAAACCTGTTGAAGTTAGGACTAATGTTCATAGCTCTAAGTAGTTTATCTTTGCTTTTTGTTTTGAACTCTCGTTTCGCCCAAAGCGAAGAGATGTTTTATAGGGCTTTAGCTTTTAAATAATTTCTCTTTGTCTTGCCCAAGATAAATGAGTTTGTATTTTGGGGCCTTGTTCATATTGTGAATCATAAATAAAACGCGTTGTTTTGTTTCCACACTCTGTGTTTATTTTCATTTTTACCCTTTTCTGAAAATGATAATCCTAAAAAACACAGTAAAAAAAAATCTTCAAAAAAAAAATCATAATGAAAAAATTAATCTGCGACACTTTCACATTAATTTTCAAAAAAAAAAACTTTTTTAATCAAACATAAATAAAAAATGCAGATTAAACAGATGGACAAAACCATTGACAGCAATAACTCTACGCTCTTTCTCAACTTTGAAATCCCCTGTGAATTCGCCGAAGAAAAAGTTGAAGAAGAGATCCCAGATGAGTTTTCTAGGCTGCTTAAGCACGAGGAAAGGATCATTCAGCCTCACAAAGAACCTCTAGAAGCAATTAACTTGGGTTCTGAGGAAGATAAAAAAGAAGTAAATATCGGAGCTTCACTCAACAGCAGTGTCAAAGGCAAATTAATAAATCTTCTCAAAGAATACGTTGATGTGTTTGCTTGGTCCTACCAAGACATGCCAGGGTTAGATACCAGCATCGTGGAGCATCACTTGCCGTTAAAACCAGAATGTCCACCAGTTAAGCAGAAACCGAGAAGAGTTCATCCTGAAATGGCTGAGAAAATCAAAAAGGAAGTTCAAAAGCAGCTCGACGCTGGTTTCCTAGTCACTATTGAATATCCTCAATGGCTAGCCAACATAGTACCTGTCTCCAAGAAAGATGGCAAGGTCAGAATGTGTGTTGACTACCGAGACCTGAACAAAGCTAGTCCAAAAGACGACTTCCCACTACCGCATATTGACATGCTAGTGGACAGCATTGCAAAATTCAACGTCTTTTCCTTCATGGACGGTTTCTCTGGCTACAATCAGATCAGAATGGCTCCCGAAGATATGGAGAAGACATCTTTTATCACGCCATGGGGAACTTTTGCTACAAGGTAATGCCATTTGGATTAACGAATGCGGTATGACTTACGAGCAATGACTACTCTCTTTCATGATATGATGCACAAAGAGATCGAGGTCTCGTGGGCGACATGATAGCAAAGTCGACGAAGAGGAACATAGATTATCTCTTAAAGTTGTTTCAACGACTAAGGAAGTTTCACTCCGCTGAATCTAACAAATGCACCTTTGGGGTAGGTCGGAAAACTCCTAGGTTTCATCGTCGGTCAAGAGGAATTGAGGTTGACCACGACAAAGTCAAGGCTATTCGGAAATGCCTTCGCCACGTCTGGAAAAGCAAGTAAGAGGATTTCTCGGACGATTAAACTACATCTCAGTTCATCTCTCAAATGGTTGCTACCTATGGGCGATATTCAAACTTCTACGCAAAGATCAAAGGTTGTGTGGACGGTAGATTGCCAAAAGCATTGACGGTATCAAGGAATACTGCCGGAACCACCAATCTGATCCCTCCGGTGGAAGGAAGACCATTGATCATATACCTTACCGTACTAGAAGAGTCCATGGGCTGCGTGCTTGGACAACGGGATGAAAGCGAAGGAGCATGCCATTTACTACTTGAGTAAAAGTTCACATTTGTGAAACTCGTTACTCCATGCTCGAGAAAACATCTTTGTGCTTTGGTATGGGCTTCAAAATGTCTTCGCCATACATGATCAATCACACGACTTGGTTAATCTCCAAAATGGATCCAATCAATCGTCTTTGAAAAGCTGCTTGGGAGAATCGCTCGATGGCAAATGCTACTATCTGAATATGACATCAATACCGCGTGAGCGGTTAAAGGAATTCTCGCCGATCACTTGGCTTATCGGCCGCTCAGCGAATACCAATCTCTCAATTTTGACTTCGACGAGGATGTTATGTACTTGAAGATGAAAGATTGTGACGAACCGCTACTCGGAGAAGGACGGATCCGAATCGGATGGGGTTTAGTCTTGATGGAGCCGTAAATGTTTTGGCAATGGAATTGGGCGGTCATCATCACTCCAGGGTTCTCATATCCGTTTGTGCCAGTTGCTATTTGATTGCACCAACAACATAGCGAGAATCTGAAGCATGCATCATGGGTATCGAAGAAGCCATCGACTTGAGGATCAAGATCCTTGACATATATGGAGACTCAACCACGGTGATCAATCAAATCAAAGACAAGTATGAAACTCATCATCATGGTCTAATTCCTTACGAGAGATTATGCAAGGCGGTTGTTGACTTTCTTCACGGTGAGAGGCATCATATCCTCGAGATCAAAACCGGATGGCGGGCGCCTTGGCTACTCTATCTTCCATGTTCAAAGTCAACGATTGGAATGATATGCCCGAATTCAGAGCGCCTTGAAAGACTGCGTATGTGTTTACAGCGGTAGTCTTCAACGATAAACCGTGGTTTCCACGACATCAAGCGTTTCCTTCAAGCGAGTACCCACTTGGTGCCTCGTACAAAGATAAGAAAACTCTAAGGAGGCTTTCCAGGAATTTCTTCCTCAATGAAGATGTCTACAAAAGAAACTTCGACATGGTTCTGCTCCGATGCGTCGACAGACAGGAAGCAGACACGATCATCCATGAAGTGCATGAAGGGTCCTTTGGAACCCATTCAAGCGGGCATGCAATGTCTAGAAAAATCTTGAGGCGAGGATACTATTGGATAATGATGGAATCCGATTCTTTGTAAACACGTCAAAAGATGTCACAAGTGCGGATCTCGAGATAAGATCCATGTGCCGACTACTCAACGTTCTCTCTTCTCCGTGGCCTTTCTCCATGTGGGGCATTGACATGATTGGAATGATTGAACCAAAAGCGTCCAGCGGACATCGCTTCATTCTAGTGGCTATTGATTACTTCACCAAATGGGTTGACGTCTTACGTAGCGTCACAAGACAAGTGGTTGTGAGGTTCATCAAGAACAAACTCATTTGCCGATATGGAATTCCAAGCAAGATCATTACAGATAATGGATCTAACTTGAACAACAAAATGATGAAAGAACTGTGTGAGGAATTCAAGATCGAGCATCATAACTCGTCTCCTTATCGGCCAAAGATGAGCGGCGCCGTTGAAGCGACCAACAAGAACATCAAAAGATCGTCAAAAGATGGTCATCACTTACAAAGGCGGCGAAATCGCCATTTGCTCGCATGGATATCGTGCTTGATCGCGCCAACGAGGGCAACTCCTTTTCTCTAGTATCGGCATGGGCGGTGCTCCCGTAGAAGTTGAGATTCTATCAATGAGGTTCTCATGGAAACCAAGTTATCGAGGCGAATGGTGTCAGCGAGATATGACCAGTGAACTTAATCGAAGAAAAGCGCTGACCGCTCTGTGTGGACAATTATCGAAAAGGATGAAAAAGCTTTCGACAAAAGGTTCGACCTCGTGAATTCCGAGAAAGCGACCTCGTGCTTAAAAGATTACATCTTTTCAAGCGATTCTAGGGGCAAATGGACTCCTAACTACGAAGGCCCATACATTGTCAAAAGAAGCTTTTACGGCGGTGCTATGACTCTCACAACCATGGGCGGCGATGAACTCCGTATCTGTGAATCGGATGCGTCAAAAATACTTTGTCTAAAAACAAAAAACACTCGGTAAGTCGAAAACCGAAAAGGCGACTTAGGCAAAATAGCGTCTCGGTGGATTGAAAACACGAAAAGCGATCGGGCAAAAATTAGAGACAATAAGCGAAATTATCACGATAGATCGAAAAACTGAAAAGGCGATCTAGGCAAAAACAAGGATACAAAATGAAAAAGTAACTGCAGTCAGTCTGTATTTTGTCCACATGAAGAATCCTCCATCAACGGATCTTCAATCAACTTTTCTAAAGCAACATGCACAGTTGGAATTCAAAGTTGTTAGGGATAGTAGCGGTTATTTGCTTTCAATGTAGCCTTTTCCCAATAAATTATCATTTCCAACTTTTGTAAATAGTCCATGGAATCACGCCTTTGGCTGATTACCATTCTATCAATAAATTTGAGCCTTGTGCCTTTTGTTTGCAATTCCTACTTTATTCTGTTTTGCAAAATAACGCTTTTTATTTGTGAAAATCACTTTTGAAACTAAAATGTTTTAAATGAATTTTTACTTCAAAAATTTTGAAACAAAAAGCAAAATTTTTTTTCTCCTTTGAACTATGGACACGGAAATAACTTCAACAGTTTCTCCATGAGTGTTTTGATCTCCGAAGGATAACGTAGCTGCTACAGCAGTCTTCTCCTCAGCAGAAATCATCAAAGGGCGGCATTCTTATCCAAAAAGAATCCCGATGAGTTGCCAATAAAATGCCTTTCTCGAAAGTTTAAAGCACCAACTCAAATCTTCATTAGTGAACATCGCACCATTTGTTGCAATTTTCACCAAGTATTTATTCGAGCGTGGCGGTCCTTTTCCCAAATATCGCTTTAAGTGTCTTTGTCAAGTATTGTTAGCATGCATATAACATTCATGACATTCATACATAATAGCATCATTCATTGCATTTTTGCATCTCTCAAAATGTTTGCTTCCAAATCAACGGTATAAATCATACTTACTCATATAGTACAAGTCATCCCCGATAGAATATCTCCAAGCGAGAAGATACATTTTCTTTTTCCCGGAGTATTCCCAAACAGAAAGGATCGTCTTCCTTTTCCCGGCAAAGTCCCAAGCGATACATTTTCTTCTCTCTATCACATTCCCAGTGAGATTATCCTCATTGGGAACAATGTTTTGATTAACTTCATTCTTTCGGTTCATTCTGGATAGAACACATACATTATTCACAAAGCTGAGTACACAACAACCTCATTTCTCAAGATTTACCTTGTTATAATTATCACTTCGCTGATAATTGGTAACATCTTCAGAATTCATTACCATAAACTATCACAGAGGCGATAATTGGTAATATCATTTCCACCTTAAACATTGTCACAAAGGTGACGGAAGGTAATCTCTTTGTTTCCCAAAGCAAGCAGATGTTCACATATTCTGTGAATCATTCTTTCCCCAGCAGGGACGTATTCACAAAATTCCCTTCACTATGTCATTTCTTTGATATCCTTTGGGTAAAACTTTTTGCAATCATTTTGCATCATCCGCATCTTTTGGTATCTTAGGTCCAAATTTTGCGTATTATGATATTTAAGTCTCTTTACACTTATCAAAACGAAGATATTCATCTTCATCTCTTAGGTTAAAGAAACTTAAATAGGGGCATCTGTCATACCCCAAATTTGACCTAATATACCACCTTACATTTGCATCATTGCACAACTAACAATTCAAACAACATTAATCGGGTATAACGCTCACAGGTCAAAATTAGGGTTTCATCAGATTTTCATCTGATTCAAGAGCTAACCAATTAGGGTTTGAGATTTTCTCATCTTATTTGATCTATCTTGATCAAATCATCGATATGATCTTGGATATCAAATTTTCTCACAGATCAATCGAGGATCGACCAATTAGGGTTTTGATCGGGCATGAGAATTCTCTGACTTTTTTAACAAGAAATGAATTTTTTGGATAGAGATTGGTCATCATATCTTAGATACAACATCTTGACCTAATTTCTAGATTCAAAACATCACAGAAAGTTCACAGAATTCATCAGTCGTTTTCAGAAACATATGATGAAATTTCATCTGCACAGAAAAGTCAAACTTTGACTTTTGGTCAAATTTTTCAAAACAAAACTTTTTCCATCATCAAAATACTTCAAATGATCCATCATGATCATAAAAAAATCAAGAATTTGAAAAAGTCAACAAAAAGTCAAAAGTTCTAACACTTAGAAAATTTTCTAAGTGTTGAAATTTCTTATTTTTTTCAAACTTCAAGCCATTTTTTCACCTAGCTCCAATTTGAATTTGAAAAAACTCAAAACATGAAAGTTGTAGCTTATGGAAAAATATTTCCAAAATGTCCAAGAACTCTCAAATCCATGGAGTCTAGCTACACTTTTGAATTTGAAATTTAGAGCTCCAAAATCCATAATTTTCAAGTACAAACTTGTAAAATTATAGGTCATTTTGCATTTTCCTCTTCTAGAACCTTTGCCACCTTGCCAAGAGAGGATGGAACTGATAAATATCAGTGAGGATGATTGAGATAAGATAAGATCAAATTGATATTTCACACATGGTAAAAAGGAAGTTTCCTTTTACCTTTAAAGCCAAAAGACTTTCTTACCCTCTAAGGTAAGTTTGATTTTCCAAATGCCATTCCTTGCCTAACATTTTCAGAACTTGTTGCCTATAAATTGAACATCAAATTCAAGTCCAAACTACACCAAAAAACAAATACAAATCCATGCTTTCATTCTCTTTCTTGAAAATTAAGTAACATAGTGCAAAATTGCCAAACATGCATTTTTGAGATTCAGTTAAAAACATAATAAATTTTGGTGTCAAACATGTTTCAATATCAACATAAAACTTGTTTAGAACATAAGATCATAAGGATAGCAAGCAAAAATCAGAAATCACATGCCATGTTTTCAAGTTTCCAAAACTGCCTTATGAATCGAGTTTCAAGTTTGGCCTGAGCAATTGTTGTTCTAATGATTCAAACATCATCTATGAACTTCATAGAAATGGTCCAGATCAATCACAGCCATCTGTAACAACTCTAACCAAGAAATCAAGTTCCATTTTTCAGTCTGTGCAGGTTGACTTGTGTAGCACGATCCAGCTTGATTCAAGGGGTGCAGACCATCCATTTAGCTTCCACACATGCCGCTGGTGCTCAAATGATCGAGAAACAAGCTCTGGAAACGCTCTAAGATCGAATTCGATTCTCACTTTTCCAGGTTAGAACACGAACTGTGATATCCATTCTCTTTGATTCTTTTTGAAAAAGCTCTTGGCCGATCCTTTTCTGCACTCATAACGATTGATAACCCTCAATAAAATCAAACAATCATCAACTACACATAATTTAATTTGATTTCTCAGTTTTAGGGTTCTTAGCATTTTACAGAAATCCAATTGAGTTAGACTGAATATAAATGAAATTAACAAGCACCATCATATTCGTGATGAAAAACCGAGCAACTTTGATGTTTACTTCATTAATTTTCATTGAGAAACAAAGATTTGAGCTTGAATCATAATTTCTGAAAATCAAACACGAAGAACATGCTTCGGGCGTGTTCTTGATCGTTTTCAAATTCAAATAATCCAACACCTTGTCTACACGTGTGTTAGTCCACTAAACACAGAAACGCGTTTGGTCTAGTGGTAGTATGCTTGCCTTTAAGTCACTTTGACACGCGTCCCACGTCATGGTCATGGGTTCAACACCCATCAAGACCATTCTTTTTACAAACTTTCAATTTTTCATGTTTTTTCATCAAACTTTCACAATTTTTTTGACCAATCAAAACTTCTCATTTTGAGATGATTTTTTTGACACTTGTCAATAAATACATCTATTTTATGATAGTGCAAAAGTTTCAGAAAAACTTTCATCGATTATATTTTAATCGGGCAGCGGCGTTACGAACACTTTTCAAACCTCCTTTTAAGGTGAATTTTTCAAGTTTTCGACTTCCGATTTTTTTCCAAAACTTCTCATAAATGAACTTAACATTTTCAAAACATTTTCAAAACATTTTCAAATCATTTTTCAAAACATTTCACCAAAACTTACATCTTTTTCCATGATCGATCCGATTTAAACGATAAAACCGAATTCGTTTCTTCTCGAAATTCTCGATCGATCATGGGCCTCCATCACAGTGTAAGTCCCATCATAACATTCTTTTATGTACATATTTTTTCCTTGTACATAAACAAAAACATTCTTTTATGTACATATCTTTTTATCTGTACATAATACGGACAAACTTCTTCCGTTTGTTTGCATTTTACACTGCATTCCATTGGTATTGAAAGGAGCATTATTCCCCGTGAAACTGCTTTCAAATCAATGGGCCTCCCTTACGGTGTAAGTCCCATAACATTCTTTTATGTACATAATATTTCTTTGTACATACAAATTTCATCATACATATCTGAGATACTCCTTTTATACTCAAGTACAAACAAACTTCGATCGTTTGTTCTCACTTCACTTGTGTATACTCAAACCAACATCCTTTATGTACATATATTTTTCTTGTACATAACATTTCTTTTCAAAAAACAAACTTTTATCTGTACATAACACAGATACTTCTTTTTCAAATACTTTTTATCTGTACATATCTGAGATACCTTTTCTGAATAAACTTCAATCAATCATTTCCGTTTCATCTGTACATTTTACACTGAATACCATTGATATTGAAAGGAGCATTATTCCCTGTGAAACTGCTTTCAAATCAATGGGCCTCCCTTATGGTGTAAGTCCCAACCCTCCTATGTACATCCATCTTTCTCTGTACATAAATACTCGTTCGTGTACATATTCACTTCCTTGTACACAGCTCAAACTTGTAAATAATCAAGTTACACTTGTTTTTTTAACGTTCGTTTCACAGACACTTGTTTATATTTCATAAACTGCTGTAAATAAACATCATTGCATTGTTTATATTTCCTTCATAAACTCCTGAATACATATCACACACACACACACACTGTTTATACAATGTCTAATAATAACATAACAATTAGACTAATCAATAGGTTCGGAGTTATAGCCTCGCTTGGGCTTCATACAAGACAACTCATCCCATTGAGTTTAGCCTCCGCTTGGGCTTTATACAAGACAATCCATCCCGTGTTGACCTCCTCTTAGGCTTCATATAAGAAAACTCATTCATCGAGGTTTAGCCTCCTTGGGCTTCATACAAGATAATTTATCTCCAGAGTTTAGCCTTCTCTTGGGCTTTGTACAAAGAAACTCTCCCCAGAGTTTAGCCTCCTTGGCTTCATATAAGACAAACACTCCCCTGTTGAGTCAGCCTCCTCTTGGGCTTCGTTCAAAAGAACTCCTCATTGAGTTTAGCCTTCTCTTGGGCATCATACAATGAAAGAGATAGGAAATCTCTTAACAACCTCCTATTGGGCTTCCAATACAAAGAATCACCCGCGCTAGGATAGAACCCTGAAAGGATGGTTTCCCGGTGAAATCACTTTCAAAATCCCCAGAGAGTAAAATTTCCCGGTGAAATTGCTCTTAATTCCAAAAGGATGGTTTCTCGGTGAAATCCCTTTTAACACAAAGCCAGCCATACCCTATAGCTTCCTATTGAGCTTCATACAAGGACCCTCGATGACCCTCGATGACCCTCGGAATGCCTCCTCTTGGGCTTACAATACAAGGACCCACGGGCTTCTTAAAAGCATCCCTTTAATCCAATCAATTTCTCCTTGAGATTTAGACATCTATCATCTCTATGGAAGAAGTATCTCATCTATCACATCACATACAGTCAAAAACTTTTCAAACTCTTTTCAAACTCTTTTCAAACTATTTTCAAACAAAAACATCTCTTAATTGTAAGTGGTAACGCTTGTACACTCGAGCAAAACACCTATAACTTACGACGAAAGATTTTTATCAGTCAAACTTTTTCAAAATGTATGTGATGAAATAGATTAGATACATTTTTCATTAAGATGACATTTGTCTGTCTCTTACTAACATCCCGTTGCTTTCCACTAGCATAAGTGGGAACTACGATTGCTCGACTTTCTCAACATCCTTTTGAGAATCGTGGGCACAAGGTCTCATCCTTCCGAGCAAATTTCTTTCTCTCGGACCAAACAAACCATAGAACCACAGAGATCCGAGCTACAAATGCTCGATTCCCATTAGGGGATATGTATCGAGAAGATCCACGGATCTTTGAGCACAATAATAACAAAACCTAGAATCCCACATAATCTCTTGTTTCTTAAAATCCAAGGAGAAACTTTCCCAATCATAGAAATAGCAATTAAAACACACAAACATATCAAACATATTCATATATAAAGCTGTAGATAACTACATATATTTAGGGTGCTTCATCTATTCCCTTTATATAACAATCCCCCTCACTCGAATCTCCCCGATGCGTTCGTCTAGTTTGCGCTGAGTCGGCATACCAATATCAATTGAGGGTATTTGACTTTCCCCTTTTCATAATCATTAAATCATCTTTCTTGTGTTGAAAATAATAAAGCTTGATGCTCGCGGCATCTTTATAAACAAATCAAAAGATTTAAATCGTTACGAGCCAGAGAATCCGAACTCACGTTCGCATCCTTAGGCGCGTCACCTTTTAACGCGAACACAAACCAATGAGTAAGATCATCAACCTTGACAACCAGGAATTCATAACAACTCCCAAACTTTCTCAAGAATAGAAAGCTATTTACGCCTCCCAGGTAATCATTCCTACAACTGTTCTTGATAAAACCCTAGGGGTTATGGGTCCTTTGATATCTACTAATCGTCTGGAAAAAACAAAAGGATTTTTCCCTGTTTATTCTGAAACTAAACCCATTGTTAACAACTTTGTTCCTTTAAAAACTAAAGAAGATTTATTGGTGGTTAAAAATTCAAAAACCCTAAAGGATAAATCTTGTGAGGCAGAAACGTCAAAACCCATGAGAAAAGCCTTTAATATGGACTATGTCACAGGAAATTTCAAACCCTTATGCTCGTGTCCCTCATCAGACCAACTATACCATGAATGGCTATCTAAGGTAGAAAATAAGAAATCCCAGGAATGGGAAAACCTAGGCATTTTGAATCTCATTCGAATGTCAAAACTATGATTCAGTTATAGCCAACCTTTCCTGTTAGCGTCTTTATATTTTTGGGACAGTACCTACAACACTTTCCATCTTCCCTGTGGGATGTTAACACCCACTTTCTTTAACATTGTTGCCATCACTAGACTCTCTCCTATTGGGGAAACATTTGATCCAAATGAGGATGCAGACAACCTCATAGATTTTGATGTCAAGAATGCTAGCTTTTCAAAATACATCAATCTCTATCATTACGCTGAGAAAGTCTCAATATTGAACACATAGCTTTTCTAGCTTTGTGGCTATCAAAATATGTTTTAATGAAATCCTACAAGTTCTTGTCTGGTGAAGCCGACTTTGTAGGTTTTGTATCGCAAATGTGCGGATAGCAAAGTCGCCATCAATTTTCTTTTATCCAATTAAGGGAAGGTAAAAGTACGAAAAAGACCTTCGTTAGATTCGAGTAAGGGAGAAGGTTATGAAAAGGAAGGTATTAGCACCCTTTCCATCCGTAGTTATCTACGGGCTCTTAGTTGCTCTTTAGATCACTTTAAAATTGTGCTTTCTGTGTGTTTGACAAAAATGTTTTAAAAAAGGCATTTCGCTTTGACTTTGTAATGATTCATGTAGGAATGTATACAAAGTGTTCGAAAATGTTTCATTTTGAAAAGAGTTTGAACTTTGAAAAAAAAGTGTGAGGTGTGAAAAGTATTTTGATAGAGCAAGCAACTAAAAGTCTTTATTACCTACTCAGAATTGGTCGTTTTCGTGTTATTTTACGTTCCTTTAGAATAGTGCTATCCATACCATTAGTTGGTAGGTAACCCTATTTGATGGATGTAAGAGGGACATTCGAAGGGACATCGGATGGTCAAAGAAGGCAACTTGTAGGAAGTATCCTAGCACATTCGAAGGGACTATCATCATTTTTCGTAGGCGACAATCGAGGGTCAAGATCATGTATTCGGAGGTGACATTGTGGGTCTATGATCTTTGTATTGAAGGGACTATGATGATTTGTTTGTAGGCAACGGTGCTAGAATACCTCTACGTCCGAGGGACTTGACCATTTGAATTCGTAAGGCAACGAGAGAGAATTACCCTAAGGGGTGCATGTGTGAAAAGAGTGTGTTGATTTCAGATATTTTATTTTGGAAATTATGAGTGAGCTATGTTGATTTTAATCTTGCCATACACGCCTAATTACTAACAGTTTATAGGGTGCGGAAAATAAATTGCGGAAAGTAAAGTGCGGAAAGATAAATCCTACGCTATTACATGGCTTTGGGGTAGATACATAATTGGAAAATGCGGAAAATAAAAGTCCTAATTAAACTGTTACATCCCATAGGCAATTACATAATATGAAAAGAAAACGAGAAAAAATTGTCCGAAACGGAATAACCTGTGAACAGATGAAAAATCGGGAAATACGAGGAAATTGAATAAGAGGAAAATGTTAGTAAAAATAATAATTTTGGAATGAGAAAATTTTTTTCATGCTGGAAATAACATTAATATGCTAAAATAATTTTTTGGGATTTTTTGGAGTTAATTTAATAATTAAAAATCAATTAAAAGTGATTTAAATGATAAAATTGAAATTAAATTAAATATGCATGCAAAAATAACAATTTTAATTTTATAAATTAAATAAACATTTTTATGATGAGTATGCAAAAAATAAATATTTTAGGTATTTTTTAAATGCATGATAAAAATTATGAAAGATAAATTAAATAGTATGAAAATATTAAAAGAAAATAAAAATATGAAAATATAAGAAAAGTTAGTTTTTCAAACTTGTAAAAATAAGTGTCATGGCTAGGATTCGAACTGATGACCTTGCAAACCCGCCTTGACCAATGGTGGCTTGCACAAGTGTTTGAAAACCGGAGCGAATGGATTGTAGACGGGTGTCGCTCCCTGATTGCATCAATCATGCGCCAAGCTTCGTCTTCTTCGTTTTGAATTTTTGAAAAGATATCGTCGGCCTCAGTGCGACGCTATAGTCCCTGCTAATCTCAAAATCAAACACAAGCAATATAAATGACATTCAAGGGCATGGTTCGATTGGAAACATCGTTCTGAACACGATGGTGGTGGTCTTTTGGTCCAATTTTCCATTTAAAAAACCTAATTGAAACCGAAAACCCTAGCAATGGTGATTAGTGTTCTAGGCCATGGAAATTCAATCAAACCACCCAGAGAGCTTCCAAGCTTCATTCTAAACACAAGAAAACCAACAAAACATGTTAAAAATGCATGAATAATTGAAATCGATTTTCGAAAAAGTGTGACAAACCGAAATCGTGTTCTTGCAATTCTTGATGTTTTTGGACAATGTAAAGGTCTGGGATGCTTCAAGGGATGTCAAGGAACGTGTTTGGATCCTCAAAACCAATTGAAACAAGCTGGAACAAGGGCTAGTTACTTGAAAACACGATTTTTGACTTTAGGTTAGGGTTTCTCCAAGCAATTTTTCTCCTTTTTCTTGTGTGATAGGCATTGTATATTTATAGTGGATGGAAATTGAGCTGATTTGAGGAACAAATAATGGTTAATCAATGCAAAGATCATTTGATTTTGTACAAAATCAAATCTTATCTTTTTTGATCAATTTCAATCAAATTCTTGCCAAATCCATGATAATTTCGAAATTTGCCGCCTTTATGGGTTACTTGGATCCCAGAATGAGAGAAAAAATCAATTTGCAATTAATTTTGATTTTATACTTTATTTTTGAATTTAATTTGTATTTAAATGAATAAAATCCAAATTAAATAGAAAAATAAAGTTAAAATTCGTGGCATTGGGCTTGGATGTTCCTAATTGTATAAGGAACAAGTTTGAATGAAGAAAAACAAGGCCCATTTGCAAAAATTTTGATTTTTACCAGTATCTCTCATTGTGCACTTCTTCAAAATTGCCCAACTTGCACAAGGTGTATTTTGCTCAATTTTCCATATTTTTGAGTGTTCTTGGACTTTTTGGAAAGCTCTAAGAGTCCTTTAACCAACTCTTTGGTTTCATCTCAATTAGTTTCCATGCTCAATATATCTTCAAAACAAAAGTTGACATTTGTTGACTTTGAAAAGGACACTGTAATGTTTTGATCCATACCTTCCAAATGAAGCATTTTTTGAACATTCTTGTGAGAATGAAGTTGTATAGAATTGAATTTCCTTCAAAAAAACAGGTGGTGGAAAAATTTCTGAGAAAGTATGAAGAAGTTATGCTCAGTCAAAGTTTAGTTGACTTTTCCTCAAGAAACCCTAATTTAGAAAGTTTGACATTTGAGCAAATCTTGAGTTTTCTTGATGAATCATGATCAACCCTTTATAAAATGATGAATGTAACTTCAAAATAAGGATGTTGACCAAAAATCAGGAAGTTTGAGTGTATGTTGACCACAATTGACTTTTGTCAATCAATTGATTTTCAACCATCGAGCAATTATGCGAGGAAACTTGACTTGTGAGGCTTGAAACTTGACATGGAGAATCTTTGAAGCATATGAGGAGGCATGAAGACCATTGGAGATGTTGGAAGTCCATTTGATCGAGAATCACCAAACCCTAATTTGGGTTGATTGTCTAGGAGAGGTTTGTCGATCGACCCTTGAGGAATCCTTAGTAGGGATGTATGTAATGTCTTGAGAAGTAGGAGGAAAATTTTGGGGTATGACTTGCCCTGTTCAATCTTCTTGTCTTTGGAAAGGTTGGATTGGCGTACTTGCCTTTCGTGACCTGGAGGTGGGAGCTGATTGAACACTCGAGTACACCTGAAAATTTGCACTCGCTGTTGGCTGATGATGCGGGAATCGGCTTACAGATGCCATTTGGAGAAGTTGGAGACTTCGCTGGAGAATGAGTCGTACGCTAGACCCGAGATTTTTGTTTGAATAGGAGAGCTGGTGGAGATGGGCTTAAGATGCCATCTGGAAAGATTGACGCTGGGGAGTGAGCCGTACGCTAGGCTCTGTAAATGTCTTTGAAAATGAAAGGAGCATGCAGATGGGCTTAAGATGTCATCCGGAGGGAGTCGTATGTTAGACTTCGCGCTCATCTTTGAATGAAGTTATTGGTTTGTATTGATTTTTAACCAAATATGCAGCATTCTGAAAGTGGAGAAATGTTGATAAGTAGTCGGAGATGGGCTTAAGATGCCATCCAAGGTAACTGAGTCGTACGTTAGACTCTGTAGTTGTTGTTGATAATAAGAGAGAGTCAGAATAAATCTTCGTGCTGATTACTATGAGGGGATAGTAGTTGGCAGAATGTGGATAGCTTCCATGTTGTGCTTCAGGTATTGATCCAATGCCTGTTATCGGAGGATAACTTGTGATCATTCAGATAGTTTTCCCGTCTAGCTTCGGGTATTAATCCTGGATCCGTTGTCGGAGGACAACAAGGGCGGTCGTTCAGATAGTTTTCCCGTATGGATTCGGGTATTAATCCTGGACCAGTTGTCGGAGGACAACTAGGGAGGTCGTTCAGATAGTTTTCCCGTCTGGCTTTGGGTATTAATCTGGACGGTTGTGGAGGACAACTAGGCGATCGTTGATAGTTTTCCGTCGGCGGGTATTAATCACGGACGGTTGTCGGAGGACAACTAAGGCGGTCTTTCAGATAGTTCTTCCATCTGGATTCGGGTATTAATCCTGGACCTGTTTGCGTTAGAAGTGATTTTCACCTGTTTTGGAGAAAACAAGAGAAACCTTGATAGAATGCTATTAGTCTTATGCAAAGTATGATGCATGATGATGTGTATGAATGACATATGTATATATTATGACTTTATGAGAAATGTATGAATGATAGATGCTGTGGTATTTCAAAACATATCCATCTTGAAGGAGATGCAAATGTTCTGCTTGAGGATTTCTGACTTCTGTTTGGGGACGGAACGGATGAAGACCCTGAGAAGAAAGAAAACTTTGATTCCTCCGATGCACTATCTGACCAAGTCTCGGGCCTAGATATTGTTGAGGACTGTAGAGATCGAGAGGTACGCTGTTGAGGATCTTGTGCATAGACCCTGCTGGGGAGAGTCTGGGAGGTACTTTGTCGAGGATCTTGTGTGTAAATCCTGCTGGAGAGTATTTGATGGTTTCTTGGAGACTGGGTTAGAAGGATCTGGAGCCCGTTGACATCTCTGGCTGAGGACTAAAAGATGTAGGTTTTCTCTGATGCACTATCTGACCAAGTTTCAAGTCTGGATACTGCTGCTGCTGGGGAAAAAGGGAATTGTTGAGAGATATTCTGCTGGGGATAAATACCTCGGCTGGGGGATGGAGCATTATTGCTCGAAGACAGGTGCAATCCGGTTAAGTTGAGTGGAATCACTGCTTGGGGATTCACCTCTACTCCGCTGGGGAAGGCTTGTGGTGAGTGACACCTCTGTGGGGATCATGCTCTGCAGGGGAATGTTTTGGTGACTTTCGTCGTCATCTTAATTCCTGGAGCCTGTAGCAATTACTTTCGTATAATCACTTTTCGCACGTTTTTGAATAGATTTTTATTGTCAAATGCATATAATCATTCAAAGCAAACGTTGGACTTTATGCAAACAACAACAGTGAAAATTGTAAAGAGAAAGAAACTTGTATTTATTTGAAATGTGGCGTATGGCCAAGTAGTTTGTACACAAGAAAAGTAAAAGCTATCTGGAAACAATCTCGTTAAGTTCAACTATGCTAGTACTCATATATTTAAACTATCTCATCTCCTTCTGTCGTTAGAAAGTGAGTGGATTGATTTTCGCCATTGAATCTTGAATCTTGATAGTAGTGCAGGCGGGTGATGCAGACGAGACATAGTCGTGCGCTTAAATCTAACTTTTGCCTAGCCGCCCTTTCGAGTTTCGATCAAGCAGGGATACCCTTTTTGCCAAACCGCCTTTTAGGTTTTCGACTTGCGGGTGTATATGTTTTGTGTATATCCTTAACTTTTGCCGAACCCTTTTGGCTCGCTTGATTCCCTTATTTTTGCCTAGGTCGATCGACCTAAGCGGGTCTCTGATGTCGTAGTATTTTTTGACTATGTGCGCATTCACGAGGGTGTGGGAAGTCTTCACCATCCATGGTGCTAAGTATCATCGCTCCGCGGAAAATACATCTTGACTACAAATGGTCCTTCATAGGTGGGAGTCCATTTGCCCCAGGGATCACCTTGTGGGAGAATGATCGCTTGACTACTAGATCACCGACTTGGTAGACTCGGTGCTTGACCTTCTTGTTAAATGCTCTAATCATTCGTTTCTGATAGATCTATTCACGGCAGATAGACGCGAGCCGTTTCTCGTCAATCAAGTTAATTTGGTCAAAGGCGACGGACCCGATCGTCTTCGCCTAACTCGTCTGGAGGACTACGGTTGAGGGTGTCTGAACCTCGATGGGAGGGGTGCCTCCATACCACACAAGAAGGGTTGCCCTGTTGATGTTAAATCTGTGGTCGATAACCATGAAGAGCAAATGGCAACATCTCATGCCAATCCTTGTAAGTCACTGTCATCTTCTGTATAATCTTCTTAATATTCTTATTGGCGGCTTCCACTGCGCCATTCATCTTAGGCCGATAAGAAGAAGAGTTGTGATGCTTGATCTTGAACTGCGTGCAGAGTTCGGTGATCATCTTATTGTTGAGATTAGAGCCATTATCTGTGATAATCCTTTCGGGAGTGCCATACCGACAAATAAGATTATGCTTGATGAATCAAGCCACAACACTCTTGGTAACAGATGCGAACGAGGCTGCTTCTACCCACTTGGTAAAGTAATCAATTGCCACAAGGATGAAACGATGTCCGTTGGAAGCAGTGGGCTTGATTTCCCCGATCATGTCAATGCCCACATTGCAAGCGGCCAAGGAGTTTAGAAAATTGGATCTTGGAGTGCGTGTACTTTTGCGTCGTCGGCATTTGTGACAAGATCGAGCGTGGCGGTGACAATCGACTTCCATGGTGGACCAATAGTAACTTTGTTCTCGGAATCTTCTTAGCCATGGTATGTCCTTTGGAATGGGTACCAAATGCGCCTTCGTGTAACTCTTCATAATATGTTCATTTGTTTTCGGTCAACACAGGTAGATAGCACAAATCGTGATTGCGCTTGAATACCGTTGTTGAGGAAGAATTTGGATGCAAATCTTCTCAAGAATTTCTTATGGTTGGAGATACCCTGCGGGGTATTCTGAGTCTCAAGATCCCTCCTCCGTCATAGTACCAAGGTTTCTATTCTGTATCAAGCTCATAACAATATGCTGGTTCGTCAAACTTCTCAATGATGATTTGGGGAGCCTCATTGTCCCATCTGAGCTTGAACAAAGATGACATAGTAGCTAATGTGTCTGCCAACTGATTCTCTTCTCGTGGAATATGATTGAAAGTGATCTCTTCGAAGTAGGGGATCAAGCTCAGAACATGCTCTCGATACGGAATGAGATTCGAATGCTTTGTATCCCTCTCGCCCTTAATCTGACTGATCACTAAAGCTGAGTCTCCATACACTTGTAAGAGCTTGATTCTTAAGTCAATAGAAGCTCTAATACCCATGATGCACGCTTCGTATTCGGCCATGTTGTTAGTGCAACTGAAACATAATCTGGCGGTGAAAGGCGTATGTACGCCTGTAGGGGATTAATGATGGCGCCAATGCCATTGCCAAGTGCGTTTGAGGCTCCATCAAAGACCATGGTCCATCGGGATCCTTGTTCAGGTCCTTCGTCTGGTCTTAGCTCTTCGCAATTAGTGACTAGTAAAACATCTTCATCACGGAAATTGACGCATGGGTGATAGTCATCTATGGCGTAGGCCAAATGATCGGCTACTACACTTCCTTTGATCGCTTTAAGAAGTGTCTTTGGATATCGTATTCGGTCAAGATCATTTGCCATCTTGCTATTCTTCGGAGAGAGATGGTTTCTCAAATATGTTTATCGGATCCATCTTGAAATAAACAAGGTAGTGTGGGTTAACATATCTTCTTAGTTGGCGGCAGCCCAAATAAAGCGTTGCAAGTTTTCTCATTTGTGAGTATCTTGTTTCACGATCGGTAAACTTTTGCTAAGGTAGTATATTGCATGCTCTTCCAGACCGGACTCGTCATGTTGCCCCACACACACCCATTGAGTTCTCTAACAACAAGTACATGATAAGAGGTCTTCCTTGACGGCATCGAGGATAGGAGGATTATGTAGGTACTCCTTAATTTTGTCAAGCAGCGATCGGCAATCATCGTTCCATTCCACTACTTGATCTTTCTTAAGTAACTTGAAGATTGGCTCACAAGTAGCGATTAGATGTGCAATGAATCGGCAATGTAATTCAATCGTGAAAGAAACCTCGACTTCCTTCTCGGTCTTGGAGCTGGCATTTCTTGAATAGCTTTAACCTTGGCGGTCAACTTCAATACCTTTACTACGACAACAAATCCTAAGAGTTTTCGGATCGACTCCCAAGGTGCACTGTTAAGATTAAGTCTCAACTGTACTTCTTGACCTATCAAGCAGTTTACGCAAATGATCAAGATGTTCTTCTTGATGCATGATCGAGCTATCATGTCGTCGATGTAGACCTCTATCTCGTGATGAATCATGTCATGAAATAATGTCACCCGCCCGATAAGTGGCGCCGCGTTCTTCGGTCCGACGACATAACCTTGTAGCGAAAGTACCTTTGTATAACAAAAGTTGTCTTCTCCATGTCTTCGGAGCCATTTTGATCGATTGTAGCAGGAGAAATCATCCATGAAGGAAAACCTTATCTTTGGGTGTTGTCAACGGGACATCAATATGAGGAAGTGGAAATCATCTTTCGGACTCGCTTTGTTTAGATCTACGTAATTCACACACATCATGCCTTGCCATCCTTCTTAGGCCAGGCACCACATTAGCCACCTTGTGGATAGGAAGTGTGACTAAGCCGTTGAGCTGCTTCATAACCGGGTTTGATTTTCTCGACATCTCGGGCATGCGACAGAACCTTGTTTCACTAGGAAAACCTTCTTTTGTCGGTGTCGGTGTACCACAATATCAATGTCTAGACCCGACATGTCTTCGTATGGCAAAAACCTCAATATAGTCTCGTAGCATCTGAACCAACCTTTCTTTAACACATTCTCAAAGCTCTGTCTTGATCTCTTTTACATCTTCATGATTACGATTCACAACCTCGACTGGCTCTTGTATACGTTTGAATAACTCGCTCTTCTTCTTTGTGATCGGACAAGTTCTCTGGCACTTCACAATCTTCCTCACCTTCTTCTTGGCCTGGTAGATCGGATTATGAAGTCATATTTAGCAATAGCATAGGCGTTATCAACAGATTGAGTGATTGCATTGTATCACTTGGGTGTGTGTAACAAACACATAGCTTTTGAAGGCGTGATAAAGTAAAGAAGAAAACAACAATTGAATGCAAAAGTCCAACGATTTTATTGAATGAAAATATGCAAATGACGATAATATCCCTCACAAGCGAGCCATGATGCGGGAAAGGCACTAGGCTTTAGAGTTTATGTTCAAAACATAGAAAATACAGCAAAACAAAAACAAGCAATTACTCTGTCTAAAGGAGATTGGTATGGCGTCTTGATCTTCCAATTCTTGGGCCATTATGCAGGTTGGGAAGATCCACTCGCTGATGTCGAGTCGTTGTCGTCGTCTTCTATAGCATGGATTCCACTCTGACCCGTCTTGAAGGAAGTTGGCGGCATGTTCGCGTATCATTTGACCTTTGATGGTGAAGCCCTAAACCAGGTCTTGTCGGTTAAAGGAAGATCGGAGTTGTCCCCAAATAGTACTACCTCCTTCTTCAATGCAGCTTGAGCATCCTTGTGAGGCCATCCTAAGCGGAATTGGTGTAACCGGGGAGTGCGGGAGGTTAACAGGCATGACTACATTGTTTCAAAAGCTTGACAGGGAGTCTCGAAGAATTGACCCTCCACCTCGAGGTATCGGAATGACTGTAGAT